>CM043024.1:11919897-11960995 GCA_023690525.1 Holotrichia oblita
AATTAATATTGGGTGTAGATTTTTAGAGTCTTTCGGGTTTACTGTTAACTTTTCAAATTTATCTTATTTCCCTCCATTGTGTGCAGTAAACACTATTTGTTCCTATCAGGAACTTTCCGACACAGAAAAGGCAGACTTGGAGATAGTAGCACGTTCATTTAAAGAGATAGGTCCGGAAAATTCTTTAGGTAAAACTGATTTAATTTCCCCATCACATTGATACGGGTAACGCAGCTCCGATCAAACAGCGTCAATATCCCTATCACCAGCTATGAGGGAACATTTAAATAAAGAAATCGATGAAATGTTGCGTTTGGGAATTATTCAACCTTCAAAATCTCCGTGGTGTAGTCCCCTTTGGTTAGTGAAAAAACCAAATGGAAAATACCGTGTTTGCTTTGATGGTCGTAAGTTGAATTCTGTCACCGTTTCCGATGCCTACCCAATGCCATTAATAGATTCTATTATTACCAAGATCCGTGATGCACTACTTATCTTCCATAGACCTACAACAAGCTTTTTTCCAAATTCCCTCGATCAAGAATCTCGACCGAAAACTGCTTTTGCTGTTCAAGGAAGAGGTCTCTTTGAATTTTGCCGAATGCCGTTTGGGTTGTCATGTAGTCCCCAAACAATGTGTCGTTTAATGGACAAGGTAATAGGTCCCTCATTGGAGCCTTATGTGTTTTTATTATCTTGACGATATAATTATCTGTACACCGGATTTCGAGACACATTTAATTGTTTTGAGAAAGGTTTTCGAGCGGTTACAATATGCTAAGTTAACTGTAAATTATGAAAAGTGTCATTTTTGTCGTCCGTCATTAAAATTCTTAGGTTTCATTGTCGATCAGGAAGGTCTACGGACTGATCCTGAAAAAGTTTCTGCCATTGTCGACTATCCGATACCAAAAACGACAACTCAGATTAAAAGACTCATAGGTCTTGTAGGTTACTATAGACGGTTTCTAAAGAATTTCTCTGCACTTTCTAGCCTATTACCGACTTGCTACGTGGTAGAAAGAAAGGTCAGCCCATAATTTGGACTCCTGAAGCTGACAAAGCTTTTCACGAGATTAAAACGGCACTTACAACAGCCCCTGTTTTGGCTAAGCCCCGATTTTTCTCAACCATTCATTATTAACTGCGATGCTTCCGACACTGGTGTGGGTGCGGTTCTTTATCAAGCTGCAGATGGTATTGAACATCCCGTTGCTTACGCTAGTAAGAATCTAAACGCCGCTCAGCGTAAATATTCTACAACTGAAAAGGAACTTTTAGCAGTGATATTTGCTGTGGAGAAATTTCGTAGCTATGTGGAAGGTACACGGTTTACTGTGATAACAGATCATGCATCTCTTGTTTGGCTTCATAATCTTTCTAACCCCACCGGTAGATTAGCTCGTTGGGCTATTCGTCTCTCCCAATTCGACTTTGCCATTCAACATCGAAAAGGTTCTCTTAATGTAGTCGCGGACGCTTTGTCACGAACAAATAACGAAGTAGCGGTCCTTGATTTCTCAAAGTTGAAAACTGATCAATGGTATAGAGACATGATAGCTAAGGTGCGGGAAAATCCTGAGAAATTTCTTCGTTTCGGGTTGAAAACGACTACCTTTATAAACATATTTTAAGTCGAAACCCTGTAAGTAGTAACCTTTCTGACTGAAAATTGTTGTGCCGACTCCTCATCGTCAAGAGATTCTTCGTATGTATCACGATGCAGAGACAGCTGCTCATTTGGGTGTATCTAAAACATTCTATAGGATTTTCGAGTTGTATTATTGGCCACGTATGCGGCATGACGTTCATAACTATATTAAAAAGTGTAAAATTTGTGCTTCCTGTAAGTCATCGAATTTACCAAAAGCAGGTTTGATGGGTTCTTATAAAAATATCAACTTCCCATTCCAATTAATATCAGCCGATTTACTTGGACCTTATCCACGTTCGCAAAATGGAAATCAATATCTTTTAGTAGTGGTAGATTGGTTTACGAAATATTGCGTAGTTCATCCTCTGGCAAAGGCCACTTCAAAAGCTATCATTAAATTTTTAGAAAATCAAGTTTTCCTGGTCTATGGTGTCCCTCAGATCTTCGTGTGTGATAATGGATCCCAATTTCGCAGTTCGGAGTTTCAAAATCTTATGAAAGAATATAAGGTGCAGAAAATTTGGTATAATGCGCGCTATCATCCCCAAATTAATGCAACAGAAAGACAAAACCGTGTTATTGTAACAGCTATTCGATCATATGTTGGACAGAATCACCGAACCTGGGACAAATCAATCCACAAAGTTGCACAAGCCCTTAGACTTGCGAAACATGATGTTACTCATTATTCTCCAGCTTTCTTAACTTTCGCTAGGAACATCCCTGTTAGTGGTGATTACTATGGTAGTATTTCGGACAATGCTCACAATATAATTTCCATTTCCGATAAGAATTCAAGAATTGATGACATACAAAATTTACCTGAACTTTTTAATGATGTTAGAAATAAAATACACGATGCCTATGTTAAGAATGCTAAGTCTTATAATCTCAGAAGACGTGAGTCTCGTTTCAAGGTGGGAGACAAAGTTTGGAAAGCAAATTATGTGTTGTCAAGTGCGGCGGATTCCTTCGCTTCAAAACTCGCTCCCAAATATATTCCGGCTACTGTTCATAAAGTAATATCTCCCTTGGTTTACAGTTTGTTAGATGAGGATGGCCACGATATTGGAAGTTGGCATGTAAAAGATCTAAAAAGAAAGAATAGAGTAGGGTAGCTATCGTGCCTAAGTTTTCCTCCCCTATTGTGTTTCCTTTTTTTGTCCGAGGCTCAGTGTTGTGTGTAAGTCGTTGCGATGAGCCCCGCAACGTGAAATTTGTCTAACCTTTTTTCCTTCCTTGTTTCATCCAGGTTGCTAGGGTTAGTTACGTATATTGTTGTCTCTTATATATCTTTATTAATGTTTTTAGCCCTGTAGGTGGGGGCAGTTAGAATACTCCCTAACGTAAGAACGCGCGTGCTGTACGAGCCAGCTAAGTTGTTCAGCTAATGTTTTTCCTGGAAACGCATGTTTTTTATCTTTTTAATATCTTTTAGAAATTCATGTTTTTAGCCCTGTAGGTGGGGGCAGTTAGAATACTCCTAACGTAAGAACCGCGTGCTGTACGAGCCAGCTAAGATGTTCACATGTTTCCTCAGAAATTCATGTTTTTTAGCCCTGTAGGTGGGGGCAGTGAGAATACCCTAACGTAAGAACGCGCGTGCTGTAAGAGTTCCAGCTCAGAACTTCATGTTGTTCAAATGTTTCCCTGGAAACGCATGTTTCTAAGTTTTATCTTTTAAATATCTTTTAGAAATTCATGTTTTTTAGCCCTGTAGGTGGGGGCAGATAGAATACTCCTAACGTACAAACCGCGTGCTGTAAGAGCCAGCTAAGTTGTTCACATGTTTCCCTACAAACTCATGTTTTTAGCCCTTTCATTTTTTCTGAAATGTAAGAACGCGCGTAGATCTCTGAAATATCTAATCTCTGAAATATGTTAAATCCATCAAAAATGGTTATCTTTGTTAATGTCAACATTTTAACAAATAAATTGTGAGTCTCCGTGTAGTAATTTTCCTTACCTTAATTATTCCTTATAACCCTGTCATTTTTCGTGTTAGAAATGTAAATATGGTTGTCTATGGTAAGTACATAGTCCTCTCATATGCCCATTTTCCCTCCGTGTAAAAAGACCTTTAGAAAAAATATACTCATCTGGGTAGGTTCATTCCCTGATGAGTGAGTTTTGAAGCGAGGGTTTCAATTGCCTTGATTGTGTTTTAATTTCGTCGACCAATATGAAAAAAGAGTTTATTTTCGTGGAAAACTGAGGAATTTACGTATACTGAATATTTTTGGGTATTTTTAATGAATTGACATCTGTATTGGTTAATGAAGTATTTTTAATATCTGTTATTTTCTAACACAAACGCTACCGTCTTACTACACGTCTCTATACCTAAGATCACGATCTTACATATTTATAACGTCTGGTCTATTTCTTTCTGGTGACATAAATACGAAAATTTAAATTAATTTATCTAATATCGCAAAATTACCGAATACGAAAAACAATATCTGTACATGTTCTGTCACTGAAGCTGGATCCGTGGTATATCGTTCAAAATGACATTTACATATCTTTTAAAATACCGATTATGACTATCGATTATGACTATCGATTATGACTTGTTTAAATTTTTAAATCCAAAGTTAGGATTAGCAATTAATTAGTGCGGTTTTATTTACCTGCTGTTTTCTTTGGGTTGTTATATCCCTGACTGTCTAATTTCTTAGAATGTATAATCAAGCTCTTATGTTTATATGAGCATATCTTTCAATTTCACATTCGAAATTAGTGGATTTTACCTTTCGTAAATTTTTATCTGTGATTCTATTAATGAATAGAATGTATCTTGGCGTGTGTCGCTTCTTGCCTCGACAGTTCGAGGTGTTTGCTTTTTGAAGCAGTTTTGTATCTGGTTTCGGAAAGAGTTCGAACCGATTTATCTTTTCTTATCGTTTCCGCATGAGGTTACGAGTCTGTGCTCATGTGAAGCATTTGTTTTCCTAGTTTGGAGTTTTGACTGATCAGAGTCAAGTTTTTTTTTCGAGTATAGCTCGAATAAGTATCTATCGATTTTAACATATATCTACCGTTCTTTACGAATTTCTACCGATTTTGACATACCTGATTTTGACAAAGTTTGAAAAGTATTTTTATTTTTAATTTTTACAACCCATGCCACCCGTTCATCAATGAACAAGTGTTTGCCAGGCATTAGGTTCGAGTTTGATGATTCTATATTTGACCGCCTGTATGATGCCAAAGGTGTATATGGACCAACATTGACCTTCGTGTTGTGTTCCATGCTCTGTTGGTAGGATGCGTTTGTCCGAGCGTCGTGGAAGGCGAACGTTCAATTCCTTTTTTGTTTCTTTGTTTCGGACTAGGGATTTGTCTCTGTTTGTTTACTTTTTTTGTTTTCGAATTTTAGTTAGATTTGGTACAACTATTCGTTTCTTCGTTGTGTGTTGTTCTATGATCTAATATACCGAGGGCATTGTTATTGTAAGACCGCAGTTATTAGTATCAACTTTTCCCTGCTTCGTACCTATCTAATTAAGTTCTTTTAGTACGTAATTCGTTACGCTACGACTCCCTTTATACTTTTATTAACTTAAATATATGCAACCCCTTGCATTAGCAAGTTTCAGATTTTTGGAATTCTCTCAACCCTGTTGGTTTGTGTAAATTTGTTTTGGTGGAAACATTTTAGTTTGATTATGAATAAGTTTATGAGTTTGAGTTTGGAAAGTTTTCTTTCTTTATGGAATCTTAGAGTTTTCCTGATTATAGGGATTATTTTATGATTTTTGAGAATCACTGATAAACATTATTTTCCTGGAGCAAGGTTCCAATTTAGTTCTTTTCGAAAAACGTTATTGTTTAGTTTGGTTATTTGATCACACCAAGTTCCTTCCTTGTATATACTGGGTGATGCGTACTGAGGGTTGAATTGAGATAGCTTTTAGTTTCAAGACTAGCCTTGTTTTTTGTTTTTTTTCAACAAGAAAAAAATTTTTCTGCGAAAATTTTTTCTACCGGGGAGAGGTAGAGTGTAACGGTTATACCGTTACTTTTGAACCGTGCTGTATTTCATCGCAATAATTTTTGCACTTGCGCGATAAATATCCGAGTTGACTTGGTAAGTTAAGTCAAACGAATTCCTTCTTCTCTCTCTTGGCGCTGCAAGCTCCACTGTCTCTTCCGGACGAGTACATCAGTCTTCGATTCGGTTAGTATCTTTTATAATTTCCTTTTCTTAATTATCTTTGTTAACTTTAACTAAGAGTATATACACATTTTACATGTTTTGAAATAGGATATTATCTGGTAGATCATTTCTTGGAGGTTTTGGTAGAAATAAATTTAACCGTTTTTTCTCGTACGAAACATTTTCTGGTTTTCGTTTGTCGTGTTTGTAGGTTAAATTTTCCACGAGGTCGGTCAATGAGTGTTCCATACCTTCCAAAGAGTCCAGAACATTATAACATTTCCCGGGAGAAAGACAGTGTGGGAGAAAGAACTAGAGAGAGAGGCTAAACACGTATCCTGCGTCGCAGGGTTTTTTCGTTAAGAAGTAACACAAGGTTAGGCGTTTTAAATTCGTTTTTTATTTTATTATTTCGATTAAAGTATATGTAAAATCAAATCTTGCATAAATCATGCTAATTGGGTTTTCTTTTAAAAAAGCGTAAAGATAAAATAATTGTATAAATACCAGCTGGTTTAGAATCACGTCAACTTAAAAATTTTAGGTTTTTCTCATGTTTTTTTTTGTGTCTTTTGCACTGTACTCACAAATATAATTTTTTATTTATAAGTATAAGTTTATCTGCTATTGATTTAATAATATATACATACATTCAGAATGTTTTATCATAGTATTTTATTTAATTAGTTTAAATTATTCTTGTAATTTTTTTAAAAAAGCTTTCTTAAATGTTTAAAATTTAAACTGTTTATTGATTGTAAAATTTCAGTTTTTTAAAAATTATAATAAATTGTTAATGTTCTAATTTTCTAGTTAAATAGTTTTGTAATAAACATTGTTATTAGTTAATTAGTGTTTCCTTTATTTATTCTCACTACACGCACCTAGCTTGAGAGCTCATGTTTCTATCGGGGAATATGCACCCCTATTTAAAAAATTTGCATATTGGCGCCCTGTTTTTTTTAAGCCTCGTAACCCGCTGAGGTTTGGGTGATTAAATTTTCATTTTTACATTTTTAAAAGCTGTTCAAGTTGTTATACTAAAGTGTTTTTTTTTTTTTTTTTTTTCCTTTTTTTTTTTTTTTTTTTTTCTTTTCTTTTTAAAAAAAAAATACAAGAATAATTTAAACTAATTAAATAAAATACTATGATAAAACATTCTGAATGTATGTATATATTATTAAATCAATAGCAGATAAACTTATACTTATAAATAAAAAATTATATTTGTGAGTACAGTGCAAAAGACATTAAAAAAAACATGAGAAAAACCTAAAATTTTTTAAGTTGACGTGATTCTAAACCAGCTGGTATTTATACAATTATTTTATCTTTACGCTTTTTAAAAGAAAACCCAATTAGCATGATTTATGCAAGATTTGATTTTACATATACTTTAATCGAAATAATAAAATAAAAAACGAATTTAAAACGCCTAACCTTGTGTTACTTCTTAACGAAAAAACCCTGCGACGCAGGATACGTGTTTAGCCTCTCTCTCTAGTTCTTTCTCCCACACTGTCTTTCTCCCGGGAAATGTTATAATGTTCTGGACTCTTTGGAAGGTATGGAACACTCATTGACCGACCTCGTGGAAAATTTAACCTACAAACACGACAAACGAAAACCAGAAAATGTTTCGTACGAGAAAAAACGGTTAAATTTATTTCTACCAAAACCTCCAAGAAATGATCTACCAGATAATATCCTATTTCAAAACATGTAAAATGTGTATATACTCTTAGTTAAAGTTAACAAAGATAATTAAGAAAAGGAAATTATAAAAGATACTAACCGAATCGAAGACTGATGTACTCGTCCGGAAGAGACAGTGGAGCTTGCAGCGCCAAGAGAGAGAAGAAGGAATTCGTTTGACTTAACTTACCAAGTCAACTCGGATATTTATCGCGCAAGTGCAAAAATTATTGCGATGAAATACAGCACGGTTCAAAAGTAACGGTATAACCGTTACAACATATAGAACGCATTGCGCGCATCGGCGGCGGCGGATTCAACAAAAAGTTTGCGCGGATTCTCCGCTTGCCCTAATACGAAGGATAACGCAAGGCGCCCGTAACTCCGCTCCTGCTGCTGCGACGCGTTGCAAACTTGGCAGACGTGCTATATAGAACATATAGAACGCATTGCGCGCATCGGCGGCGGCGGATTCAACAAAAAGTTTCCGCGGATTCTCCGCTTGCCCTAATACGAAGGATAACGCAGACGCGTTGCAACTTGGCAGACGTGCTATATAGAACATATAGAACGCATTGCGCGCATCGGCGGCGGCGGATTCAACAAAAAGTTTGCGCGGATTCTCCGCTTGCCCTAATACGAAGGATAACGCAAGGCGCCCGTAACCCGCTCCTGCTGCTGCGACGCGTTGCAAACTTGGCAGACGTGCTATATAGAACATATAGAACGCATTGCGCGCATCGGCGGCGGCGGATTCAACAAAAAGTTTGCGCGGATTCTCCGCTTGCCCTAATACGAAGGATAACGCAAGGCGCCCGTAACCCGCTCCTGCTGCTGCGACGCGTTGCAAACTTGGCAGACGTGCTATATAGAACATATAGAACGCATTGCGCGCATCGGCGGCGGCGGATTCAACAAAAAGTTTGCGCGGATTCTCCGCTTGCCCTAATACGAAGGATAACGCAAGGCGCCCGTAACCCGCTCCTGCTGCTGCGACGCGTTGCAAACTTGGCAGACGTGCTATATAGAACATATAGAACGCATTGCGCGCATCGGCGGCGGCGGATTCAACAAAAAGTTTGCGCGGATTCTCCGCTTGCCCTAATACGAAGGATAACGCAAGGCGCCCGTAACCCGCTCCTGCTGCTGCGACGCGTTGCAAACTTGGCAGACGTGCTATATAGAACATATAGAACGCATTGCGCGCATCGGCGGCGGCGGATTCAACAAAAAGTTTGCGCGGATTCTCCGCTTGCCCTAATACGAAGGATAACGCAAGGCGCCCGTAACCCGCTCCTGCTGCTGCGACGCGTTGCAAACTTGGCAGACGTGCTATATAGAACATATAGAACGCATTGCGCGCATCGGCGGCGGCGGATTCAACAAAAAGTTTGCGCGGATTCTCCGCTTGCCCTAATACGAAGGATAACGCAAGGCGCCCGTAACCCGCTCCTGCTGCTGCGACGCGTTGCAAACTTGGCAGACGTGCTATATAGAACATATAGAACGCATTGCGCGCATCGGCGGCGGCGGATTCAACAAAAAGTTTGCGCGGATTCTCCGCTTGCCCTAATACGAAGGATAACGCAAGGCGCCCGTAACCCGCTCCTGCTGCTGCGACGCGTTGCAAACTTGGCAGACGTGCTATATAGAACATATAGAACGCATTGCGCGCATCGGCGGCGGCGGATTCAACAAAAAGTTTGCGCGGATTCTCCGCTTGCCCTAATACGAAGGATAACGCAAGGCGCCCGTAACCCGCTCCTGCTGCTGCGACGCGTTGCAAACTTGGCAGACGTGCTATATAGAACATATAGAACGCATTGCGCGCATCGGCGGCGGCGGATTCAACAAAAAGTTTGCGCGGATTCTCCGCTTGCCCTAATACGAAGGATAACGCAAGGCGCCCGTAACCCGCTCCTGCTGCTGCGACGCGTTGCAAACTTGGCAGACGTGCTATATAGAACATATAGAACGCATTGCGCGCATCGGCGGCGGCGGATTCAACAAAAAGTTTGCGCGGATTCTCCGCTTGCCCTAATACGAAGGATAACGCAAGGCGCCCGTAACCCGCTCCTGCTGCTGCGACGCGTTGCAAACTTGGCAGACGTGCTATATAGAACATATAGAACGCATTGCGCGCATCGGCGGCGGCGGATTCAACAAAAAGTTTGCGCGGATTCTCCGCTTGCCCTAATACGAAGGATAACGCAAGGCGCCCGTAACTCCGCTCCTGCTGCTGCGACGCGTTGCAAACTTGGCAGACGTGCTATATAGAACATATAGAACGCATTGCGCGCATCGGCGGCGGCGGATTCAACAAAAAGTTTGCGCGGATTCTCCGCTTGCCCTAATACGAAGGATAACGCAAGGCGCCCGTAACCCGCTCCTGCTGCTGCGACGCGTTGCAAACTTGGCAGACGTGCTATATAGAACATATAGAACGCATTGCGCGCATCGGCGGCGGCGGATTCAACAAAAAGTTTGCGCGGATTCTCCGCTTGCCCTAATACGAAGGATAACGCAAGGCGCCCGTAACCCGCTCCTGCTGCTGCGACGCGTTGCAAACTTGGCAGACGTGCTATATAGAACATATAGAACGCATTGCGCGCATCGGCGGCGGCGGATTCAACAAAAAGTTTGCGCGGATTCTCCGCTTGCCCTAATACGAAGGATAACGCAAGGCGCCCGTAACTCCGCTCCTGCTGCTGCGACGCGTTGCAAACTTGGCAGACGTGCTATATAGAACATATAGAACGCATTGCGCGCATCGGCGGCGGCGGATTCAACAAAAAGTTTGCGCGGATTCTCCGCTTGCCCTAATACGAAGGATAACGCAAGGCGCCCGTAACCCGCTCCTGCTGCTGCGACGCGTTGCAAACTTGGCAGACGTGCTATATAGAACATATAGAACGCATTGCGCGCATCGGCGGCGGCGGATTCAACAAAAAGTTTGCGCGGATTCTCCGCTTGCCCTAATACGAAGGATAACGCAAGGCGCCCGTAACCCGCTCCTGCTGCTGCGACGCGTTGCAAACTTGGCAGACGTGCTATATAGAACATATAGAACGCATTGCGCGCATCGGCGGCGGCGGATTCAACAAAAAGTTTGCGCGGATTCTCCGCTTGCCCTAATACGAAGGATAACGCAAGGCGCCCGTAACCCGCTCCTGCTGCTGCGACGCGTTGCAAACTTGGCAGACGTGCTATATAGAACATATAGAACGCATTGCGCGCATCGGCGGCGGCGGATTCAACAAAAAGTTTGCGCGGATTCTCCGCTTGCCCTAATACGAAGGATAACGCAAGGCGCCCGTAACCCGCTCCTGCTGCTGCGACGCGTTGCAAACTTGGCAGACGTGCTATATAGAACATATAGAACGCATTGCGCGCATCGGCGGCGGCGGATTCAACAAAAAGTTTGCGCGGATTCTCCGCTTGCCCTAATACGAAGGATAACGCAAGGCGCCCGTAACCCGCTCCTGCTGCTGCGACGCGTTGCAAACTTGGCAGACGTGCTATATAGAACATATAGAACGCATTGCGCGCATCGGCGGCGGCGGATTCAACAAAAAGTTTGCGCGGATTCTCCGCTTGCCCTAATACGAAGGATAACGCAAGGCGCCCGTAACCCGCTCCTGCTGCTGCGACGCGTTGCAAACTTGGCAGACGTGCTATATAGAACATATAGAACGCATTGCGCGCATCGGCGGCGGCGGATTCAACAAAAAGTTTGCGCGGATTCTCCGCTTGCCCTAATACGAAGGATAACGCAAGGCGCCCGTAACCCGCTCCTGCTGCTGCGACGCGTTGCAAACTTGGCAGACGTGCTATATAGAACATATAGAACGCATTGCGCGCATCGGCGGCGGCGGATTCAACAAAAAGTTTGCGCGGATTCTCCGCTTGCCCTAATACGAAGGATAACGCAAGGCGCCCGTAACCCGCTCCTGCTGCTGCGACGCGTTGCAAACTTGGCAGACGTGCTATATAGAACATATAGAACGCATTGCGCGCATCGGCGGCGGCGGATTCAACAAAAAGTTTGCGCGGATTCTCCGCTTGCCCTAATACGAAGGATAACGCAAGGCGCCCGTAACCCGCTCCTGCTGCTGCGACGCGTTGCAAACTTGGCAGACGTGCTATATAGAACATATAGAACGCATTGCGCGCATCGGCGGCGGCGGATTCAACAAAAAGTTTGCGCGGATTCTCCGCTTGCCCTAATACGAAGGATAACGCAAGGCGCCCGTAACCCGCTCCTGCTGCTGCGACGCGTTGCAAACTTGGCAGACGTGCTATATAGAACATATAGAACGCATTGCGCGCATCGGCGGCGGCGGATTCAACAAAAAGTTTGCGCGGATTCTCCGCTTGCCCTAATACGAAGGATAACGCAAGGCGCCCGTAACCCGCTCCTGCTGCTGCGACGCGTTGCAAACTTGGCAGACGTGCTATATAGAACATATAGAACGCATTGCGCGCATCGGCGGCGGCGGATTCAACAAAAAGTTTGCGCGGATTCTCCGCTTGCCCTAATACGAAGGATAACGCAAGGCGCCCGTAACCCGCTCCTGCTGCTGCGACGCGTTGCAAACTTGGCAGACGTGCTATATAGAACATATAGAACGCATTGCGCGCATCGGCGGCGGCGGATTCAACAAAAAGTTTGCGCGGATTCTCCGCTTGCCCTAATACGAAGGATAACGCAAGGCGCCCGTAACCCGCTCCTGCTGCTGCGACGCGTTGCAAACTTGGCAGACGTGCTATATAGAACATATAGAACGCATTGCGCGCATCGGCGGCGGCGGATTCAACAAAAAGTTTGCGCGGATTCTCCGCTTGCCCTAATACGAAGGATAACGCAAGGCGCCCGTAACCCGCTCCCTGCTGCGACGACGCGTTGCAAACTTGGCAGACGTGCTATATAGAACATATAGAACGCATTGCGCGCATCGGCGGCGGCGGATTCAACAAAAAGTTTGCGCGGATTCTCCGCTTGCCCTAATACGAAGGATAACGCAAGGCGCCCGTAACCCGCTCCTGCTGCTGCGACGCGTTGCAAACTTGGCAGACGTGCTATATAGAACATATAGAACGCATTGCGCGCATCGGCGGCGGCGGATTCAACAAAAAGTTTGCGCGGATTCTCCGCTTGCCCTAATACGAAGGATAACGCAAGGCGCCCGTAACCCGCTCCTGCTGCTGCGACGCGTTGCAAACTTGGCAGACGTGCTATATAGAACATATAGAACGCATTGCGCGCATCGGCGGCGGCGGATTCAACAAAAAGTTTGCGCGGATTCTCCGCTTGCCCTAATACGAAGGATAACGCAAGGCGCCCGTAACCCGCTCCTGCTGCTGCGACGCGTTGCAAACTTGGCAGACGTGCTATATAGAACATATAGAACGCATTGCGCGCATCGGCGGCGGCGGATTCAACAAAAAGTTTGCGCGGATTCTCCGCTTGCCCTAATACGAAGGATAACGCAAGGCGCCCGTAACCCGCTCCTGCTGCTGCGACGCGTTGCAAACTTGGCAGACGTGCTATATAGAACATATAGAACGCATTGCGCGCATCGGCGGCGGCGGATTCAACAAAAAGTTTGCGCGGATTCTCCGCTTGCCCTAATACGAAGGATAACGCAAGGCGCCCGTAACCCGCTCCTGCTGCTGCGACGCGTTGCAAACTTGGCAGACGTGCTATATAGAACATATAGAACGCATTGCGCGCATCGGCGGCGGCGGATTCAACAAAAAGTTTGCGCGGATTCTCCGCTTGCCCTAATACGAAGGATAACGCAAGGCGCCCGTAACCCGCTCCTGCTGCTGCGACGCGTTGCAAACTTGGCAGACGTGCTATATAGAACATATAGAACGCATTGCGCGCATCGGCGGCGGCGGATTCAACAAAAAGTTTGCGCGGATTCTCCGCTTGCCCTAATACGAAGGATAACGCAAGGCGCCCGTAACCCGCTCCTGCTGCTGCGACGCGTTGCAAACTTGGCAGACGTGCTATATAGAACATATAGAACGCATTGCGCGCATCGGCGGCGGCGGATTCAACAAAAAGTTTGCGCGGATTCTCCGCTTGCCCTAATACGAAGGATAACGCAAGGCGCGCGTAACCCGCTCCTGCTGCTGCGACGCGTTGCAAACTTGGCAGACGTGCTATATAGAACATATAGAACGCATTGCGCGCATCGGCGGCGGCGGATTCAACAAAAAGTTTGCGCGGATTCTCCGCTTGCCCTAATACGAAGGATAACGCAAGGCGCCCGTAACCCGCTCCTGCTGCTGCGACGCGTTGCAAACTTGGCAGACGTGCTATATAGAACATATAGAACGCATTGCGCGCATCGGCGGCGGCGGATTCAACAAAAAGTTTGCGCGGATTCTCCGCTTGCCCTAATACGAAGGATAACGCAAGGCGCCCGTAACCCGCTCCTGCTGCTGCGACGCGTTGCAAACTTGGCAGACGTGCTATATAGAACATATAGAACGCATTGCGCGCATCGGCGGCGGCGGATTCAACAAAAAGTTTGCGCGGATTCTCCGCTTGCCCTAATACGAAGGATAACGCAAGGCGCCCGTAACCCGCTCCTGCTGCTGCGACGCGTTGCAAACTTGGCAGACGTGCTATATAGAACATATAGAACGCATTGCGCGCATCGGCGGCGGCGGATTCAACAAAAAGTTTGCGCGGATTCTCCGCTTGCCCTAATACGAAGGATAACGCAAGGCGCCCGTAACCCGCTCCTGCTGCGACGCGTTGCAAACTTGGCAGACGTGCTATATAGAACATATAGAACGCATTGCGCGCATCGGCGGCGGCGGATTCAACAAAAAGTTTGCGCGGATTCTCCGCTTGCCCTAATACGAAGGATAACGCAAGGCGCCCGTAACCCGCTCCTGCTGCTGCGACGCGTTGCAAACTTGGCAGACGTGCTATATAGAACATATAGAACGCATTGCGCGCATCGGCGGCGGCGGATTCAACAAAAAGTTTGCGCGGATTCTCCGCTTGCCCTAATACGAAGGATAACGCAAGGCGCCCGTAACCCGCTCCTGCTGCTGCGACGCGTTGCAAACTTGGCAGACGTGCTATATAGAACATATAGAACGCATTGCGCGCATCGGCGGCGGCGGATTCAACAAAAAGTTTGCGCGGATTCTCCGCTTGCCCTAATACGAAGGATAACGCAAGGCGCCCGTAACCCGCTCCTGCTGCTGCGACGCGTTGCAAACTTGGCAGACGTGCTATATAGAACATATAGAACGCATTGCGCGCATCGGCGGCGGCGGATTCAACAAAAAGTTTGCGCGGATTCTCCGCTTGCCCTAATACGAAGGATAACGCAAGGCGCCCGTAACCCGCTCCTGCTGCTGCGACGCGTTGCAAACTTGGCAGACGTGCTATATAGAACATATAGAACGCATTGCGCGCATCGGCGGCGGCGGATTCAACAAAAAGTTTGCGCGGATTCTCCGCTTGCCCTAATACGAAGGATAACGCAAGGCGCCCGTAACCCGCTCCTGCTGCTGCGACGCGTTGCAAACTTGGCAGACGTGCTATATAGAACATATAGAACGCATTGCGCGCATCGGCGGCGGCGGATTCAACAAAAAGTTTGCGCGGATTCTCCGCTTGCCCTAATACGAAGGATAACGCAAGGCGCCCGTAACCCGCTCCTGCTGCTGCGACGCGTTGCAAACTTGGCAGACGTGCTATATAGAACATATAGAACGCATTGCGCGCATCGGCGGCGGCGGATTCAACAAAAAGTTTGCGCGGATTCTCCGCTTGCCCTAATACGAAGGATAACGCAAGGCGCCCGTAACCCGCTCCTGCTGCTGCGACGCGTTGCAAACTTGGCAGACGTGCTATATAGAACATATAGAACGCATTGCGCGCATCGGCGGCGGCGGATTCAACAAAAAGTTTGCGCGGATTCTCCGCTTGCCCTAATACGAAGGATAACGCAAGGCGCCCGTAACCCGCTCCTGCTGCTGCGACGCGTTGCAAACTTGGCAGACGTGCTATATAGAACATATAGAACGCATTGCGCGCATCGGCGGCGGCGGATTCAACAAAAAGTTTGCGCGGATTCTCCGCTTGCCCTAATACGAAGGATAACGCAAGGCGCCCGTAACCCGCTCCTGCTGCTGCGACGCGTTGCAAACTTGGCAGACGTGCTATATAGAACATATAGAACGCATTGCGCGCATCGGCGGCGGCGGATTCAACAAAAAGTTTGCGCGGATTCTCCGCTTGCCCTAATACGAAGGATAACGCAAGGCGCCCGTAACCCGCTCCTGCTGCTGCGACGCGTTGCAAACTTGGCAGACGTGCTATATAGAACATATAGAACGCATTGCGCGCATCGGCGGCGGCGGATTCAACAAAAAGTTTGCGCGGATTCTCCGCTTGCCCTAATACGAAGGATAACGCAAGGCGCCCGTAACCCGCTCCTGCTGCTGCGACGCGTTGCAAACTTGGCAGACGTGCTATATAGAACATATAGAACGCATTGCGCGCATCGGCGGCGGCGGATTCAACAAAAAGTTTGCGCGGATTCTCCGCTTGCCCTAATACGAAGGATAACGCAAGGCGCCCGTAACCCGCTCCTGCTGCTGCGACGCGTTGCAAACTTGGCAGACGTGCTATATAGAACATATAGAACGCATTGCGCGCATCGGCGGCGGCGGATTCAACAAAAAGTTTGCGCGGATTCTCCGCTTGCCCTAATACGAAGGATAACGCAAGGCGCCCGTAACCCGCTCCTGCTGCTGCGACGCGTTGCAAACTTGGCAGACGTGCTATATAGAACATATAGAACGCATTGCGCGCATCGGCGGCGGCGGATTCAACAAAAAGTTTGCGCGGATTCTCCGCTTGCCCTAATACGAAGGATAACGCAAGGCGCCCGTAACCCGCTCCTGCTGCTGCGACGCGTTGCAAACTTGGCAGACGTGCTATATAGAACATATAGAACGCATTGCGCGCATCGGCGGCGGCGGATTCAACAAAAAGTTTGCGCGGATTCTCCGCTTGCCCTAATACGAAGGATAACGCAAGGCGCCCGTAACTCCGCTCCTGCTGCTGCGACGCGTTGCAAACTTGGCAGACGTGCTATATAGAACATATAGAACGCATTGCGCGCATCGGCGGCGGCGGATTCAACAAAAAGTTTGCGCGGATTCTCCGCTTGCCCTAATACGAAGGATAACGCAAGGCGCCCGTAACCCGCTCCTGCTGCTGCGACGCGTTGCAAACTTGGCAGACGTGCTATATAGAACATATAGAACGCATTGCGCGCATCGGCGGCGGCGGATTCAACAAAAAGTTTGCGCGGATTCTCCGCTTGCCCTAATACGAAGGATAACGCAAGGCGCCCGTAACCCGCTCCTGCTGCTGCGACGCGTTGCAAACTTGGCAGACGTGCTATAGAACATATAGAACGCATTGCGCGCATCGGCGGCGGCGGATTCAAAAAAAGTTTGCGCGGATTCTCCGCTTGCCCTAATACGAAGGATAACGCAAGGCGCCCGTAACTCCGCTCCTGCTGTTGCGACGCGTTGCAAACTTGGCAGACGTGCTATATAGAACATATAGAACGCATTGCGCGCATCGGCGGCGGCGGATTCAACAAAAAGTTTGCGCGGATTCTCCGCTTGCCCTAATACGAAGGATAACGCAAGGCGCCCGTAACCCGCTCCTGCTGCTGCGACGCGTTGCAAACTTGGCAGACGTGCTATATAGAACATATAGAACGCATTGCGCGCATCGGCGGCGGCGGATTCAACAAAAAGTTTGCGCGGATTCTCCGCTTGCCCTAATACGAAGGATAACGCAAGGCGCCCGTAACCCGCTCCTGCTGCTGCGACGCGTTGCAAACTTGGCAGACGTGCTATATAGAACATATAGAACGCATTGCGCGCATCGGCGGCGGCGGATTCAACAAAAAGTTTGCGCGGATTCTCCGCTTGCCCTAATACGAAGGATAACGCAAGGCGCCCGTAACTCCGCTCCTGCTGCTGCGACGCGTTGCAAACTTGGCAGACGTGCTATATAGAACATATAGAACGCATTGCGCGCATCGGCGGCGGCGGATTCAACAAAAAGTTTGCGCGGATTCTCCGCTTGCCCTAATACGAAGGATAACGCAAGGCGCCCGTAACCCGCTCCTGCTGCTGCGACGCGTTGCAAACTTGGCAGACGTGCTATATAGAACATATAGAACGCATTGCGCGCATCGGCGGCGGCGGATTCAACAAAAAGTTTGCGCGGATTCTCCGCTTGCCCTAATACGAAGGATAACGCAAGGCGCCCGTAACCCGCTCCTGCTGCTGCGACGCGTTGCAAACTTGGCAGACGTGCTATATAGAACATATAGAACGCATTGCGCGCATCGGCGGCGGCGGATTCAACAAAAAGTTTGCGCGGATTCTCCGCTTGCCCTAATACGAAGGATAACGCAAGGCGCCCGTAACTCCGCTCCTGCTGCTGCGACGCGTTGCAAACTTGGCAGACGTGCTATATAGAACATATAGAACGCATTGCGCGCATCGGCGGCGGCGGATTCAACAAAAAGTTTGCGCGGATTCTCCGCTTGCCCTAATACGAAGGATAACGCAAGGCGCCCGTAACCCGCTCCTGCTGCTGCGACGCGTTGCAAACTTGGCAGACGTGCTATATAGAACATATAGAACGCATTGCGCGCATCGGCGGCGGCGGATTCAACAAAAAGTTTGCGCGGATTCTCCGCTTGCCCTAATACGAAGGATAACGCAAGGCGCCCGTAACTCCGCTCCTGCTGCTGCGACGCGTTGCAAACTTGGCAGACGTGCTATATAGAACATATAGAACGCATTGCGCGCATCGGCGGCGGCGGATTCAACAAAAAGTTTGCGCGGATTCTCCGCTTGCCCTAATACGAAGGATAACGCAAGGCGCCCGTAACTCCGCTCCTGCTGCTGCGACGCGTTGCAAACTTGGCAGACGTGCTATATAGAACATATAGAACGCATTGCGCGCATCGGCGGCGGCGGATTCAACAAAAAGTTTGCGCGGATTCTCCGCTTGCCCTAATACGAAGGATAACGCAAGGCGCCCGTAACTCCGCTCCTGCTGCTGCGACGCGTTGCAAACTTGGCAGACGTGCTATATAGAACATATAGAACGCATTGCGCGCATCGGCGGCGGCGGATTCAACAAAAAGTTTGCGCGGATTCTCCGCTTGCCCTAATACGAAGGATAACGCAAGGCGCCCGTAACCCGCTCCTGCTGTTGCGACGCGTTGCAAACTTGGCAGACGTGCTATATAGAACATATAGAACGCATTGCGCGCATCGGCGGCGGCGGATTCAACAAAAAGTTTGCGCGGATTCTCCGCTTGCCCTAATACGAAGGATAACGCAAGGCGCCCGTAACCCGCTCCTGCTGCTGCGACGCGTTGCAAACTTGGCAGACGTGCTATATAGAACATATAGAACGCATTGCGCGCATCGGCGGCGGCGGATTCAACAAAAAGTTTGCGCGGATTCTCCGCTTGCCCTAATACGAAGGATAACGCAAGGCGCCCGTAACTCCGCTCCTGCTGCTGCGACGCGTTGCAAACTTGGCAGACGTGCTATATAGAACATATAGAACGCATTGCGCGCATCGGCGGCGGCGGATTCAACAAAAAGTTTGCGCGGATTCTCCGCTTGCCCTAATACGAAGGATAACGCAAGGCGCCCGTAACTCCGCTCCTGCTGCTGCGACGCGTTGCAAACTTGGCAGACGTGCTATATAGAACATATAGAACGCATTGCGCGCATCGGCGGCGGCGGATTCAACAAAAAGTTTGCGCGGATTCTCCGCTTGCCCTAATACGAAGGATAACGCAAGGCGCCCGTAACCCGCTCCTGCTGCTGCGACGCGTTGCAAACTTGGCAGACGTGCTATATAGAACATATAGAACGCATTGCGCGCATCGGCGGCGGCGGATTCAACAAAAAGTTTGCGCGGATTCTCCGCTTGCCCTAATACGAAGGATAACGCAAGGCGCCCGTAACTCCGCTCCTGCTGCTGCGACGCGTTGCAAACTTGGCAGACGTGCTATATAGAACATATAGAACGCATTGCGCGCATCGGCGGCGGCGGATTCAACAAAAAGTTTGCGCGGATTCTCCGCTTGCCCTAATACGAAGGATAACGCAAGGCGCCCGTAACTCCGCTCCTGCTGCTGCGACGCGTTGCAAACTTGGCAGACGTGCTATATAGAACATATAGAACGCATTGCGCGCATCGGCGGCGGCGGATTCAACAAAAAGTTTGCGCGGATTCTCCGCTTGCCCTAATACGAAGGATAACGCAAGGCGCCCGTAACCCGCTCCTGCTGCTGCGACGCGTTGCAAACTTGGCAGACGTGCTATATAGAACATATAGAACGCATTGCGCGCATCGGCGGCGGCGGATTCAACAAAAAGTTTGCGCGGATTCTCCGCTTGCCCTAATACGAAGGATAACGCAAGGCGCCCGTAACTCCGCTCCTGCTGCTGCGACGCGTTGCAAACTTGGCAGACGTGCTATATAGAACATATAGAACGCATTGCGCGCATCGGCGGCGGCGGATTCAACAAAAAGTTTGCGCGGATTCTCCGCTTGCCCTAATACGAAGGATAACGCAAGGCGCCCGTAACTCCGCTCCTGCTGCTGCGACGCGTTGCAAACTTGGCAGACGTGCTATATAGAACATATAGAACGCATTGCGCGCATCGGCGGCGGCGGATTCAACAAAAAGTTTGCGCGGATTCTCCGCTTGCCCTAATACGAAGGATAACGCAAGGCGCCCGTAACCCGCTCCTGCTGCTGCGACGCGTTGCAAACTTGGCATTCTCCGCTTGCCCTAATACGAAGGATAACGCAAGGCGCCCGTAACCCGCTCCTGCTGCTGCGACGCGTTGCAAACGACGTGCTATATAGAACATATAGAACGCATTGCGCGCATCGGCGGCGGCGGATTCAACAAAAAGTTTGCGCGGATTCTCCGCTTGCCCTAATACGAAGGATAACGCAAGGCGCCCGTAACTCCGCTCCTGCTGCTGCGACGCGTTGCAAACTTGGCAGACGTGCTATATAGAACATATAGAACGCATTGCGCGCATCGGCGGCGGCGGATTCAACAAAAAGTTTGCGCGGATTCTCCGCTTGCCCTAATACGAAGGATAACGCAAGGCGCCCGTAACTCCGCTCCTGCTGCTGCGACGCGTTGCAAACTTGGCAGACGTGCTATATAGAACATATAGAACGCATTGCGCGCATCGGCGGCGGCGGATTCAACAAAAAGTTTGCGCGGATTCTCCGCTTGCCCTAATACGAAGGATAACGCAAGGCGCCCGTAACTCCGCTCCTGCTGCTGCGACGCGTTGCAAACTTGGCAGACGTGCTATATAGAACATATAGAACGCATTGCGCGCATCGGCGGCGGCGGATTCAACAAAAAGTTTGCGCGGATTCTCCGCTTGCCCTAATACGAAGGATAACGCAAGGCGCCCGTAACTCCGCTCCTGCTGCTGCGACGCGTTGCAAACTTGGCAGACGTGCTATATAGAACATATAGAACGCATTGCGCGCATCGGCGGCGGCGGATTCAACAAAAAGTTTGCGCGGATTCTCCGCTTGCCCTAATACGAAGGATAACGCAAGGCGCCCGTAACTCCGCTCCTGCTGCTGCGACGCGTTGCAAACTTGGCAGACGTGCTATATAGAACATATAGAACGCATTGCGCGCATCGGCGGCGGCGGATTCAACAAAAAGTTTGCGCGGATTCTCCGCTTGCCCTAATACGAAGGATAACGCAAGGCGCCCGTAACTCCGCTCCTGCTGCTGCGACGCGTTGCAAACTTGGCAGACGTGCTATATAGAACATATAGAACGCATTGCGCGCATCGGCGGCGGCGGATTCAACAAAAAGTTTGCGCGGATTCTCCGCTTGCCCTAATACGAAGGATAACGCAAGGCGCCCGTAACTCCGCTCCTGCTGCTGCGACGCGTTGCAAACTTGGCAGACGTGCTATATAGAACATATAGAACGCATTGCGCGCATCGGCGGCGGCGGATTCAACAAAAAGTTTGCGCGGATTCTCCGCTTGCCCTAATACGAAGGATAACGCAAGGCGCCCGTAACTCCGCTCCTGCTGCTGCGACGCGTTGCAAACTTGGCAGACGTGCTATATAGAACATATAGAACGCATTGCGCGCATCGGCGGCGGCGGATTCAACAAAAAGTTTGCGCGGATTCTCCGCTTGCCCTAATACGAAGGATAACGCAAGGCGCCCGTAACTCCGCTCCTGCTGCTGCGACGCGTTGCAAACTTGGCAGACGTGCTATATAGAACATATAGAACGCATTGCGCGCATCGGCGGCGGCGGATTCAACAAAAAGTTTGCGCGGATTCTCCGCTTGCCCTAATACGAAGGATAACGCAAGGCGCCCGTAACTCCGCTCCTGCTGCTGCGACGCGTTGCAAACTTGGCAGACGTGCTATATAGAACATATAGAACGCATTGCGCGCATCGGCGGCGGCGGATTCAACAAAAAGTTTGCGCGGATTCTCCGCTTGCCCTAATACGAAGGATAACGCAAGGCGCCCGTAACTCCGCTCCTGCTGCTGCGACGCGTTGCAAACTTGGCAGACGTGCTATATAGAACATATAGAACGCATTGCGCGCATCGGCGGCGGCGGATTCAACAAAAAGTTTGCGCGGATTCTCCGCTTGCCCTAATACGAAGGATAACGCAAGGCGCCCGTAACTCCGCTCCTGCTGCTGCGACGCGTTGCAAACTTGGCAGACGTGCTATATAGAACATATAGAACGCATTGCGCGCATCGGCGGCGGCGGATTCAACAAAAAGTTTGCGCGGATTCTCCGCTTGCCCTAATACGAAGGATAACGCAAGGCGCCCGTAACTCCGCTCCTGCTGTTGCGACGCGTTGCAAACTTGGCAGACGTGCTATATAGAACATATAGAACGCATTGCGCGCATCGGCGGCGGCGGATTCAACAAAAAGTTTGCGCGGATTCTCCGCTTGCCCTAATACGAAGGATAACGCAAGGCGCCCGTAACTCCGCTCCTGCTGCTGCGACGCGTTGCAAACTTGGCAGACGTGCTATATAGAACATTTAGAACGCATTGCGCGCATCGGCGGCGGCGGATTCAACAAAAAGTTTGCGCGGATTCTCCGCTTGCCCTAATACGAAGGATAACGCAAGGCGCGCGTAACTCCGCTCCTGCTGCTGCGACGCGTTGCAAACTTGGCAGACGTGCTATATAGAACATATAGAACGCATTGCGCGCATCGGCGGCGGCGGATTCAACAAAAAGTTTGCGCGGATTCTCCGCTTTCCCTAATACGAAGGATAACGCAAGGCGCCCGTAACTCCGCTCCTGCTGTTGCGACGCGTTGCAAACTTGGCAGACGTGCTATATAGAACATATAGAACGCATTGCGCGCATCGGCGGCGGCGGATTCAACAAAAAGTTTGCGCGGATTCTCCGCTTGCCCTAATACGAAGGATAACGCAAGGCGCCCGTAACTCCGCTCCTGCTGCTGCGACGCGTTGCAAACTTGGCAGACGTGCTATATAGAACATATAGAACGCATTGCGCGCATCGGCGGCGGCGGATTCAACAAAAAGTTTGCGCGGATTCTCCGCTTGCCCTAATACGAAGGATAACGCAAGGCGCCCGTAACTCCGCTCCTGCTGCTGCGACGCGTTGCAAGCTTCGCAGACGTGCTATATAGAACATATAGAACGCATTGCGCGCATCGGCGGCGGCGGATTCAACAAAAAGTTTGCGCGGATTCTCCGCTTGCCCTAATACGAAGGATAACGCAAGGCGCCCGTAACTCCGCTCCTGCTGCTGCGACGCGTTGCAAACTTGACAGACGTGCTATATAGAACATACAGAACGCATTGCGCGCATCGGCGGCGGCGGATTCAACAAAAAGTTTGCGCGGATTCTCCGCTTGCCCTAATACGAAGGATAACGCAAGGCGCCCGTAACTCCGCTCCTGCTGCTGCGACGCGTTGCAAACTTGGCAGACGTGCTATATAGAACATATAGAACGCATTACGCGCATCGGCGGCGGCGAATTCAACAAAAAGTTTGCGCGGATTCTCCGCTTGCCCTAATACGAAGGATAACGCAAGGCGCCCGTAACTCCGCTCCTGCTGCTGCGACGCGTTGCAAACTTGGCAGACGTGCTATATAGAACATATAGAACGCATTGCGCGCATCGGCGGCGGCGGATTCAACAAAAAGTTTGCGCGGATTCTCCGCTTGCCCTAATACGAAGGATAACGCAAGGCGCCCGTAACTCCGCTCCTGCTGCTGCGACGCGTTGCAAACTTGGCAGACGTGCTATATAGAACATATAGAACGCATTGCGCGCATCGGCGGCGGCGGATTCAACAAAAAGTTTGCGCGGATTCTCCGCTTGCCCTAATACGAAGGATAACGCAAGGCGCCCGTAACTCCGCTCCTGCTGCTGCGATCGTTGCAAACTTGACAGACGTGCTATATAGAACATATAGAACGCATTGCGCGCATCGGCGGCGGCGGATTCAACAAAAAGTTTGCGCGGATTCTCCGCTTGCCCTAATACGAAGGATAACGCAAGGCGCCCGTAACTCCGCTCCTGCTGCTGCGACGCGTTGCAAACTTGGCAGACGTGCTATATAGAACATATAGAACGCATTACGCGCATCGGCGGCGGCGAATTCAACAAAAAGTTTGCGCGGATTCTCCGCTTGCCCTAATACGAAGGATAACGCAAGGCGCCCGTAACTCCGCTCCTGCTGCTGCGACGCGTTGCAAACTTGGCAGACGTGCTATATAGAACATATAGAACGCATTGCGCGCATCGGCGGCGGCGGATTCAACAAAAAGTTTGCGCGGATTCTCCGCTTGCCCTAATACGAAGGATAACGCAAGGCGCCCGTAACTCCGCTCCTGCTGCTGCGACGCGTTGCAAACTTGGCAGACGTGCTATATAGAACATTTAGAACGCATTGCGCGCATCGGCGGCGGCGGATTCAACAAAAAGTTTGCGCGGATTCTCCGCTTGCCCTAATACGAAGGATAACGCAAGGCGCCCGTAACTCCGCTCCTGCTGCTGCGACGCGTTGCAAACTTGGCAGACGTGCTATATAGAACATATAGAACGCATTGCGCGCATCGGCGGCGGCGGATTCAACAAAAAGTTTGCGCGGATTCTCCGCTTTCCCTAATACGAAGGATAACGCAAGGCGCCCGTAACTCCGCTCCTACTGTTGCGACGCGTTGCAAACTTGGTAGACGTGCTATATAGAACATATAGAACGCATTGCGCGCATGGGCGGCGGCGGATTCAACAAAAAGTTTGCGCGGATTCTCCGCTTGCCCTAATACGAAGGATAACGCAAGGCGCCCGTAACTCCGCTCCTGCTGCTGCGACGCGTTGCAAACTTGGCAGACGTGCTATATAGAACATATAGAACGCATTGCGCGCATCGGCGGCGGCGGATTCAACAAAAAGTTTGCGCGGATTCTCCGCTTGCCCTAATACGAAGGATAACGCAAGGCGCCCGTAACTCCGCTCCTGCTGCTGCGACGCGTTGCAAGCTTCGCAGACGTGCTATATAGAACATATAGAACGCATTGCGCGCATCGGCGGCGGCGGATTCAACAAAAAGTTTGCGCGGATTCTCCGCTTGCCCTAAAACGAAGGCTAACGCAAGGCGCGCGTAACTCCGCTCCTGCTGCTGCGACGCGTTGCAAACTTGGCAGACGTGCTATATAGAACATATAGAACGCATTGCGCGCATCGGCGGCGGCGGATTCAACAAAAAGTTTGCGCGGATTCTCCGCTTGCCCTAATACGAAGGCTAAAGCAAGGCGCGCGTAACTCCGCTCCTGCTGCTGCGACGCGTTGCAAACTTGGCAGACGTGCTATATAGAACATATAGAACGCATTGCGCGCATCGGCGGCGGCGGATTCAACAAAAAGTTTGCGCGGATTCTCCGCTTGCCCTAATACGAAGGATAACGCAAGGCGCCCGTAACTCCGCTCCTGCTGTTGCGACGCGTTGCAAACTTGGCAGACGTGCTATATAGAACATATAGAACGCATTGCGCGCATCGGCGGCGGCGGATTCAACAAAAAGTTTGCGCGGATTCTCCGCTTGCCCTAATACGAAGGATAACGCAAGGCGCCCGTAACTCCGCTCCTGCTGCTGCGACGCGTTGCAAACTTGGCAGACGTGCTATATAGAACATATAGAACGCATTGCGCGCATCGGCGGCGGCGGATTCAACAAAAAGTTTGCGCGGATTCTCCGCTTGCCCTAATACGAAGGATAACGCAAGGCGCCCGTAACTCCGCTCCTGCTGCTGCGACGCGTTGCAAACTTGGCAGACGTGCTATATAGAACATATAGAACGCATTGCGCGCATCGGCGGCGGCGGATTCAACAAAAAGTTTGCGCGGATTCTCCGCTTGCCCTAATACGAAGGATAACGCAAGGCGCCCGTAACTCCGCTCCTGCTGCTGCGACGCGTTGCAAACTTGGCAGACATGCTATATAGAACATATAGAACGCATTGCGCGCATCGGCGGCGGCGGATTCAACAAAAAGTTTGCGCGGATTCTCCGCTTGCCCTAATACGAAGGATAACGCAAGGCGCCCGTAACTCCGCTCCTGCTGCTGCGACGCGTTGCAAACTTGGCAGACGTGCTATATAGAACATATAGAACGCATTGCGCGCATCGGCGGCGGCGGATTCAACAAAAAGTTTGCGCGGATTCTCCGCTTGCCCTAATACGAAGGATAACGCAAGGCGCCCGTAACTCCGCTCCTGCTGTTGCGACGCGTTGCAAACTTGGCAGACGTGCTATATAGAACATATAGAACGCATTGCGCGCATCGGCGGCGGCGGATTCAACAAAAAGTTTGCGCGGATTCTCCGCTTGCCCTAATACGAAGGATAACGCAAGGCGCCCGTAACTCCGCTCCTGCTGCTGCGACGCGTTGCAAACTTGGCAGACGTGCTATATAGAACATATAGAACGCATTGCGCGCATCGGCGGCGGCGGATTCAACAAAAAGTTTGCGCGGATTCTCCGCTTGCCCTAATACGAAGGATAACGCAAGGCGCCCGTAACTCCGCTCCTGCTGCTGCGACGCGTTGCAAACTTGGCAGACGTGCTATATAGAACATATAGAACGCATTGCGCGCATCGGCGGCGGCGGATTCAACAAAAAGTTTGCGCGGATTCTCCGCTTGCCCTAATACGAAGGATAACGCAAGGCGCCCGTAACTCCGCTCCTGCTGCTGCGACGCGTTGCAAACTTGGCAGACGTGCTATATAGAACATATAGAACGCATTGCGCGCATCGGCGGCGGCGGATTCAACAAAAAGTTTGCGCGGATTCTCCGCTTGCCCTAATACGAAGGATAACGCAAGGCGCCCGTAACTCCGCTCCTGCTGCTGCGACGCGTTGCAAACTTGGCAGACGTGCTATATAGAACATATAGAACGCATTACGCGCATCGGCGGCGGCGGATTCAACAAAAAGTTTGCGCGGATTCTCCGCTTGCCCTAATACGAAGGATAACGCAAGGCGCCCGTAACTCCGCTCCTGCTGCTGCGACGCGTTGCAAACTTGGCAGACGTGCTATATAGAACATATAGAACGCATTGCGCGCATCGGCGGCGGCGGATTCAACAAAAAGTTTGCGCGGATTCTCCGCTTGCCCTAATACGAAGGATAACGCAAGGCGCCCGTAACTCCGCTCCTGCTGTTGCGACGCGTTGCAAACTTGGCAGACGTGCTATATAGAACATATAGAACATATAGAACGCATTGCGCGCATCGGCGGTGGCGGATTCAACAAAAAGTTTGCGCGGATTCTCCGCTTGCCCTAATACGAAGGATAACGCAAGGCGCCCGTAACTCCGCTCCTGCTGCTCCGACGCGTTGCAAACTTGGCAGACGTGCTATATAGAACATATAGAACGCATTGCGCGCATCGGCGGCGGCGGATTCAACAAAAAGTTTGCGCGGATTCTCCGCTTGCCCTAATACGAAGGATAACGCAAGGCGCCCGTAACTCCGCTCCTGCTGTTGCGACGCGTTGCAAACTTGGCAGACGTGCTATATAGAACATATAGAACATATAGAACGCATTGCGCGCATCGGCGGTGGCGGATTCAACAAAAAGTTTGCGCGGATTCTCCGCTTGCCCTAATACGAAGGATAACGCAAGGCGCCCGTAACTCCGCTCCTGCTGTTGCGACGCGTTGCAAACTTGGCAGACGTGCTATATAGAACATATAGAACGCATTGCGCGCATCGGCGGCGGCGGATTCAACAAAAAGTTTGCGCGGATTCTCCGCTTGCCCTAATACGAAGGATAACGCAAGGCGCCCGTAACTCCGCTCCTGCTGTTGCGACGCGTTGCAAACTTGGCAGACGTGCTATATAGAACATATAGAACGCATTGCGCGCATCGGCGGTGGCGGATTCAACAAAAAGTTTGCGCGGATTCTCCGCTTGCCCTAATACGAAGGATAACGCAAGGCGCCCGTAACTCCGCTCCTGCTGTTGCGACGCGTTGCAAACTTGGCAGACGTGCTATATAGAACATATAGAACGCATTGCGCGCATCGGCGGCGGCGGATTCAACAAAAAGTTTGCGCGGATTCTCCGCTTGCCCTAATACGAAGGATAACGCAAGGCGCCCGTAACTCCGCTCCTGATGCTGCGACGCGTTGCAAACTTGGCAGACGTGCTATATAGAACATATAGAACGCATTGCGCGCATCGGCGGCGGCGGATTCAACAAAAAGTTTGCGCGGATTCTCCGCTTGCCCTAATACGAAGGATAACGCAAGGCGCCCGTAACTCCGCTCCTGCTACTGCGACGCGTTGCAAACTTGGCAGACGTGCTATATAGAACATATAGAACGCATTGCGCGCATCGGCGGCGGCGGATTCAACAAAAAGTTTGCGCGGATTCTCCGCTTGCCCTAATACGAAGGATAACGCAAGGCGCCCGTAACTCCGCTCCTGCTGCTGCGACGCGTTGCAAACTTGGCAGACGTGCTATATAGAACATATAGAACGCATTGCGCGCATCGGCGGCGGCGGATTCAACAAAAAGTTTGCGCGGATTCTCCGCTTGCCCTAATACGAAGGATAACGC
This sequence comes from Holotrichia oblita, assembly GCA_023690525.1. Classification (NCBI taxonomy): domain Eukaryota; kingdom Metazoa; phylum Arthropoda; class Insecta; order Coleoptera; family Scarabaeidae; genus Holotrichia; species Holotrichia oblita. The sequence goes on from CM043024.1 coordinate 11,948,652, forward strand.
AAGGCGCCCGTAACTCCGCTCCTGCTGCTGCGACGCGTTGCAAACTTGGCAGACGTGCTATATAGAACATATAGAACGCATTGCGCGCATCGGCGGCGGCGGATTCAACAAAAAGTTTGCGCGGATTCTCCGCTTGCCCTAATACGAAGGATAACGCAAGGCGCCCGTAACTCCGCTCCTGCTGCTGCGACGCGTTGCAAACTTGGCAGACGTGCTATATAGAACATATAGAACGCATTGCGCGCATCGGCGGCGGCGGATTCAACAAAAAGTTTGCGCGGATTCTCCGCTTGCCCTAATACGAAGGATAACGCAAGGCGCCCGTAACTCCGCTCCTGCTGTTGCGACGCGTTGCAAACTTGGCAGACGTGCTATATAGAACATATAGAACGCATTGCGCGCATCGGCGGCGGCGGATTCAACAAAAAGTTTGCGCGGATTCTCCGCTTGCCCTAATACGAAGGATAACGCAAGGCGCCCGTAACTCCGCTCCTGCTGCTGCGACGCGTTGCAAACTTGGCAGACGTGCTATATAGAACATATAGAACGCATTGCGCGCATCGGCGGCGGCGGATTCAACAAAAAGTTTGCGCGGATTCTCCGCTTGCCCTAATACGAAGGATAACGCAAGGCGCCCGTAACTCCGCTCCTGCTGCTGCGACGCGTTGCAAACTTGGCAGACGTGCTATATAGAACATATAGAACGCATTGCGCGCATCGGCGGCGGCGGATTCAACAAAAAGTTTGCGCGGATTCTCCGCTTGCCCTAATACGAAGGATAACGCAAGGCGCCCGTAACTCCGCTCCTGCTGCTGCGACGCGTTGCAAACTTGGCAGACGTGCTATATAGAACATATAGAACGCATTGCGCGCATCGGCGGCGGCGGATTCAACAAAAAGTTTGCGCGGATTCTCCGCTTGCCCTAATACGAAGGATAACGCAAGGCGCCCGTAACTCCGCTCCTGCTGCTGCGACGCGTTGCAAACTTGGCAGACGTGCTATATAGAACATATAGAACGCATTGCGCGCATCGGCGGCGGCGGATTCAACAAAAAGTTTGCGCGGATTCTCCGCTTGCCCTAATACGAAGGATAACGCAAGGCGCCCGTAACTCCGCTCCTGCTGCTGCGACGCGTTGCAAACTTGGCAGACGTGCTATATAGAACATATAGAACGCATTGCGCGCATCGGCGGCGGCGGATTCAACAAAAAGTTTGCGCGGATTCTCCGCTTGCCCTAATACGAAGGATAACGCAAGGCGCCCGTAACTCCGCTCCTGCTGCTGCGACGCGTTGCAAACTTGACAGACGTGCTATATAGAACATATAGAACGCATTGCGCGCATCGGCGGCGGCGGATTCAACAAAAAGTTTGCGCGGATTCTCCGCTTGCCCTAATACGAAGGATAACGCAAGGCGCCCGTAACTCCGCTCCTGCTGCTGCGACGCGTTGCAAACTTGGCAGACGTGCTATATAGAACATATAGAACGCATTGCGCGCATCGGCGGCGGCGGATTCAACAAAAAGTTTGCGCGGATTCTCCGCTTGCCCTAATACGAAGGATAACGCAAGGCGCCCGTAACTCCGCTCCTGCTGTTGCGACGCGTTGCAAACTTGGCAGACGTGCTATATAGAACATATAGAACGCATTGCGCGCATCGGCGGCGGCGGATTCAACAAAAAGTTTGCGCGGATTCTCCGCTTGCCCTAATACGAAGGATAACGCAAGGCGCCCGTAACTCCGCTCCTGCTGCTGCGACGCGTTGCAAACTTGGCAGACGTGCTATATAGAACATATAGAACGCATTGCGCGCATCGGCGGCGGCGGATTCAACAAAAAGTTTGCGCGGATTCTCCGCTTGCCCTAATACGAAGGATAACGCAAGGCGCCCGTAACTCCGCTCCTGCTGCTGCGACGCGTTGCAAACTTGGCAGACGTGCTATATAGAACATATAGAACGCATTGCGCGCATCGGCGGCGGCGGATTCAACAAAAAGTTTGCGCGGATTCTCCGCTTGCCCTAATACGAAGGATAACGCAAGGCGCCCGTAACTCCGCTCCTGCTGCTGCGACGCGTTGCAAACTTGGCAGACGTGCTATATAGAACATATAGAACGCATTGCGCGCATCGGCGGCGGCGGATTCAACAAAAAGTTTGCGCGGATTCTCCGCTTGCCCTAATATGAAGGATAACGCAAGGCGCCCGTAACTCCGCTCCTGCTGCTGCGACGCGTTGCAAACTTGGCAGACGTGCTATATAGAACATATAGAACGCATTGCGCGCATCGGCGGCGGCGGATTCAACAAAAAGTTTGCGCGGATTCTCCGCTTGCCCTAATACGAAGGATAACGCAAGGCGCCCGTAACTCCGCTCCTGCTGCTGCGACGCGTTGCAAACTTGGCAGACGTGCTATATAGAACATATAGAACGCATTGCGCGCATCGGCGGCGGCGGATTCAACAAAAAGTTTGCGCGGATTCTCCGCTTGCCCTAATACGAAGGATAACGCAAGGCGCCCGTAACTCCGCTCCTGCTGCTGCGACGCGTTGCAAACTTGGCAGACGTGCTATATAGAACATATAGAACGCATTGCGCGCATCGGCGGCGGCGGATTCAACAAAAAGTTTGCGCGGATTCTCCGCTTGCCCTAATACGAAGGATAACGCAAGGCGCCCGTAACTCCGCTCCTGCTGCTGCGACGCGTTGCAAACTTGGCAGACGTGCTATATAGAACATATAGAACGCATTGCGCGCATCGGCGGCGGCGGATTCAACAAAAAGTTTGCGCGGATTCTCCGCTTGCCCTAATACGAAGGATAACGCAAGGCGCCCGTAACTCCGCTCCTGCTGTTGCGACGCGTTGCAAACTTGGCAGACGTGCTATATAGAACATATAGAACGCATTGCGCGCATCGGCGGCGGCGGATTCAACAAAAAGTTTGCGCGGATTCTCCGCTTGCCCTAATACGAAGGATAACGCAAGGCGCCCGTAACTCCGCTCCTGCTGCTGCGACGCGTTGCAAACTTGGCAGACGTGCTATATAGAACATATAGAACGCATTGCGCGCATCGGCGGCGGCGGATTCAACAAAAGTTTGCGCGGATTCTCCGCTTGCCCTAATACGAAGGATAACGCAAGGCGCCCGTAACTCCGCTCCTGCTGCTACGACGCGTTGCAAACTTGGCAGACGTGCTATATAGAACATATAGAACGCATTGCGCGCATCGGCGGCGGCGGATTCAACAAAAAGTTTGCGCGGATTCTCCGCTTGCCCTAATACGAAGGATAACGCAAGGCGCCCGTAACTCCGCTCCTGCTGCTGCGACGCGTTGCAAACTTGGCAGACGTGCTATATAGAACATATAGAACGCATTACGCCCATCGGCGGCGGCGGATTCAACAAAAAGTTTGCGCGGATTCTCCGCTTGCCCTAATACGAAGGATAACGCAAGGCGCCCGTAACTCCGCTCCTGCTGCTGCGACGCGTTGCAAACTTGGCAGACGTGCTATATAGAACATATAGAACGCATTGCGCGCATCGGCGGCGGCGGATTCAACAAAAAGTTTGCGCGGATTCTCCGCTTGCCCTAATACGAAGGATAACGCAAGGCGCCCGTAACTCCGCTCCTGCTGCTGCGACGCGTTGCAAACTTGGCAGACGTGCTATATAGAACATATAGAACGCATTGCGCGCATCGGCGGCGGCGGATTCAACAAAAAGTTTGCGCGGATTCTCCGCTTGCCCTAATACGAAGGATAACGCAAGGCGCCCGTAACTCCGCTCCTGCTGCTGCGACGCGTTGCAAACTTGGCAGACGTGCTATATAGAACATATAGAACGCATTGCGCGCATCGGCGGCGGCGGATTCAACAAAAAGTTTGCGCGGATTCTCCGCTTGCCCTAATACGAAGGATAACGCAAGGCGCCCGTAACTCCGCTCCTGCTGTTGCGACGCGTTGCAAACTTGGCAGACGTGCTATATAGAACATATAGAACGCATTGCGCGCATCGGCGGCGGCGGATTCAACAAAAAGTTTGCGCGGATTCTCCGCTTGCCCTAATACGAAGGATAACGCAAGGCGCCCGTAACTCCGCTCCTGCTGCTGCGACGCGTTGCAAACTTGGCAGACGTGCTATATAGAACATATAGAACGCATTGCGCGCATCGGCGGCGGCGGATTCAACAAAAAGTTTGCGCGGATTCTCCGCTTGCCCTAATACGAAGGATAACGCAAGGCGTATACGAAGGATAACGCAAGGCGCCCGTAACCCGCTCCTGCTGTTGCGACGCGTTGCAAACTTGGCAGACGTGCTATATAGAACATATAGAACGCATTGCGCGCATCGGCGGCGGCGGATTCAACAAAAAGTTTGCGCGGATTCTCCGCTTGCCCTAATACGAAGGATAACGCAAGGCGCGCGTAACTCCGCTCCTGCTGCTGCGACGCGTTGCAAACTTGGCAGACGTGTTATATAGAACATATAGAACGCATTGCGCGCATCGGCGGCGGCGGATTCAACAAAAAGTTTGCGCGGATTCTCCGCTTGCCCTAATACGAAGGATAATGCAAGGCGCCCGTAACTCCGCTCCTGCTGCTGCGACGCGTTGCAAACTTGGCAGACGTGCTATATAGAACATATAGAACGCATTGCGCGCATCGGCGGCGGCGGATTCAACAAAGAGTTTGCGCGGATTCTCCGCTTGCCCTAATACGAAGGATAACGCAAGGCGCCCGTAACTCCGCTCCTGCTGCTGCGACGCGTTGCAAACTTTGCAGACGTGCTATATAGAACATATAGAACGCATTGCGCGCATCGGCGGCGGCGGATTCAACAAAAAGTTTGCGCGGATTCTCCGCTTGCCCTAATACGAAGGATAACGCAAGGCGCCCGTAACTCCGCTCCTGCTGCTGCGACGCGTTGCAAACTTGGCAGACGTGCTATATAGAACATATAGAACGCATTGCGCGCATCGGCGGCGGCGGATTCAACAAAAAGTTTGCGCGGATTCTCCGCTTGCCCTAATACGAAGGATAACGCAAGGCGCCCGTAACTCCGCTCCTGCTGCTGCGACGCGTTGCAAACTTGGCAGACGTGCTATATAGAACATATAGAACGCATTGCGCGCATCGGCGGTGGCGGATTCAACAAAAAGTTTGCGCGGATTCTCCGCTTGCCCTAATACGAAGGATAACGCAAGGCGCCCGTAACTCCGCTCCTGCTGCTGCGACGCGTTGCAAACTTGGCAGACGTGCTATATAGAACATATAGAACGCATTACGCCCATCGGCGGCGGCGGATTCAACAAAAAGTTTGCGCGGATTCTCCGCTTGCCCTAATACGAAGGATAACGCAAGGCGCCCGTAACTCCGCTCCTGCTGTTGCGACGCGTTGCAAACTTGGCAGACGTGCTATATAGAACATATAGAACGCATTGCGCGCATCGGCGGCGGCGGATTCAACAAAAAGTTTGCGCGGATTCTCCGCTTGCCCTAATACGAAGGATAACGCAAGGCGCCCGTAACTCCGCTCCTGCTGCTGCGACGCGTTGCAAACTTGGCAGACGTGCTATATAGAACATATAGAACGCATTGCGCGCATCGGCGGCGGCGGATTCAACAAAAAGTTTGCGCGGATTCTCCGCTTGCCCTAATACGAAGGATAACGCAAGGCGCCCGTAACTCCGCTCCTGCTGCTGCGACGCGTTGCAAACTTGACAGACGTGCTATATAGAACATATAGAACGCATTGCGCGCATCGGCGGCGGCGGATTCAACAAAAAGTTTGCGCGGATTCTCCGCTTGCCCTAATACGAAGGATAACGCAAGGCGCCCGTAACTCCGCTCCTGCTGTTGCGACGCGTTGCAAACTTGGCAGACGTGCTATATAGAACATATAGAACGCATTGCGCGCATCGGCGGCGGCGGATTCAACAAAAAGTTTGCGCGGATTCTCCGCTTGCCCTAATACGAAGGATAACGCAAGGCGCCCGTAACTCCGCTCCTGCTGCTGCGACGCGTTGCAAACTTGGCAGACGTGCTATATAGAACATATAGAACGCATTGCGCGCATCGGCGGCGGCGGATTCAACAAAAAGTTTGCGCGGATTCTCCGCTTGCCCTAATACGAAGGATAACGCAAGGCGCCCGTAACTCCGCTCCTGCTGCTGCGACGCGTTGTAAACTTGACAGACGTGCTATATAGAACATATAGAACGCATTGCGCGCATCGGCGGCGGCGGATTCAACAAAAAGTTTGCGCGGATTCTCCGCTTGCCCTAATACGAAGGATAACGCAAGGCGCCCGTAACTCCGCTCCTGCTGTTGCGACGCGTTGCAAACTTGGCAGACGTGCTATATAGAACATATAGAACGCATTGCGCGCATCGGCGGCGGCGGATTCAACAAAAAGTTTGCGCGGATTCTCCGCTTGCCCTAATACGAAGGATAACGCAAGGCGCGCGTAACTCCGCTCCTGCTGCTGCGACGCGTTGTAAACTTGACAGACGTGCTATATAGAACATATAGAACGCATTGCGCGCATCGGCGGCGGCGGATTCAACAAAAAGTTTGCGCGGATTCTCCGCTTGCCCTAATACGAAGGATAACGCAAGGCGCCCGTAACTCCGCTCCTGCTGTTGCGACGCGTTGCAAACTTGGCAGACGTGCTATATAGAACATATAGAACGCATTGCGCGCATCGGCGGCGGCGGATTCAACAAAAAGTTTGCGCGGATTCTCCGCTTGCCTTAATACGAAGGATAACGCAAGGCGCGCGTAACTCCGCTCCTGCTGCTGCGACGCGTTGCAAACTTGGCAGACGTGCTATATAGAACATATAGAACGCATTGCGCGCATCGGCGGCGGCGGATTCAACAAAAAGTTTGCGCGGATTCTCCGCTTGCCCTAATACGAAGGATAACGCAAGGCGCCCGTAACTCCGCTCCTGCTGCTGCGACGCGTTGCAAACTTGGCAGACGTGCTATATAGAACATATAGAACGCATTGCGCGCATCGGCGGCGGCGGATTCAACAAAAAGTTTGCGCGGATTCTCCGCTTGCCCTAATACGAAGGATAACGCAAGGCGCCCGTAACTCCGCTCCTGCTGCTGCGACGCGTTGCAAACTTGGCAGACGTGCTATATAGAACATATAGAACGCATTGCGCGCATCGGCGGCGGCGGATTCAACAAAAAGTTTGCGCGGATTCTCCGCTTGCCCTAATACGAAGGATAACGCAAGGCGCCCGTAACTCCGCTCCTGCTGCTGCGACGCGTTGCAAACTTGGCAGACGTGCTATATAGAACATATAGAACGCATTACGCGCATCGGCGGCGGCGGATTCAACAAAAAGTTTGCGCGGATTCTCCGCTTGCCCTAATACGAAGGATAACGCAAGGCGCCCGTAACTCCGCTCCTGCTGCTGCGACGCGTTGCAAACTTGGCAGACGTGCTATATAGAACATATAGAACGCATTGCGCGCATCGGCGGCGGCGGATTCAACAAAAAGTTTGCGCGGATTCTCCGCTTGCCCTAATACGAAGGATAACGCAAGGCGCCCGTAACTCCGCTCCTGCTGCTGCGACGCGTTGCAAACTTGGCAGACGTGCTATATAGAACATATAGAACGCATTGCGCGCATCGGCGGCGGCGGATTCAACAAAAAGTTTGCGCGGATTCTCCGCTTGCCCTAATACGAAGGATAACGCAAGGCGCCCGTAACTCCGCTCCTGCTGCTGCGACGCGTTGCAAACTTGGCAGACGTGCTATATAGAACATATAGAACGCATTGCGCGCATCGGCGGCGGCGGATTCAACAAAAAGTTTGCGCGGATTCTCCGCTTGCCCTAATACGAAGGATAACGCAAGGCGCCCGTAACTCCGCTCCTGCTGCTGCGACGCGTTGCAAACTGGCAGACGTGCTATATAGAACATATAGAACGCATTGCGCGCATCGGCGGCGGCGGATTCAACAAAAAGTTTGCGCGGATTCTCCGCTTGCCCTAATACGAAGGATAACGCAAGGCGCCCGTAACTCCGCTCCTGCTGCTGCGACGCGTTGCAAACTTGGCAGACGTGCTATATAGAACATATAGAACGCATTGCGCGCATCGGCGGCGGCGGATTCAACAAAAGTTTGCGCGGATTCTCCTCTTGCCCTAATACGAAGGATAACGCAAGGCGCCCGTAACTCCGCTCCTGCTGCTGCGACGCGTTGCAAACTTGGCAGACGTGCTATATAGAACATATAGAACGCATTGCGCGCATCGGCGGCGGCGGATTCAACAAAAAGTTTGCGCGGATTCTCCGCTTGCCCTAATACGAAGGATAACGCAAGGCGCCCGTAACTCCGCTCCTGCTGCTGCGACGCGTTGCAAACTTGGCAGACGTGCTATATAGAACATATAGAACGCATTGCGCGCATCGGCGGCGGCGGATTCAACAAAAAGTTTGCGCGGATTCTCCGCTTGCCCTAATACGAAGGATAACGCAAGGCGCCCGTAACTCCGCTCCTGCTGCTGCGACGCGTTGCAAACTTGGCAGACGTGCTATATAGAACATATAGAACGCATTGCGCGCATCGGCGGCGGCGGATTCAACAAAAAGTTTGCGCGGATTCTCCGCTTGCCCTAATACGAAGGATAACGCAAGGCGCCCGTAACTCCGCTCCTGCTGCTGCGACGCGTTGCAAACTTGGCAGACGTGCTATATAGAACATATAGAACGCATTGCGCGCATCGGCGGCGGCGGATTCAACAAAAAGTTTGCGCGGATTCTCCGCTTGCCCTAATACGAAGGATAACGCAAGGCGCCCGTAACTCCGCTCCTGCTGCTGCGACGCGTTGCAAACTTGGCAGACGTGCTATATAGAACATATAGAACGCATTGCGCGCATCGGCGGTGGCGGATTCAACAAAAAGTTTGCGCGGATTCTCCGCTTGCCCTAATACGAAGGATAACGCAAGGCGCCCGTAACTCCGCTCCTGCTGCTGCGACGCGTTGCAAACTTGGCAGACGTGCTATATAGAACATATAGAACGCATTGCGCCCATCGGCGGCGGCGGATTCAACAAAAAGTTTGCGCGGATTCTCCGCTTGCCCTAATACGAAGGATAACGCAAGGCGCCCGTAACTCCGCTCCTGCTGATTGCGACGCGTTGCAAACTTGGCAGACGTGCTATATAGAACATATAGAACGCATTGCGCGCATCGGCGGCGGCGGATTCAACAAAAAGTTTGCGCGGATTCTCCGCTTGCCCTAATACGAAGGATAACGCAAGGCGCCCGTAACTCCGCTCCTGCTGCTGCGACGCGTTGCAAACTTGGCAGACGTGCTATATAGAACATATAGAACGCATTGCGCGCATCGGCGGCGGCGGATTCAACAAAAAGTTTGCGCGGATTCTCCGCTTGCCCTAATACGAAGGATAACGCAAGGCGCCCGTAACTCCGCTCCTGCTGCTGCGACGCGTTGCAAACTTGACAGACGTGCTATATAGAACATATAGAACGCATTGCGCGCATCGGCGGCGGCGGATTCAACAAAAAGTTTGCGCGGATTCTCCGCTTGCCCTAATACGAAGGATAACGCAAGGCGCCCGTAACTCCGCTCCTGCTGTTGCGACGCGTTGCAAACTTGGCAGACGTGCTATATAGAACATATAGAACGCATTGCGCGCATCGGCGGCGGCGGATTCAACAAAAAAGTTTGCGCGGATTCTCCGCTTGCCCTAATACGAAGGATAACGCAAGGCGCCCGTAACTCCGCTCCTGCTGCTGCGACGCGTTGCAAACTTGGCAGACGTGCTATATAGAACATATAGAACGCATTGCGCGCATCGGCGGCGGCGGATTCAACAAAAAGTTTGCGCGGATTCTCCGCTTGCCCTAATACGAAGGATAACGCAAGGCGCCCGTAACTCCGCTCCTGCTGCTGCGACGCGTTGTAAACTTGACAGACGTGCTATATAGAACATATAGAACGCATTGCGCGCATCGGCGGCGGCGGATTCAACAAAAAGTTTGCGCGGATTCTCCGCTTGCCCTAATACGAAGGATAACGCAAGGCGCCCGTAACTCCGCTCCTGCTGTTGCGACGCGTTGCAAACTTGGCAGACGTGCTATATAGAACATATAGAACGCATTGCGCGCATCGGCGGCGGCGGATTCAACAAAAAGTTTGCGCGGATTCTCCGCTTGCCCTAATACGAAGGATAACGCAAGGCGCGCGTAACTCCGCTCCTGCTGCTGCGACGCGTTGTAAACTTGACAGACGTGCTATATAGAACATATAGAACGCATTGCGCGCATCGGCGGCGGCGGATTCAACAAAAAGTTTGCGCGGATTCTCCGCTTGCCCTAATACGAAGGATAACGCAAGGCGCCCGTAACTCCGCTCCTGCTGTTGCGACGCGTTGCAAACTTGGCAGACGTGCTATATAGAACATATAGAACGCATTGCGCGCATCGGCGGCGGCGGATTCAACAAAAAGTTTGCGCGGATTCTCCGCTTGCCTTAATACGAAGGATAACGCAAGGCGCGCGTAACTCCGCTCCTGCTGCTGCGACGCGTTGCAAACTTGGCAGACGTGTTATATAGAACATATAGAACGCATTGCGCGCATCGGCGGCGGCGGATTCAACAAAAAGTTTGCGCGGATTCTCCGCTTGCCCTAATACGAAGGATAACGCAAGGCGCCCGTAACTCCGCTCCTGCTGCTGCGACGCGTTGCAAACTTGGCAGACGTGCTATATAGAACATATAGAACGCATTGCGCGCATCGGCGGCGGCGGATTCAACAAAAAGTTTGCGCGGATTCTCCGCTTGCCCTAATACGAAGGATAACGCAAGGCGCCCGTAACTCCGCTCCTGCTGCTGCGACGCGTTGCAAACTTGGCAGACGTGCTATATAGAACATATAGAACGCATTGCGCGCATCGGCGGCGGCGGATTCAACAAAAAGTTTGCGCGGATTCTCCGCTTGCCCTAATACGAAGGATAACGCAAGGCGCCCGTAACTCCGCTCCTGCTGCTGCGACGCGTTGCAAACTTGGCAGACGTGCTATATAGAACATATAGAACGCATTACGCGCATCGGCGGCGGCGGATTCAACAAAAAGTTTGCGCGGATTCTCCGCTTGCCCTAATACGAAGGATAACGCAAGGCGCCCGTAACTCCGCTCCTGCTGCTGCGACGCGTTGCAAACTTGGCAGACGTGCTATATAGAACATATAGAACGCATTGCGCGCAACGGCGGCGGCGGATTCAACAAAAAGTTTGCGCGGATTCTCCGCTTGCCCTAATACGAAGGATAACGCAAGGCGCCCGTAACCCGCTCCTGCTGCTGCGACGCGTTGCAAACTTGGCAGACGTGCTATATAGAACATATAGAACGCATTGCGCGCATCGGCGGCGGCGGATTCAACAAAAAGTTTGCGCGGATTCTCCGCTTGCCCTAATACGAAGGATAACGCAAGGCGCCCGTAACTCCGCTCCTGCTGCTGCGACGCGTTGCAAACTTGGCAGACGTGCTATATAGAACATATAGAACGCATTGCGCGCATCGGCGGCGGCGGATTCAACAAAAAGTTTGCGCGGATTCTCCGCTTGCCCTAATACGAAGGATAACGCAAGGCGCCCGTAACTCCGCTCCTGCTGCTGCGACGCGTTGCAAAACTGGCAGACGTGCTATAGAACATATAGAACGCATTGCGCGCATCGGCGGCGGCGGATTCAACAAAAAGTTTGCGCGGATTCTCCGCTTGCCCTAATACGAAGGATAACGCAAGGCGCCCGTAACTCCGCTCCTGCTGCTGCGACGCGTTGCAAACTTGGCAGACGTGCTATATAGAACATATAGAACGCATTGCGCGCATCGGCGGCGGCGGATTCAACAAAAAGTTTGCGCGGATTGTCCTCTTGCCCTAATACGAAGGATAACGCAAGGCGCCCGTAACTCCGCTCCTGCTGCTGCGACGCGTTGCAAACTTGGCAGACGCGCTATATAGAACATATAGAACGCATTGGGCGCATCGGCGTGCCCTAATACGAAGGATAACGCAAGGCGCGCGTAACTCCGCTCCTGCTGCTGCGACGCGTTGCAAACTTGGCAGACGTGCTATATAGAACATATAGAACGCATTGCGCGCATCGGCGGCGGCGGATTCAACAAAAAGTTTGCGCGGATTCTCCGCTTGCCCTAATACGAAGGATAACGCAAGGCGCCCGTAACTCCGCTCCTGCTGCTGCGACGCGTTGCAAACTTGGCAGACGTGCTATATAGAACATATAGAACGCATTGCGCGCATCGGCGGCGGCGGATTCAACAAAAAGTTTG
>CM043024.1:11961495-11998561 GCA_023690525.1 Holotrichia oblita
GCAGACGTGCTACATAGAACATATAGAACGCATTGCGCGCATCGGCGGCGGCGGATTCAACAAAAAGTTTGCGCGGATTCTCCGCTTGCCCTAATACGAAGGATAACGCAAGGCGCCCGTAACTCCGCCCTGCTGCTGCGACGCGTTGCAAACTTGGCAGACGTGCTATATAGAACATATAGAACGCATTGCGCGCATCGGCGGCGGCGGATTCAACAAAAAGTTTGCGCGGATTCTCCGCTTGCCCTAATACGAAGGATAACGCAAGGCGCCCGTAACTCCGCTCCTGCTGCTGCGACGCGTTGCAAACTTGGCAGACGTGCTATATAGAACATATAGAACGCATTGCGCGCATCGGCGGCGGCGGATTCAACAAAAAGTTTCCGCGGATTCTCCGCTTGCCCTAATACGAAGGATAACGCAAGGCGCCCGTAACTCCGCTCCTGCTGCTGCGACGCGTTGCAAACTTGGCAGACGTGCTATATAGAACATATAGAACGCATTGCGCGCATCGGCGGCGGCGGATTCGACAAAAAGTTTGCGCGGATTCTCCGCTTGCCCTAATACGAAGGATAACGCAAGGCGCCCGTAACTCCGCTCCTGCTGCTGCGACGCGTTGCAAACTTGGCAGACGTGCTATATAGAAGATATAGAACGCATTGCGCGCATCGGCGGCGGCGGATTCAACAAAAAGTTTCCGCGGATTCTCCGCTTGCCCTAATACGAAGGATAACGCAAGGCGCCCGTAACTCCGCTCGTCTCCCTCGTGTATCTTCACCTTGACGTAGGCAAACTTGCTTTGCCGGGTGGCGGCGGCGTGCTCTAATGAACCTGAGAGCTAAGCCGGCGATAGCGAAGGATAACGCAAGGGTCACCCATGCCGGACAGGTCGAAGGTGAGGTGCCAGAGAAGAAAGATACCCCTTGCCCAGCTGTCGTGTCGTGGCTAAGGGCGGCTAAGGGACAAACGATGCCAGATATCTGTTGCACTATGTGAAGGATAACTGTTAAACCATAACTCCTTCCCCTGTGGTCATGTCTCACAGGTGGATAGAGTGGGGGTCTAGGCATTAGAACCGCCCGGACCGGAGGAGACAACCTCAATAAAAACCTAAATCCTAAGGCGGGTGGGCAGGCTGACGGGATGCATGGCTGTCTAGAAGATCAGTCTCTACTGCTCACACTCCTGGAATACCGGGCAGACCTTCCGGAGTATTAGCCTTGCGCCTGTGTGGGGGCTCCACAGGCGTCGACCACGGATTCCCCCTTACTCGTGGGATCAATATGGACACAGAGAACACTAATTACAAACTTAAGTTTCAGGTTAAGGAGGAAGGTTCGGACTCGGACGAATCGAACTCCTGCGACACACCCTCAGAGAGGTTACTTCGGTGACGGACTCTGAGGACACCACGAAGGAGAACCACAAGGAGGCTCTGTCCAGGGTGAAGCTGCAAAAAGAAGATAGCGCTGAACGACTGGCGGTAGGTATGCAAGGCATAGGACTCGCTCACCAAGAGGCTGTCAGGAGCCCAGCGCAAGAAAGCAATGAAAGCTCGGAAGATGGCCGTAACAGGGACCTGGACTGCGGAGAAACCGAGCAAGACCAAAGGACAACGGAACGCGTGGACAAGGCGGATCGACCAAAGACTTCGGGTGAGAAAAGACCGAGGTCCGAATCGAAGACACCTCCCACGACTACCGGAGCGAAAAGATCAACTTGGGAGAACCCAGACCAACTGGATCTTATAGGGATACTGTGTCGGGAATCAGACGGGCGGTGATTAACAGACGCCATCCCGACACCGTGCTGACCCAGGAACAATCAGACCTGGTGCAGAACACATTGGCAGACGTGCTATGCGATGCCCTGGCAAGCAGCACGGAGCCTCTGCAGTTCTATAGAACCATGTTCAGCGCAGGGTCCTGTGGATGACTTGTGCGAACCACGGAACGGCCCAATGGCTGGAAAGCACGGTAGCGTCCCTAGGAGAGCTTCTTCGGGAGCGACTGGGGGGAGCAGAGTTGAGGTTGTGGACTCAACACAGCTTCCTGCCAGACCTAGGGTGCTAGTACAACATACCAGAACCACAGAATGTGGAGGAGGGTACAATCAGAGACCGTCTCAAGAAGCAGAATCCTGGCTTGATGACGGAGAACTGGATGCTGATGAGCAGGAAAATTGAGAAGGAAGGACAGCTCCTGGCCTACTCAGTGGATGACCCCTCGTTCAAAGTCCTGGAGAGGAGCCAACTCAAAGCTTTTTACAAGCTGGGAAGGCTGACTTTTCGGGTGATTAAACGGCCGAGCAATGACAAGAGTTCTACAAGCCAACCTTCAACATAGCAAGGCGGCTTCGGCAGCCCTTGCTATGGCGACGAAGGATTGTGACGTGGCACTCATACAGGAACATTGGATTAGACAAGGTAAGGTCTTGGGTCTGAGCGGTGCGGGCTGGGACGTCCTATACGACAGAACGGCCAGCGCCCCTCGAACCTGCATACGTATCCGAAAGGAGGTAAAGCATTACCGCTAACAGAGTTCTGTTCTAGGGATATAACTGCGGTAAAAATTGGGGGTGGAGGTGGATATGGACCGAGGGAATACGTCATCGGATCGGCCTATCTACCATATGATGACCCGAACCCGCCACCTACCAGGGATGTGGAACAGCTGGTGAGATACTGCAGGGAGCGAGGACTGCAGCTGATCATCGGCTGCGACGCTAATGCGCACCACACGACCTGGGGAAGTACGGACACCAACGAGAGGTGAGTCACTTTTACATTTCATTGTAGCAAATAACTTAGATACATTGAATGTGGGTAATAACCCGACCTTCGTTACGCGGAATAGAAGGAGGTTATAGATGTGACTGTAGCCTCACAATATATGAGCAACTTTGTCACTGACTGGCATGTGTCTGAGGAGGTAAGCTGCTCGGATCACAGACACATAAGGTTTACTCTGGCAGGCAGAGTGGAGGTGAGATCCTACCGGGATCCACGGAAGACGGACTGGGAGGCCTTTCGAGCTGACCTCAGGTCTGGACTTTCCGGGATCAATACGAGGATAGGAAATACAGCAGAGCTGGACATGGCTGTGGAGCAGCTAAATGACACAATCATTTCAGCCTATAATGACAACTGCCCCCTCATTGCAAGGCGCTCCTCCAGGAATGTGCCCTGGTGGAGTAAGGAACTTGCGGAATTGAGGGGACAAGTTAGGAAGAAATATAATAAGGCCAAACGATCAGGAGAGTGGGAAGAGTACAGGGCCGCTCTGACTGGTTACAACAAGAAGCTGAGGGAGGCGAAAAGGAGGTCGTGGAGGGGGCACTGTGAGGGATTGAAAACACCCAGCACAGCGCCAGACTCTACAAAATCCTTGCCAAAGAACCTCAAGCATCTATCAGTACTCTCAAAAACCATTTGGGAGAATATACCACAACAGGGAAGGAGACCATAAATGAACTATTTAGGGTACACTTCCCTGGCTCTGAGATCGTGGATCAATCGAGGAACATCTGGGAGGAGCGTCAGAAGAGGAGGGTGTCCAGCGCCGAGTGGCAGACTTCCAGAAGGATGGTTGACTATGATAAAGTCAAGTGGGCTATTGACTCATTTGAACCCTATAAATCGCCGGGCCCAGACGGCATTTATCCGATTATGCTGCAGAAGGGAGCGGAACTACTGTATGCGATACTGTGCAACATCTTTAGATGTAGCTTGGCTTTTGGCTATATACCAAAAGCGTGGAGGTTCAGTAGGGTAGCATTCATACCGAAGCCTGGGAAAGCAGGACAGGCTACGGCGAAGAAGGCCCTAAGACCAATCAGTTTAATGTCCTTCACTATGAAGGCATTGGAAAAACTGGTGGATAGGTATATTAGGGATGATGTACTGGTGCTTTCACCTTTACACCATGACCAGTATGCCTACCGGACAGGAGTTTCGACAGAAACAGCACTTCACGAACTAGTCAGTTTAGTGGAGGACACACTACAAAACAAGGAAGTGATGCTGGGGGCCTTCATCGATATTGAGGGGGCATTCAGTAACACGGGTTTTGATTCAATTACCAGAGCTCTCATAGGCAGAGGTGTGGACGGCACTTGTGTCGCCTGGATAGACTCTATGCTTAGGGAGAGAGTGGTGGAAGCCTCGGTCGCAGGCGAGACTCTAGCGGCTCGGGTGGCTGGAGGGTGTCCGCAGGGTGGGGTGCTGTCCCCTCTACTGTGGTGCCTAGTCGTGGATGGGCTACTAGAGGTGCTTAACGATCACGGTCACAGGGTACTGGCCTACGCGGATGACCTGGTCATTATAGCGCGAGGCAGGCACAACACCACGGTCAGAGATCGACTGCAAGGGGCTCTGAACATGGTTAGTAGATGGACGGAGTTGGCGGGCCTGAGTATCAGTGCTGATAAGACCAACATCGTGGCCTTTACCCGCCGACGAAAGCAGGATGGCCTAAATCCGCTTACGTTGAAGGGGGTTACCGTAGAGATGGTGGGGGAGGTAAAGTACCTTGGAGTAACATTAGACTCCAAACTTACCTGGAACCAACATTTGGACAGAACTACCAAAAAGCGGTGACAGCGTTAACGCTGGTAAGACGCACATATGGAAAGAAATGGGGGCTAAGACCAGACATGCTGAGTTGGATATACAGCATGGTGGTTAAGCCAGTAATGACGTATGCAGCTTTGGTATGGTGGACAAAGACGCAACAAAGGAACGCTATTCAGAGGCTGAGCAAGGTGCAAAGACTTGCCTGCCTAGGAATAACGGGAGCAATGCGGACGACACCGACTGCAGCCATGGAGGCACTCCTGGACTTGCCACCGTTGCACCTTGTCATACAGGGGGAGGCAAGGATGGGGGCATACAGGCTGCAACACACAGCGACCCCGAAAGGGTCAACACAAATCATATGTCGATAATTGAGCATGTGGGAAAGGGGTGTTGGAAATGCGGACCGACCACATGCCGGTAAGGCATAGGTATGGGAATCCCTTCACGGTGTCTATAGCGGACGGACGGGAGGAGGCTGCCAGGTATGCACTGGAAATCAAAGAGCAAGACTTAGTCTGGTACACAGACGGTTCTAAGACGGCTAATGGTACCGGTGCAGGGATATGCTCTCAGAATGAGGGCCACAGTTACGCACTGGGGGAGTATGCTTCGGTGTTTCAGGCGGAAGTATATGCTATTCTCAATGCGCACACACAATGAATGTGAAAGCGGTGACCAACAGACGAATTCACATCATGTCTGATAGCCAAGCGGCATTGAAGGCGTTATTAAGCCGGAAGGTGTCGTCCAGGCTGGTGATGGAATGCCTCGACGAACTGGTGAAACTGTCGAACCGGAACAAGGTTAGGTTGACTTGGATACCGGGTCATCAGGGGATTGAGGGCAACGCAAGGGCTGACGAACTCGCGAAGAGAGGGTCAGAGATGGAAATGTACGGCCCAGAACCTTTCTTCGGGGTTACAAGGCATACGGCCCGGAGACATATAGGAGACTGGGTTCGTACGAAGCAGCAGGAATACTGGGGAGCCACACCCGGTATAGTACATGGCAAAACCTTCATAGGGAACCCATGCAGGAAAAGAGCTAGAGAACTACTACATCTTAGTAGGAAACAGCTCTGTATCGTAACGGGACTAATGACCGGACATGCTGCGGTGAAAGAACACCTACGCAGAATCGGAGTGTTTGACGGGGACACAAAGTGTAGACTTTGTGGAATAGAACCGGAGACAGCCGATCACATACTGCGTGCTGCTGCGACGCGTTGCAAACTTGGCAGACGTGCTATATAGAAGATATAGAACGCATTGCGCGCATCGGCGGCGGCGGATTCAACAAAAAGTTTGCGCGGATTCTCCGCTTGCCCTAATACGAAGGATAACGCAAGGCGCCCGTAACTCCGCTCCCGCTGCTGCGACGCGTTGCAAACTTGGCAGACGTGCTATATAGAAGATATAGAACGCATTGCGCGCATCGGCGGCGGCGGATTCAACAAACATATAGAACGCATTGCGCGCATCGGCGGCGGCGGATTCAACAAAAAGTTTGCGCGGATTCTCCGCTTGCCCTAATACGAAGGATAACGCAAGGCGCCCGTAACTCCGCTCCTGCTGCTGCGACGCGTTGCAAACTTGGCAGACGTGCTATATAGAACATATAGAACGCATTGCGCGCATCGGCGGCGGCGGATTCAACAAAAAGTTTGCGCGGATTCTCCGCTTGCCCTAATACGAAGGATAACGCAAGGCGCCCGTAACTCCGCTCCTGCTGCTGCGACGCGTTGCAAACTTGGCAGACGTGCTATATAGAACATATAGAACGCATTGCGCGCATCGGCGGCGGCGGATTCAACAAAAAGTTTGCGCGGATTCTCCGCTTGCCCTAATACGAAGGATAACGCAAGGCGCCCGTAACTCCGCTCCTGCTGCTGCGACGCGTTGCAAACTTGGCAGACGTGCTATATAGAACATATAGAACGCATTGCGCGCATCGGCGGCGGCGGATTCAACAAAAAGTTTGCGCGGATTCTCCGCTTGCCCTAATACGAAGGATAACGCAAGGCGCCCGTAACTCCGCTCCTGCTGCTGCGACGCGTTGCAAACTTGGCAGACGTGCTATATAGAACATATAGAACGCATTGCGCGCATCGGCGGCGGCGGATTCAACAAAAAGTTTGCGCGGATTCTCCGCTTGCCCTAATACGAAGGATAACGCAAGGCGCCCGTAACTCCGCTCCTGCTGCTGCGACGCGTTGCAAACTTGGCAGACGTGCTATATAGAACATATAGAACGCATTGCGCGCATCGGCGGCGGCGGATTCAACAAAAAGTTTGCGCGGATTCTCCGCTTGCCCTAATACGAAGGATAACGCAAGGCGCCCGTAACTCCGCTCCTGCTGCTGCGACGCGTTGCAAACTTGGCAGACGTGCTATATAGAACATATAGAACGCATTGCGCGCATCGGCGGCGGCGGATTCAACAAAAAGTTTGCGCGGATTCTCCGCTTGCCCTAATACGAAGGATAACGCAAGGCGCCCGTAACTCCGCTCCTGCTGCTGCGACGCGTTGCAAACTTGGCAGACGTGCTATATAGAACATATAGAACGCATTGCGCGCATCGGCGGCGGCGGATTCAACAAAAAGTTTGCGCGGATTCTCCGCTTGCCCTAATACGAAGGATAACGCAAGGCGCCCGTAACTCCGCTCCTGCTGCTGCGACGCGTTGCAAACTTGGCAGACGTGCTATATAGAACATATAGAACGCATTGCGCGCATCGGCGGCGGCGGATTCAACAAAAAGTTTGCGCGGATTCTCCGCTTGCCCTAATACGAAGGATAACGCAAGGCGCCCGTAACTCCGCTCCTGCTGCTGCGACGCGTTGCAAACTTGGCAGACGTGCTATATAGAACATATAGAACGCATTGCGCGCATCGGCGGCGGCGGATTCAACAAAAAGTTTGCGCGGATTCTCCGCTTGCCCTGATACGAAGGATAACGCAAGGCGCCCGTAACTCCGCTCCTGCTGCTGCGACGCGTTGCAAACTTGGCAGACGTGCTATATAGAACATATAGAACGCATTGCGCGCATCGGCGGCGGCGGATTCAACAAAAAGTTTGCGCGGATTCTCCGCTTGCCCTAATACGAAGGATAACGCAAGGCGCCCGTAACTCCGCTCCTGCTGCTGCGACGCGTTGCAAACTTGGCAGACGTGCTATATAGAACATATAGAACGCATTGCGCGCATCGGCGGCGGCGGATTCAACAAAAAGTTTGCGCGGATTCTCCGCTTGCCCTAATACGAAGGATAACGCAAGGCGCCCGTAACTCCGCTCCTGCTGCTGCGACGCGTTGCAAACTTGGCAGACGTGCTATATAGAACATATAGAACGCATTGCGCGCATCGGCGGCGGCGGATTCAACAAAAAGTTTGCGCGGATTCTCCGCTTGCCCTAATACGAAGGATAACGCAAGGCGCCCGTAACTCCGCTCCTGCTGCTGCGACGCGTTGCAAACTTGGCAGACGTGCTATATAGAACATATAGAACGCATTGCGCGCATCGGCGGCGGCGGATTCAACAAAAAGTTTGCGCGGATTCTCCGCTTGCCCTAATACGAAGGATAACGCAAGGCGCCCGTAACTCCGCTCCTGCTGCTGCGACGCGTTGCAAACTTGGCAGACGTGCTATATAGAACATATAGAACGCATTGCGCGCATCGGCGGCGGCGGATTCAACAAAAAGTTTGCGCGGATTCTCCGCTTGCCCTAATACGAAGGATAACGCAAGGCGCCCGTAACTCCGCTCCTGCTGCTGCGACGCGTTGCAAACTTGGCAGACGTGCTATATAGAACATATAGAACGCATTGCGCGCATCGGCGGCGGCGGATTCAACAAAAAGTTTGCGCGGATTCTCCGCTTGCCCTAATACGAAGGATAACGCAAGGCGCCCGTAACTCCGCTCCTGCTGCTGCGACGCGTTGCAAACTTGGCAGACGTGCTATATAGAACATATAGAACGCATTGCGCGCATCGGCGGCGGCGGATTCAACAAAAAGTTTGCGCGGATTCTCCGCTTGCCCTAATACGAAGGATAACGCAAGGCGCCCGTAACTCCGCTCCTGCTGCTGCGACGCGTTGCAAACTTGGCAGACGTGCTATATAGAACATATAGAACGCATTGCGCGCATCGGCGGCGGCGGATTCAACAAAAAGTTTGCGCGGATTCTCCGCTGCCCTAATACGAAGGATAACGCAAGGCGCCCGTAACTCCGCTCCTGCTGCTGCGACGCGTTGCAAACTTGGCAGACGTGCTATATAGAACATATAGAACGCATTGCGCGCATCGGCGGCGGCGGATTCAACAAAAAGTTTGCGCGGATTCTCCGCTTGCCCTAATACGAAGGATAACGCAAGGCGCCCGTAACTCCGCTCCTGCTGCTGCGACGCGTTGCAAACTTGGCAGACGTGCTATATAGAACATATAGAACGCATTGCGCGCATCGGCGGCGGCGGATTCAACAAAAAGTTTGCGCGGATTCTCCGCTTGCCCTAATACGAAGGATAACGCAAGGCGCCCGTAACTCCGCTCCTGCTGCTGCGACGCGTTGCAAACTTGGCAGACGTGCTATATAGAACATATAGAACGCATTGCGCGCATCGGCGGCGGCGGATTCAACAAAAAGTTTGCGCGGATTCTCCGCTTGCCCTAATACGAAGGATAACGCAAGGCGCCCGTAACTCCGCTCCTGCTGCTGCGACGCGTTGCAAACTTGGCAGACGTGCTATATAGAACATATAGAACGCATTGCGCGCATCGGCGGCGGCGGATTCAACAAAAAGTTTGCGCGGATTCTCCGCTTGCCCTAATACGAAGGATAACGCAAGGCGCCCGTAACTCCGCTCCTGCTGCTGCGACGCGTTGCAAACTTGGCAGACGTGCTATATAGAACATATAGAACGCATTGCGCGCATCGGCGGCGGCGGATTCAACAAAAAGTTTGCGCGGATTCTCCGCTTGCCCTAATACGAAGGATAACGCAAGGCGCCCGTAACTCCGCTCCTGCTGCTGCGACGCGTTGCAAACTTGGCAGACGTGCTATATAGAACATATAGAACGCATTGCGCGCATCGGCGGCGGCGGATTCAACAAAAAGTTTGCGCGGATTCTCCGCTTGCCCTAATACGAAGGATAACGCAAGGCGCACGTAACTCCGCTCCTGCTGCTGCGACGCGTTGCAAACTTGGCAGACGTGCTATATAGAACATATAGAACGCATTGCGCGCATCGGCGGCGGCGGATTCAACAAAAAGTTTGCGCGGATTCTCCGCTTGCCCTAATACGAAGGATAACGCAAGGCGCCCGTAACTCCGCTCCTGCTGCTGCGACGCGTTGCAAACTTGGCAGACGTGCTATATAGAACATATAGAACGCATTGCGCGCATCGGCGGCGGCGGATTCAACAAAAAGTTTGCGCGGATTCTCCGCTTGCCCTAATACGAAGGATAACGCAAGGCGCCCGTAACTCCGCTCCTGCTGCTGCGACGCGTTGCAAACTTGGCAGACGTGCTATATAGAACATATAGAACGCATTGCGCGCATCGGCGGCGGCGGATTCAACAAAAAGTTTGCGCGGATTCTCCGCTTGCCCTGATACGAAGGATAACGCAAGGCGCACGTAACTCCGCTCCTGCTGCTGCGACGCGTTGCAAACTTGGCAGACGTGCTATATAGAACATATAGAACGCATTGCGCGCATCGGCGGCGGCGGATTCAACAAAAAGTTTGCGCGGATTCTCCGCTTGCCCTAATACGAAGGATAACGCAAGGCGCACGTAACTCCGCTCCTGCTGCTGCGACGCGTTGCAAACTTGGCAGACGTGCTATATAGAACATATAGAACGCATTGCGCGCATCGGCGGCGGCGGATTCAACAAAAAGTTTGCGCGGATTCTCCGCTTGCCCTAATACGAAGGATAACGCAAGGCGCACGTAACTCCGCTCCTGCTGCTGCGACGCGTTGCAAACTTGGCAGACGTGCTATATAGAACATATAGAACGCATTGCGCGCATCGGCGGCGGCGGATTCAACAAAAAGTTTGCGCGGATTCTCCGCTTGCCCTAATACGAAGGATAACGCAAGGCGCACGTAACTCCGCTCCTGCTGCTGCGACGCGTTGCAAACTTGGCAGACGTGCTATATAGAACATATAGAACGCATTGCGCGCATCGGCGGCGGCGGATTCAACAAAAAGTTTGCGCGGATTCTCCGCTTGCCCTGATACGAAGGATAACGCAAGGCGCACGTAACTCCGCTCCTGCTGCTGCGACGCGTTGCAAACTTGGCAGACGTGCTATATAGAACATATAGAACGCATTGCGCGCATCGGCGGCGGCGGATTCAACAAAAAGTTTGCGCGGATTCTCCGCTTGCCCTAATACGAAGGATAACGCAAGGCGCACGTAACTCCGCTCCTGCTGCTGCGACGCGTTGCAAACTTGGCAGACGTGCTATATAGAACATATAGAACGCATTGCGCGCATCGGCGGCGGCGGATTCAACAAAAAGTTTGCGCGGATTCTCCGCTTGCCCTAATACGAAGGATAACGCAAGGCGCACGTAACTCCGCTCCTGCTGCTGCGACGCGTTGCAAACTTGGCAGACGTGCTATATAGAACATATAGAACGCATTGCGCGCATCGGCGGCGGCGGATTCAACAAAAAGTTTGCGCGGATTCTCCGCTTGCCCTGATACGAAGGATAACGCAAGGCGCACGTAACTCCGCTCCTGCTGCTGCGACGCGTTGCAAACTTGGCAGACGTGCTATATAGAACATATAGAACGCATTGCGCGCATCGGCGGCGGCGGATTCAACAAAAAGTTTGCGCGGATTCTCCGCTTGCCCTGATACGAAGGATAACGCAAGGCGCACGTAACTCCGCTCCTGCTGCTGCGACGCGTTGCAAACTTGGCAGACGTGCTATATAGAACATATAGAACGCATTGCGCGCATCGGCGGCGGCGGATTCAACAAAAAGTTTGCGCGGATTCTCCGCTTGCCCTGATACGAAGGATAACGCAAGGCGCACGTAACTCCGCTCCTGCTGCTGCGACGCGTTGCAAACTTGGCAGACGTGCTATATAGAACATATAGAACGCATTGCGCGCATCGGCGGCGGCGGATTCAACAAAAAGTTTGCGCGGATTCTCCGCTTGCCCTGATACGAAGGATAACGCAAGGCGCACGTAACTCCGCTCCTGCTGCTGCGACGCGTTGCAAACTTGGCAGACGTGCTATATAGAACATATAGAACGCATTGCGCGCATCGGCGGCGGCGGATTCAACAAAAAGTTTGCGCGGATTCTCCGCTTGCCCTGATACGAAGGATAACGCAAGGCGCACGTAACTCCGCTCCTGCTGCTGCGACGCGTTGCAAACTTGGCAGACGTGCTATATAGAACATATAGAACGCATTGCGCGCATCGGCGGCGGCGGATTCAACAAAAAGTTTGCGCGGATTCTCCGCTTGCCCTGATACGAAGGATAACGCAAGGCGCACGTAACTCCGCTCCTGCTGCTGCGACGCGTTGCAAACTTGGCAGACGTGCTATATAGAACATATAGAACGCATTGCGCGCATCGGCGGCGGCGGATTCAACAAAAAGTTTGCGCGGATTCTCCGCTTGCCCTGATACGAAGGATAACGCAAGGCGCACGTAACTCCGCTCCTGCTGCTGCGACGCGTTGCAAACTTGGCAGACGTGCTATATAGAACATATAGAACGCATTGCGCGCATCGGCGGCGGCGGATTCAACAAAAAGTTTGCGCGGATTCTCCGCTTGCCCTGATACGAAGGATAACGCAAGGCGCACGTAACTCCGCTCCTGCTGCTGCGACGCGTTGCAAACTTGGCAGACGTGCTATATAGAACATATAGAACGCATTGCGCGCATCGGCGGCGGCGGATTCAACAAAAAGTTTGCGCGGATTCTCCGCTTGCCCTGATACGAAGGATAACGCAAGGCGCACGTAACTCCGCTCCTGCTGCTGCGACGCGTTGCAAACTTGGCAGACGTGCTATATAGAACATATAGAACGCATTGCGCGCATCGGCGGCGGCGGATTCAACAAAAAGTTTGCGCGGATTCTCCGCTTGCCCTGATACGAAGGATAACGCAAGGCGCACGTAACTCCGCTCCTGCTGCTGCGACGCGTTGCAAACTTGGCAGACGTGCTATATAGAACATATAGAACGCATTGCGCGCATCGGCGGCGGCGGATTCAACAAAAAGTTTGCGCGGATTCTCCGCTTGCCCTGATACGAAGGATAACGCAAGGCGCACGTAACTCCGCTCCTGCTGCTGCGACGCGTTGCAAACTTGGCAGACGTGCTATATAGAACATATAGAACGCATTGCGCGCATCGGCGGCGGCGGATTCAACAAAAAGTTTGCGCGGATTCTCCGCTTGCCCTGATACGAAGGATAACGCAAGGCGCACGTAACTCCGCTCCTGCTGCTGCGACGCGTTGCAAACTTGGCAGACGTGCTATATAGAACATATAGAACGCATTGCGCGCATCGGCGGCGGCGGATTCAACAAAAAGTTTGCGCGGATTCTCCGCTTGCCCTGATACGAAGGATAACGCAAGGCGCACGTAACTCCGCTCCTGCTGCTGCGACGCGTTGCAAACTTGGCAGACGTGCTATATAGAACATATAGAACGCATTGCGCGCATCGGCGGCGGCGGATTCAACAAAAAGTTTGCGCGGATTCTCCGCTTGCCCTGATACGAAGGATAACGCAAGGCGCACGTAACTCCGCTCCTGCTGCTGCGACGCGTTGCAAACTTGGCAGACGTGCTATATAGAACATATAGAACGCATTGCGCGCATCGGCGGCGGCGGATTCAACAAAAAGTTTGCGCGGATTCTCCGCTTGCCCTGATACGAAGGATAACGCAAGGCGCACGTAACTCCGCTCCTGCTGCTGCGACGCGTTGCAAACTTGGCAGACGTGCTATATAGAACATATAGAACGCATTGCGCGCATCGGCGGCGGCGGATTCAACAAAAAGTTTGCGCGGATTCTCCGCTTGCCCTGATACGAAGGATAACGCAAGGCGCACGTAACTCCGCTCCTGCTGCTGCGACGCGTTGCAAACTTGGCAGACGTGCTATATAGAACATATAGAACGCATTGCGCGCATCGGCGGCGGCGGATTCAACAAAAAGTTTGCGCGGATTCTCCGCTTGCCCTGATACGAAGGATAACGCAAGGCGCACGTAACTCCGCTCCTGCTGCTGCGACGCGTTGCAAACTTGGCAGACGTGCTATATAGAACATATAGAACGCATTGCGCGCATCGGCGGCGGCGGATTCAACAAAAAGTTTGCGCGGATTCTCCGCTTGCCCTGATACGAAGGATAACGCAAGGCGCACGTAACTCCGCTCCTGCTGCTGCGACGCGTTGCAAACTTGGCAGACGTGCTATATAGAACATATAGAACGCATTGCGCGCATCGGCGGCGGCGGATTCAACAAAAAGTTTGCGCGGATTCTCCGCTTGCCCTGATACGAAGGATAACGCAAGGCGCACGTAACTCCGCTCCTGCTGCTGCGACGCGTTGCAAACTTGGCAGACGTGCTATATAGAACATATAGAACGCATTGCGCGCATCGGCGGCGGCGGATTCAACAAAAAGTTTGCGCGGATTCTCCGCTTGCCCTGATACGAAGGATAACGCAAGGCGCACGTAACTCCGCTCCTGCTGCTGCGACGCGTTGCAAACTTGGCAGACGTGCTATATAGAACATATAGAACGCATTGCGCGCATCGGCGGCGGCGGATTCAACAAAAAGTTTGCGCGGATTCTCCGCTTGCCCTGATACGAAGGATAACGCAAGGCGCACGTAACTCCGCTCCTGCTGCTGCGACGCGTTGCAAACTTGGCAGACGTGCTATATAGAACATATAGAACGCATTGCGCGCATCGGCGGCGGCGGATTCAACAAAAAGTTTGCGCGGATTCTCCGCTTGCCCTGATACGAAGGATAACGCAAGGCGCACGTAACTCCGCTCCTGCTGCTGCGACGCGTTGCAAACTTGGCAGACGTGCTATATAGAACATATAGAACGCATTGCGCGCATCGGCGGCGGCGGATTCAACAAAAAGTTTGCGCGGATTCTCCGCTTGCCCTGATACGAAGGATAACGCAAGGCGCACGTAACTCCGCTCCTGCTGCTGCGACGCGTTGCAAACTTGGCAGACGTGCTATATAGAACATATAGAACGCATTGCGCGCATCGGCGGCGGCGGATTCAACAAAAAGTTTGCGCGGATTCTCCGCTTGCCCTGATACGAAGGATAACGCAAGGCGCACGTAACTCCGCTCCTGCTGCTGCGACGCGTTGCAAACTTGGCAGACGTGCTATATAGAACATATAGAACGCATTGCGCGCATCGGCGGCGGCGGATTCAACAAAAAGTTTGCGCGGATTCTCCGCTTGCCCTGATACGAAGGATAACGCAAGGCGCACGTAACTCCGCTCCTGCTGCTGCGACGCGTTGCAAACTTGGCAGACGTGCTATATAGAACATATAGAACGCATTGCGCGCATCGGCGGCGGCGGATTCAACAAAAAGTTTGCGCGGATTCTCCGCTTGCCCTGATACGAAGGATAACGCAAGGCGCACGTAACTCCGCTCCTGCTGCTGCGACGCGTTGCAAACTTGGCAGACGTGCTATATAGAACATATAGAACGCATTGCGCGCATCGGCGGCGGCGGATTCAACAAAAAGTTTGCGCGGATTCTCCGCTTGCCCTGATACGAAGGATAACGCAAGGCGCACGTAACTCCGCTCCTGCTGCTGCGACGCGTTGCAAACTTGGCAGACGTGCTATATAGAACATATAGAACGCATTGCGCGCATCGGCGGCGGCGGATTCAACAAAAAGTTTGCGCGGATTCTCCGCTTGCCCTGATACGAAGGATAACGCAAGGCGCACGTAACTCCGCTCCTGCTGCTGCGACGCGTTGCAAACTTGGCAGACGTGCTATATAGAACATATAGAACGCATTGCGCGCATCGGCGGCGGCGGATTCAACAAAAAGTTTGCGCGGATTCTCCGCTTGCCCTGATACGAAGGATAACGCAAGGCGCACGTAACTCCGCTCCTGCTGCTGCGACGCGTTGCAAACTTGGCAGACGTGCTATATAGAACATATAGAACGCATTGCGCGCATCGGCGGCGGCGGATTCAACAAAAAGTTTGCGCGGATTCTCCGCTTGCCCTGATACGAAGGATAACGCAAGGCGCACGTAACTCCGCTCCTGCTGCTGCGACGCGTTGCAAACTTGGCAGACGTGCTATATAGAACATATAGAACGCATTGCGCGCATCGGCGGCGGCGGATTCAACAAAAAGTTTGCGCGGATTCTCCGCTTGCCCTGATACGAAGGATAACGCAAGGCGCACGTAACTCCGCTCCTGCTGCTGCGACGCGTTGCAAACTTGGCAGACGTGCTATATAGAACATATAGAACGCATTGCGCGCATCGGCGGCGGCGGATTCAACAAAAAGTTTGCGCGGATTCTCCGCTTGCCCTGATACGAAGGATAACGCAAGGCGCACGTAACTCCGCTCCTGCTGCTGCGACGCGTTGCAAACTTGGCAGACGTGCTATATAGAACATATAGAACGCATTGCGCGCATCGGCGGCGGCGGATTCAACAAAAAGTTTGCGCGGATTCTCCGCTTGCCCTGATACGAAGGATAACGCAAGGCGCACGTAACTCCGCTCCTGCTGCTGCGACGCGTTGCAAACTTGGCAGACGTGCTATATAGAACATATAGAACGCATTGCGCGCATCGGCGGCGGCGGATTCAACAAAAAGTTTGCGCGGATTCTCCGCTTGCCCTGATACGAAGGATAACGCAAGGCGCACGTAACTCCGCTCCTGCTGCTGCGACGCGTTGCAAACTTGGCAGACGTGCTATATAGAACATATAGAACGCATTGCGCGCATCGGCGGCGGCGGATTCAACAAAAAGTTTGCGCGGATTCTCCGCTTGCCCTGATACGAAGGATAACGCAAGGCGCACGTAACTCCGCTCCTGCTGCTGCGACGCGTTGCAAACTTGGCAGACGTGCTATATAGAACATATAGAACGCATTGCGCGCATCGGCGGCGGCGGATTCAACAAAAAGTTTGCGCGGATTCTCCGCTTGCCCTGATACGAAGGATAACGCAAGGCGCACGTAACTCCGCTCCTGCTGCTGCGACGCGTTGCAAACTTGGCAGACGTGCTATATAGAACATATAGAACGCATTGCGCGCATCGGCGGCGGCGGATTCAACAAAAAGTTTGCGCGGATTCTCCGCTTGCCCTGATACGAAGGATAACGCAAGGCGCACGTAACTCCGCTCCTGCTGCTGCGACGCGTTGCAAACTTGGCAGACGTGCTATATAGAACATATAGAACGCATTGCGCGCATCGGCGGCGGCGGATTCAACAAAAAGTTTGCGCGGATTCTCCGCTTGCCCTGATACGAAGGATAACGCAAGGCGCACGTAACTCCGCTCCTGCTGCTGCGACGCGTTGCAAACTTGGCAGACGTGCTATATAGAACATATAGAACGCATTGCGCGCATCGGCGGCGGCGGATTCAACAAAAAGTTTGCGCGGATTCTCCGCTTGCCCTGATACGAAGGATAACGCAAGGCGCACGTAACTCCGCTCCTGCTGCTGCGACGCGTTGCAAACTTGGCAGACGTGCTATATAGAACATATAGAACGCATTGCGCGCATCGGCGGCGGCGGATTCAACAAAAAGTTTGCGCGGATTCTCCGCTTGCCCTGATACGAAGGATAACGCAAGGCGCACGTAACTCCGCTCCTGCTGCTGCGACGCGTTGCAAACTTGGCAGACGTGCTATATAGAACATATAGAACGCATTGCGCGCATCGGCGGCGGCGGATTCAACAAAAAGTTTGCGCGGATTCTCCGCTTGCCCTGATACGAAGGATAACGCAAGGCGCACGTAACTCCGCTCCTGCTGCTGCGACGCGTTGCAAACTTGGCAGACGTGCTATATAGAACATATAGAACGCATTGCGCGCATCGGCGGCGGCGGATTCAACAAAAAGTTTGCGCGGATTCTCCGCTTGCCCTGATACGAAGGATAACGCAAGGCGCACGTAACTCCGCTCCTGCTGCTGCGACGCGTTGCAAACTTGGCAGACGTGCTATATAGAACATATAGAACGCATTGCGCGCATCGGCGGCGGCGGATTCAACAAAAAGTTTGCGCGGATTCTCCGCTTGCCCTGATACGAAGGATAACGCAAGGCGCACGTAACTCCGCTCCTGCTGCTGCGACGCGTTGCAAACTTGGCAGACGTGCTATATAGAACATATAGAACGCATTGCGCGCATCGGCGGCGGCGGATTCAACAAAAAGTTTGCGCGGATTCTCCGCTTGCCCTGATACGAAGGATAACGCAAGGCGCACGTAACTCCGCTCCTGCTGCTGCGACGCGTTGCAAACTTGGCAGACGTGCTATATAGAACATATAGAACGCATTGCGCGCATCGGCGGCGGCGGATTCAACAAAAAGTTTGCGCGGATTCTCCGCTTGCCCTGATACGAAGGATAACGCAAGGCGCACGTAACTCCGCTCCTGCTGCTGCGACGCGTTGCAAACTTGGCAGACGTGCTATATAGAACATATAGAACGCATTGCGCGCATCGGCGGCGGCGGATTCAACAAAAAGTTTGCGCGGATTCTCCGCTTGCCCTGATACGAAGGATAACGCAAGGCGCACGTAACTCCGCTCCTGCTGCTGCGACGCGTTGCAAACTTGGCAGACGTGCTATATAGAACATATAGAACGCATTGCGCGCATCGGCGGCGGCGGATTCAACAAAAAGTTTGCGCGGATTCTCCGCTTGCCCTGATACGAAGGATAACGCAAGGCGCACGTAACTCCGCTCCTGCTGCTGCGACGCGTTGCAAACTTGGCAGACGTGCTATATAGAACATATAGAACGCATTGCGCGCATCGGCGGCGGCGGATTCAACAAAAAGTTTGCGCGGATTCTCCGCTTGCCCTGATACGAAGGATAACGCAAGGCGCACGTAACTCCGCTCCTGCTGCTGCGACGCGTTGCAAACTTGGCAGACGTGCTATATAGAACATATAGAACGCATTGCGCGCATCGGCGGCGGCGGATTCAACAAAAAGTTTGCGCGGATTCTCCGCTTGCCCTGATACGAAGGATAACGCAAGGCGCACGTAACTCCGCTCCTGCTGCTGCGACGCGTTGCAAACTTGGCAGACGTGCTATATAGAACATATAGAACGCATTGCGCGCATCGGCGGCGGCGGATTCAACAAAAAGTTTGCGCGGATTCTCCGCTTGCCCTGATACGAAGGATAACGCAAGGCGCACGTAACTCCGCTCCTGCTGCTGCGACGCGTTGCAAACTTGGCAGACGTGCTATATAGAACATATAGAACGCATTGCGCGCATCGGCGGCGGCGGATTCAACAAAAAGTTTGCGCGGATTCTCCGCTTGCCCTGATACGAAGGATAACGCAAGGCGCACGTAACTCCGCTCCTGCTGCTGCGACGCGTTGCAAACTTGGCAGACGTGCTATATAGAACATATAGAACGCATTGCGCGCATCGGCGGCGGCGGATTCAACAAAAAGTTTGCGCGGATTCTCCGCTTGCCCTGATACGAAGGATAACGCAAGGCGCACGTAACTCCGCTCCTGCTGCTGCGACGCGTTGCAAACTTGGCAGACGTGCTATATAGAACATATAGAACGCATTGCGCGCATCGGCGGCGGCGGATTCAACAAAAAGTTTGCGCGGATTCTCCGCTTGCCCTGATACGAAGGATAACGCAAGGCGCACGTAACTCCGCTCCTGCTGCTGCGACGCGTTGCAAACTTGGCAGACGTGCTATATAGAACATATAGAACGCATTGCGCGCATCGGCGGCGGCGGATTCAACAAAAAGTTTGCGCGGATTCTCCGCTTGCCCTGATACGAAGGATAACGCAAGGCGCACGTAACTCCGCTCCTGCTGCTGCGACGCGTTGCAAACTTGGCAGACGTGCTATATAGAACATATAGAACGCATTGCGCGCATCGGCGGCGGCGGATTCAACAAAAAGTTTGCGCGGATTCTCCGCTTGCCCTGATATACGAAGGATAACGCAAGGCGCACGTAACTCCGCTCCTGCTGCTGCGACGCGTTGCAAACTTGGCAGACGTGCTATATAGAACATATAGAACGCATTGCGCGCATCGGCGGCGGCGGATTCAACAAAAAGTTTGCGCGGATTCTCCGCTTGCCCTGATACGAAGGATAACGCAAGGCGCACGTAACTCCGCTCCTGCTGCTGCGACGCGTTGCAAACTTGGCAGACGTGCTATATAGAACATATAGAACGCATTGCGCGCATCGGCGGCGGCGGATTCAACAAAAAGTTTGCGCGGATTCTCCGCTTGCCCTGATACGAAGGATAACGCAAGGCGCACGTAACTCCGCTCCTGCTGCTGCGACGCGTTGCAAACTTGGCAGACGTGCTATATAGAACATATAGAACGCATTGCGCGCATCGGCGGCGGCGGATTCAACAAAAAGTTTGCGCGGATTCTCCGCTTGCCCTGATACGAAGGATAACGCAAGGCGCACGTAACTCCGCTCCTGCTGCTGCGACGCGTTGCAAACTTGGCAGACGTGCTATATAGAACATATAGAACGCATTGCGCGCATCGGCGGCGGCGGATTCAACAAAAAGTTTGCGCGGATTCTCCGCTTGCCCTGATACGAAGGATAACGCAAGGCGCACGTAACTCCGCTCCTGCTGCTGCGACGCGTTGCAAACTTGGCAGACGTGCTATATAGAACATATAGAACGCATTGCGCGCATCGGCGGCGGCGGATTCAACAAAAAGTTTGCGCGGATTCTCCGCTTGCCCTGATACGAAGGATAACGCAAGGCGCACGTAACTCCGCTCCTGCTGCTGCGACGCGTTGCAAACTTGGCAGACGTGCTATATAGAACATATAGAACGCATTGCGCGCATCGGCGGCGGCGGATTCAACAAAAAGTTTGCGCGGATTCTCCGCTTGCCCTGATACGAAGGATAACGCAAGGCGCACGTAACTCCGCTCCTGCTGCTGCGACGCGTTGCAAACTTGGCAGACGTGCTATATAGAACATATAGAACGCATTGCGCGCATCGGCGGCGGCGGATTCAACAAAAAGTTTGCGCGGATTCTCCGCTTGCCCTGATACGAAGGATAACGCAAGGCGCACGTAACTCCGCTCCTGCTGCTGCGACGCGTTGCAAACTTGGCAGACGTGCTATATAGAACATATAGAACGCATTGCGCGCATCGGCGGCGGCGGATTCAACAAAAAGTTTGCGCGGATTCTCCGCTTGCCCTGATACGAAGGATAACGCAAGGCGCACGTAACTCCGCTCCTGCTGCTGCGACGCGTTGCAAACTTGGCAGACGTGCTATATAGAACATATAGAACGCATTGCGCGCATCGGCGGCGGCGGATTCAACAAAAAGTTTGCGCGGATTCTCCGCTTGCCCTGATACGAAGGATAACGCAAGGCGCACGTAACTCCGCTCCTGCTGCTGCGACGCGTTGCAAACTTGGCAGACGTGCTATATAGAACATATAGAACGCATTGCGCGCATCGGCGGCGGCGGATTCAACAAAAAGTTTGCGCGGATTCTCCGCTTGCCCTGATACGAAGGATAACGCAAGGCGCACGTAACTCCGCTCCTGCTGCTGCGACGCGTTGCAAACTTGGCAGACGTGCTATATAGAACATATAGAACGCATTGCGCGCATCGGCGGCGGCGGATTCAACAAAAAGTTTGCGCGGATTCTCCGCTTGCCCTGATACGAAGGATAACGCAAGGCGCACGTAACTCCGCTCCTGCTGCTGCGACGCGTTGCAAACTTGGCAGACGTGCTATATAGAACATATAGAACGCATTGCGCGCATCGGCGGCGGCGGATTCAACAAAAAGTTTGCGCGGATTCTCCGCTTGCCCTGATACGAAGGATAACGCAAGGCGCACGTAACTCCGCTCCTGCTGCTGCGACGCGTTGCAAACTTGGCAGACGTGCTATATAGAACATATAGAACGCATTGCGCGCATCGGCGGCGGCGGATTCAACAAAAAGTTTGCGCGGATTCTCCGCTTGCCCTGATACGAAGGATAACGCAAGGCGCACGTAACTCCGCTCCTGCTGCTGCGACGCGTTGCAAACTTGGCAGACGTGCTATATAGAACATATAGAACGCATTGCGCGCATCGGCGGCGGCGGATTCAACAAAAAGTTTGCGCGGATTCTCCGCTTGCCCTGATACGAAGGATAACGCAAGGCGCACGTAACTCCGCTCCTGCTGCTGCGACGCGTTGCAAACTTGGCAGACGTGCTATATAGAACATATAGAACGCATTGCGCGCATCGGCGGCGGCGGATTCAACAAAAAGTTTGCGCGGATTCTCCGCTTGCCCTGATACGAAGGATAACGCAAGGCGCACGTAACTCCGCTCCTGCTGCTGCGACGCGTTGCAAACTTGGCAGACGTGCTATATAGAACATATAGAACGCATTGCGCGCATCGGCGGCGGCGGATTCAACAAAAAGTTTGCGCGGATTCTCCGCTTGCCCTGATACGAAGGATAACGCAAGGCGCACGTAACTCCGCTCCTGCTGCTGCGACGCGTTGCAAACTTGGCAGACGTGCTATATAGAACATATAGAACGCATTGCGCGCATCGGCGGCGGCGGATTCAACAAAAAGTTTGCGCGGATTCTCCGCTTGCCCTGATACGAAGGATAACGCAAGGCGCACGTAACTCCGCTCCTGCTGCTGCGACGCGTTGCAAACTTGGCAGACGTGCTATATAGAACATATAGAACGCATTGCGCGCATCGGCGGCGGCGGATTCAACAAAAAGTTTGCGCGGATTCTCCGCTTGCCCTGATACGAAGGATAACGCAAGGCGCACGTAACTCCGCTCCTGCTGCTGCGACGCGTTGCAAACTTGGCAGACGTGCTATATAGAACATATAGAACGCATTGCGCGCATCGGCGGCGGCGGATTCAACAAAAAGTTTGCGCGGATTCTCCGCTTGCCCTGATACGAAGGATAACGCAAGGCGCACGTAACTCCGCTCCTGCTGCTGCGACGCGTTGCAAACTTGGCAGACGTGCTATATAGAACATATAGAACGCATTGCGCGCATCGGCGGCGGCGGATTCAACAAAAAGTTTGCGCGGATTCTCCGCTTGCCCTGATACGAAGGATAACGCAAGGCGCACGTAACTCCGCTCCTGCTGCTGCGACGCGTTGCAAACTTGGCAGACGTGCTATATAGAACATATAGAACGCATTGCGCGCATCGGCGGCGGCGGATTCAACAAAAAGTTTGCGCGGATTCTCCGCTTGCCCTGATACGAAGGATAACGCAAGGCGCACGTAACTCCGCTCCTGCTGCTGCGACGCGTTGCAAACTTGGCAGACGTGCTATATAGAACATATAGAACGCATTGCGCGCATCGGCGGCGGCGGATTCAACAAAAAGTTTGCGCGGATTCTCCGCTTGCCCTGATACGAAGGATAACGCAAGGCGCACGTAACTCCGCTCCTGCTGCTGCGACGCGTTGCAAACTTGGCAGACGTGCTATATAGAACATATAGAACGCATTGCGCGCATCGGCGGCGGCGGATTCAACAAAAAGTTTGCGCGGATTCTCCGCTTGCCCTGATACGAAGGATAACGCAAGGCGCACGTAACTCCGCTCCTGCTGCTGCGACGCGTTGCAAACTTGGCAGACGTGCTATATAGAACATATAGAACGCATTGCGCGCATCGGCGGCGGCGGATTCAACAAAAAGTTTGCGCGGATTCTCCGCTTGCCCTGATACGAAGGATAACGCAAGGCGCACGTAACTCCGCTCCTGCTGCTGCGACGCGTTGCAAACTTGGCAGACGTGCTATATAGAACATATAGAACGCATTGCGCGCATCGGCGGCGGCGGATTCAACAAAAAGTTTGCGCGGATTCTCCGCTTGCCCTGATACGAAGGATAACGCAAGGCGCACGTAACTCCGCTCCTGCTGCTGCGACGCGTTGCAAACTTGGCAGACGTGCTATATAGAACATATAGAACGCATTGCGCGCATCGGCGGCGGCGGATTCAACAAAAAGTTTGCGCGGATTCTCCGCTTGCCCTGATACGAAGGATAACGCAAGGCGCACGTAACTCCGCTCCTGCTGCTGCGACGCGTTGCAAACTTGGCAGACGTGCTATATAGAACATATAGAACGCATTGCGCGCATCGGCGGCGGCGGATTCAACAAAAAGTTTGCGCGGATTCTCCGCTTGCCCTGATACGAAGGATAACGCAAGGCGCACGTAACTCCGCTCCTGCTGCTGCGACGCGTTGCAAACTTGGCAGACGTGCTATATAGAACATATAGAACGCATTGCGCGCATCGGCGGCGGCGGATTCAACAAAAAGTTTGCGCGGATTCTCCGCTTGCCCTGATACGAAGGATAACGCAAGGCGCACGTAACTCCGCTCCTGCTGCTGCGACGCGTTGCAAACTTGGCAGACGTGCTATATAGAACATATAGAACGCATTGCGCGCATCATCGGCGGCGGCGGATTCAACAAAAAGTTTGCGCGGATTCTCCGCTTGCCCTGATACGAAGGATAACGCAAGGCGCACGTAACTCCGCTCCTGCTGCTGCGACGCGTTGCAAACTTGGCAGACGTGCTATATAGAACATATAGAACGCATTGCGCGCATCGGCGGCGGCGGATTCAACAAAAAGTTTGCGCGGATTCTCCGCTTGCCCTGATACGAAGGATAACGCAAGGCGCACGTAACTCCGCTCCTGCTGCTGCGACGCGTTGCAAACTTGGCAGACGTGCTATATAGAACATATAGAACGCATTGCGCGCATCGGCGGCGGCGGATTCAACAAAAAGTTTGCGCGGATTCTCCGCTTGCCCTGATACGAAGGATAACGCAAGGCGCACGTAACTCCGCTCCTGCTGCTGCGACGCGTTGCAAACTTGGCAGACGTGCTATATAGAACATATAGAACGCATTGCGCGCATCGGCGGCGGCGGATTCAACAAAAAGTTTGCGCGGATTCTCCGCTTGCCCTGATACGAAGGATAACGCAAGGCGCACGTAACTCCGCTCCTGCTGCTGCGACGCGTTGCAAACTTGGCAGACGTGCTATATAGAACATATAGAACGCATTGCGCGCATCGGCGGCGGCGGATTCAACAAAAAGTTTGCGCGGATTCTCCGCTTGCCCTGATACGAAGGATAACGCAAGGCGCACGTAACTCCGCTCCTGCTGCTGCGACGCGTTGCAAACTTGGCAGACGTGCTATATAGAACATATAGAACGCATTGCGCGCATCGGCGGCGGCGGATTCAACAAAAAGTTTGCGCGGATTCTCCGCTTGCCCTGATACGAAGGATAACGCAAGGCGCACGTAACTCCGCTCCTGCTGCTGCGACGCGTTGCAAACTTGGCAGACGTGCTATATAGAACATATAGAACGCATTGCGCGCATCGGCGGCGGCGGATTCAACAAAAAGTTTGCGCGGATTCTCCGCTTGCCCTGATACGAAGGATAACGCAAGGCGCACGTAACTCCGCTCCTGCTGCTGCGACGCGTTGCAAACTTGGCAGACGTGCTATATAGAACATATAGAACGCATTGCGCGCATCGGCGGCGGCGGATTCAACAAAAAGTTTGCGCGGATTCTCCGCTTGCCCTGATACGAAGGATAACGCAAGGCGCACGTAACTCCGCTCCTGCTGCTGCGACGCGTTGCAAACTTGGCAGACGTGCTATATAGAACATATAGAACGCATTGCGCGCATCGGCGGCGGCGGATTCAACAAAAAGTTTGCGCGGATTCTCCGCTTGCCCTGATACGAAGGATAACGCAAGGCGCACGTAACTCCGCTCCTGCTGCTGCGACGCGTTGCAAACTTGGCAGACGTGCTATATAGAACATATAGAACGCATTGCGCGCATCGGCGGCGGCGGATTCAACAAAAAGTTTGCGCGGATTCTCCGCTTGCCCTGATACGAAGGATAACGCAAGGCGCACGTAACTCCGCTCCTGCTGCTGCGACGCGTTGCAAACTTGGCAGACGTGCTATATAGAACATATAGAACGCATTGCGCGCATCGGCGGCGGCGGATTCAACAAAAAGTTTGCGCGGATTCTCCGCTTGCCCTGATACGAAGGATAACGCAAGGCGCACGTAACTCCGCTCCTGCTGCTGCGACGCGTTGCAAACTTGGCAGACGTGCTATATAGAACATATAGAACGCATTGCGCGCATCGGCGGCGGCGGATTCAACAAAAAGTTTGCGCGGATTCTCCGCTTGCCCTGATACGAAGGATAACGCAAGGCGCACGTAACTCCGCTCCTGCTGCTGCGACGCGTTGCAAACTTGGCAGACGTGCTATATAGAACATATAGAACGCATTGCGCGCATCGGCGGCGGCGGATTCAACAAAAAGTTTGCGCGGATTCTCCGCTTGCCCTGATACGAAGGATAACGCAAGGCGCACGTAACTCCGCTCCTGCTGCTGCGACGCGTTGCAAACTTGGCAGACGTGCTATATAGAACATATAGAACGCATTGCGCGCATCGGCGGCGGCGGATTCAACAAAAAGTTTGCGCGGATTCTCCGCTTGCCCTGATACGAAGGATAACGCAAGGCGCACGTAACTCCGCTCCTGCTGCTGCGACGCGTTGCAAACTTGGCAGACGTGCTATATAGAACATATAGAACGCATTGCGCGCATCGGCGGCGGCGGATTCAACAAAAAGTTTGCGCGGATTCTCCGCTTGCCCTGATACGAAGGATAACGCAAGGCGCACGTAACTCCGCTCCTGCTGCTGCGACGCGTTGCAAACTTGGCAGACGTGCTATATAGAACATATAGAACGCATTGCGCGCATCGGCGGCGGCGGATTCAACAAAAAGTTTGCGCGGATTCTCCGCTTGCCCTGATACGAAGGATAACGCAAGGCGCACGTAACTCCGCTCCTGCTGCTGCGACGCGTTGCAAACTTGGCAGACGTGCTATATAGAACATATAGAACGCATTGCGCGCATCGGCGGCGGCGGATTCAACAAAAAGTTTGCGCGGATTCTCCGCTTGCCCTGATACGAAGGATAACGCAAGGCGCACGTAACTCCGCTCCTGCTGCTGCGACGCGTTGCAAACTTGGCAGACGTGCTATATAGAACATATAGAACGCATTGCGCGCATCGGCGGCGGCGGATTCAACAAAAAGTTTGCGCGGATTCTCCGCTTGCCCTGATACGAAGGATAACGCAAGGCGCACGTAACTCCGCTCCTGCTGCTGCGACGCGTTGCAAACTTGGCAGACGTGCTATATAGAACATATAGAACGCATTGCGCGCATCGGCGGCGGCGGATTCAACAAAAAGTTTGCGCGGATTCTCCGCTTGCCCTGATACGAAGGATAACGCAAGGCGCACGTAACTCCGCTCCTGCTGCTGCGACGCGTTGCAAACTTGGCAGACGTGCTATATAGAACATATAGAACGCATTGCGCGCATCGGCGGCGGCGGATTCAACAAAAAGTTTGCGCGGATTCTCCGCTTGCCCTGATACGAAGGATAACTCCGCTTGCCCTGATACGAAGGATAACGCAAGGCGCACGTAACTCCGCTCCTGCTGCTGCGACGCGTTGCAAACTTGGCAGACGTGCTATATAGAACATATAGAACGCATTGCGCGCATCGGCGGCGGCGGATTCAACAAAAAGTTTGCGCGGATTCTCCGCTTGCCCTGATACGAAGGATAACGCAAGGCGCACGTAACTCCGCTCCTGCTGCTGCGACGCGTTGCAAACTTGGCAGACGTGCTATATAGAACATATAGAACGCATTGCGCGCATCGGCGGCGGCGGATTCAACAAAAAGTTTGCGCGGATTCTCCGCTTGCCCTGATACGAAGGATAACGCAAGGCGCACGTAACTCCGCTCCTGCTGCTGCGACGCGTTGCAAACTTGGCAGACGTGCTATATAGAACATATAGAACGCATTGCGCGCATCGGCGGCGGCGGATTCAACAAAAAGTTTGCGCGGATTCTCCGCTTGCCCTGATACGAAGGATAACGCAAGGCGCACGTAACTCCGCTCCTGCTGCTGCGACGCGTTGCAAACTTGGCAGACGTGCTATATAGAACATATAGAACGCATTGCGCGCATCGGCGGCGGCGGATTCAACAAAAAGTTTGCGCGGATTCTCCGCTTGCCCTGATACGAAGGATAACGCAAGGCGCACGTAACTCCGCTCCTGCTGCTGCGACGCGTTGCAAACTTGGCAGACGTGCTATATAGAACATATAGAACGCATTGCGCGCATCGGCGGCGGCGGATTCAACAAAAAGTTTGCGCGGATTCTCCGCTTGCCCTGATACGAAGGATAACGCAAGGCGCACGTAACTCCGCTCCTGCTGCTGCGACGCGTTGCAAACTTGGCAGACGTGCTATATAGAACATATAGAACGCATTGCGCGCATCGGCGGCGGCGGATTCAACAAAAAGTTTGCGCGGATTCTCCGCTTGCCCTGATACGAAGGATAACGCAAGGCGCACGTAACTCCGCTCCTGCTGCTGCGACGCGTTGCAAACTTGGCAGACGTGCTATATAGAACATATAGAACGCATTGCGCGCATCGGCGGCGGCGGATTCAACAAAAAGTTTGCGCGGATTCTCCGCTTGCCCTGATACGAAGGATAACGCAAGGCGCACGTAACTCCGCTCCTGCTGCTGCGACGCGTTGCAAACTTGGCAGACGTGCTATATAGAACATATAGAACGCATTGCGCGCATCGGCGGCGGCGGATTCAACAAAAAGTTTGCGCGGATTCTCCGCTTGCCTGATACGAAGGATAACGCAAGGCGCACGTAACTCCGCTCCTGCTGCTGCGACGCGTTGCAAACTTGGCAGACGTGCTATATAGAACATATAGAACGCATTGCGCGCATCGGCGGCGGCGGATTCAACAAAAAGTTTGCGCGGATTCTCCGCTTGCCCTGATACGAAGGATAACGCAAGGCGCACGTAACTCCGCTCCTGCTGCTGCGACGCGTTGCAAACTTGGCAGACGTGCTATATAGAACATATAGAACGCATTGCGCGCATCGGCGGCGGCGGATTCAACAAAAAGTTTGCGCGGATTCTCCGCTTGCCCTGATACGAAGGATAACGCAAGGCGCACGTAACTCCGCTCCTGCTGCTGCGACGCGTTGCAAACTTGGCAGACGTGCTATATAGAACATATAGAACGCATTGCGCGCATCGGCGGCGGCGGATTCAACAAAAAGTTTGCGCGGATTCTCCGCTTGCCCTGATACGAAGGATAACGCAAGGCGCACGTAACTCCGCTCCTGCTGCTGCGACGCGTTGCAAACTTGGCAGACGTGCTATATAGAACATATAGAACGCATTGCGCGCATCGGCGGCGGCGGATTCAACAAAAAGTTTGCGCGGATTCTCCGCTTGCCCTGATACGAAGGATAACGCAAGGCGCACGTAACTCCGCTCCTGCTGCTGCGACGCGTTGCAAACTTGGCAGACGTGCTATATAGAACATATAGAACGCATTGCGCGCATCGGCGGCGGCGGATTCAACAAAAAGTTTGCGCGGATTCTCCGCTTGCCCTGATACGAAGGATAACGCAAGGCGCACGTAACTCCGCTCCTGCTGCTGCGACGCGTTGCAAACTTGGCAGACGTGCTATATAGAACATATAGAACGCATTGCGCGCATCGGCGGCGGCGGATTCAACAAAAAGTTTGCGCGGATTCTCCGCTTGCCCTGATACGAAGGATAACGCAAGGCGCACGTAACTCCGCTCCTGCTGCTGCGACGCGTTGCAAACTTGGCAGACGTGCTATATAGAACATATAGAACGCATTGCGCGCATCGGCGGCGGCGGATTCAACAAAAAGTTTGCGCGGATTCTCCGCTTGCCCTGATACGAAGGATAACGCAAGGCGCACGTAACTCCGCTCCTGCTGCTGCGACGCGTTGCAAACTTGGCAGACGTGCTATATAGAACATATAGAACGCATTGCGCGCATCGGCGGCGGCGGATTCAACAAAAAGTTTGCGCGGATTCTCCGCTTGCCCTGATACGAAGGATAACGCAAGGCGCACGTAACTCCGCTCCTGCTGCTGCGACGCGTTGCAAACTTGGCAGACGTGCTATATAGAACATATAGAACGCATTGCGCGCATCGGCGGCGGCGGATTCAACAAAAAGTTTGCGCGGATTCTCCGCTTGCCCTGATACGAAGGATAACGCAAGGCGCACGTAACTCCGCTCCTGCTGCTGCGACGCGTTGCAAACTTGGCAGACGTGCTATATAGAACATATAGAACGCATTGCGCGCATCGGCGGCGGCGGATTCAACAAAAAGTTTGCGCGGATTCTCCGCTTGCCCTGATACGAAGGATAACGCAAGGCGCACGTAACTCCGCTCCTGCTGCTGCGACGCGTTGCAAACTTGGCAGACGTGCTATATAGAACATATAGAACGCATTGCGCGCATCGGCGGCGGCGGATTCAACAAAAAGTTTGCGCGGATTCTCCGCTTGCCCTGATACGAAGGATAACGCAAGGCGCACGTAACTCCGCTCCTGCTGCTGCGACGCGTTGCAAACTTGGCAGACGTGCTATATAGAACATATAGAACGCATTGCGCGCATCGGCGGCGGCGGATTCAACAAAAAGTTTGCGCGGATTCTCCGCTTGCCCTGATACGAAGGATAACGCAAGGCGCACGTAACTCCGCTCCTGCTGCTGCGACGCGTTGCAAACTTGGCAGACGTGCTATATAGAACATATAGAACGCATTGCGCGCATCGGCGGCGGCGGATTCAACAAAAAGTTTGCGCGGATTCTCCGCTTGCCCTGATACGAAGGATAACGCAAGGCGCACGTAACTCCGCTCCTGCTGCTGCGACGCGTTGCAAACTTGGCAGACGTGCTATATAGAACATATAGAACGCATTGCGCGCATCGGCGGCGGCGGATTCAACAAAAAGTTTGCGCGGATTCTCCGCTTGCCCTGATACGAAGGATAACGCAAGGCGCACGTAACTCCGCTCCTGCTGCTGCGACGCGTTGCAAACTTGGCAGACGTGCTATATAGAACATATAGAACGCATTGCGCGCATCGGCGGCGGCGGATTCAACAAAAAGTTTGCGCGGATTCTCCGCTTGCCCTGATACGAAGGATAACGCAAGGCGCACGTAACTCCGCTCCTGCTGCTGCGACGCGTTGCAAACTTGGCAGACGTGCTATATAGAACATATAGAACGCATTGCGCGCATCGGCGGCGGCGGATTCAACAAAAAGTTTGCGCGGATTCTCCGCTTGCCCTGATACGAAGGATAACGCAAGGCGCACGTAACTCCGCTCCTGCTGCTGCGACGCGTTGCAAACTTGGCAGACGTGCTATATAGAACATATAGAACGCATTGCGCGCATCGGCGGCGGCGGATTCAACAAAAAGTTTGCGCGGATTCTCCGCTTGCCCTGATACGAAGG
This sequence comes from Holotrichia oblita, assembly GCA_023690525.1. Taxonomy (NCBI): domain Eukaryota; kingdom Metazoa; phylum Arthropoda; class Insecta; order Coleoptera; family Scarabaeidae; genus Holotrichia; species Holotrichia oblita. The sequence goes on from CM043024.1 coordinate 11,992,762, forward strand.
ATAACGCAAGGCGCACGTAACTCCGCTCCTGCTGCTGCGACGCGTTGCAAACTTGGCAGACGTGCTATATAGAACATATAGAACGCATTGCGCGCATCGGCGGCGGCGGATTCAACAAAAAGTTTGCGCGGATTCTCCGCTTGCCCTGATACGAAGGATAACGCAAGGCGCACGTAACTCCGCTCCTGCTGCTGCGACGCGTTGCAAACTTGGCAGACGTGCTATATAGAACATATAGAACGCATTGCGCGCATCGGCGGCGGCGGATTCAACAAAAAGTTTGCGCGGATTCTCCGCTTGCCCTGATACGAAGGATAACGCAAGGCGCACGTAACTCCGCTCCTGCTGCTGCGACGCGTTGCAAACTTGGCAGACGTGCTATATAGAACATATAGAACGCATTGCGCGCATCGGCGGCGGCGGATTCAACAAAAAGTTTGCGCGGATTCTCCGCTTGCCCTGATACGAAGGATAACGCAAGGCGCACGTAACTCCGCTCCTGCTGCTGCGACGCGTTGCAAACTTGGCAGACGTGCTATATAGAACATATAGAACGCATTGCGCGCATCGGCGGCGGCGGATTCAACAAAAAGTTTGCGCGGATTCTCCGCTTGCCCTGATACGAAGGATAACGCAAGGCGCACGTAACTCCGCTCCTGCTGCTGCGACGCGTTGCAAACTTGGCAGACGTGCTATATAGAACATATAGAACGCATTGCGCGCATCGGCGGCGGCGGATTCAACAAAAAGTTTGCGCGGATTCTCCGCTTGCCCTGATACGAAGGATAACGCAAGGCGCACGTAACTCCGCTCCTGCTGCTGCGACGCGTTGCAAACTTGGCAGACGTGCTATATAGAACATATAGAACGCATTGCGCGCATCGGCGGCGGCGGATTCAACAAAAAGTTTGCGCGGATTCTCCGCTTGCCCTGATACGAAGGATAACGCAAGGCGCACGTAACTCCGCTCCTGCTGCTGCGACGCGTTGCAAACTTGGCAGACGTGCTATATAGAACATATAGAACGCATTGCGCGCATCGGCGGCGGCGGATTCAACAAAAAGTTTGCGCGGATTCTCCGCTTGCCCTGATACGAAGGATAACGCAAGGCGCACGTAACTCCGCTCCTGCTGCTGCGACGCGTTGCAAACTTGGCAGACGTGCTATATAGAACATATAGAACGCATTGCGCGCATCGGCGGCGGCGGATTCAACAAAAAGTTTGCGCGGATTCTCCGCTTGCCCTGATACGAAGGATAACGCAAGGCGCACGTAACTCCGCTCCTGCTGCTGCGACGCGTTGCAAACTTGGCAGACGTGCTATATAGAACATATAGAACGCATTGCGCGCATCGGCGGCGGCGGATTCAACAAAAAGTTTGCGCGGATTCTCCGCTTGCCCTGATACGAAGGATAACGCAAGGCGCACGTAACTCCGCTCCTGCTGCTGCGACGCGTTGCAAACTTGGCAGACGTGCTATATAGAACATATAGAACGCATTGCGCGCATCGGCGGCGGCGGATTCAACAAAAAGTTTGCGCGGATTCTCCGCTTGCCCTGATACGAAGGATAACGCAAGGCGCACGTAACTCCGCTCCTGCTGCTGCGACGCGTTGCAAACTTGGCAGACGTGCTATATAGAACATATAGAACGCATTGCGCGCATCGGCGGCGGCGGATTCAACAAAAAGTTTGCGCGGATTCTCCGCTTGCCCTGATACGAAGGATAACGCAAGGCGCACGTAACTCCGCTCCTGCTGCTGCGACGCGTTGCAAACTTGGCAGACGTGCTATATAGAACATATAGAACGCATTGCGCGCATCGGCGGCGGCGGATTCAACAAAAAGTTTGCGCGGATTCTCCGCTTGCCCTGATACGAAGGATAACGCAAGGCGCACGTAACTCCGCTCCTGCTGCTGCGACGCGTTGCAAACTTGGCAGACGTGCTATATAGAACATATAGAACGCATTGCGCGCATCGGCGGCGGCGGATTCAACAAAAAGTTTGCGCGGATTCTCCGCTTGCCCTGATACGAAGGATAACGCAAGGCGCACGTAACTCCGCTCCTGCTGCTGCGACGCGTTGCAAACTTGGCAGACGTGCTATATAGAACATATAGAACGCATTGCGCGCATCGGCGGCGGCGGATTCAACAAAAAGTTTGCGCGGATTCTCCGCTTGCCCTGATACGAAGGATAACGCAAGGCGCACGTAACTCCGCTCCTGCTGCTGCGACGCGTTGCAAACTTGGCAGACGTGCTATATAGAACATATAGAACGCATTGCGCGCATCGGCGGCGGCGGATTCAACAAAAAGTTTGCGCGGATTCTCCGCTTGCCCTGATACGAAGGATAACGCAAGGCGCACGTAACTCCGCTCCTGCTGCTGCGACGCGTTGCAAACTTGGCAGACGTGCTATATAGAACATATAGAACGCATTGCGCGCATCGGCGGCGGCGGATTCAACAAAAAGTTTGCGCGGATTCTCCGCTTGCCCTGATACGAAGGATAACGCAAGGCGCACGTAACTCCGCTCCTGCTGCTGCGACGCGTTGCAAACTTGGCAGACGTGCTATATAGAACATATAGAACGCATTGCGCGCATCGGCGGCGGCGGATTCAACAAAAAGTTTGCGCGGATTCTCCGCTTGCCCTGATACGAAGGATAACGCAAGGCGCACGTAACTCCGCTCCTGCTGCTGCGACGCGTTGCAAACTTGGCAGACGTGCTATATAGAACATATAGAACGCATTGCGCGCATCGGCGGCGGCGGATTCAACAAAAAGTTTGCGCGGATTCTCCGCTTGCCCTGATACGAAGGATAACGCAAGGCGCACGTAACTCCGCTCCTGCTGCTGCGACGCGTTGCAAACTTGGCAGACGTGCTATATAGAACATATAGAACGCATTGCGCGCATCGGCGGCGGCGGATTCAACAAAAAGTTTGCGCGGATTCTCCGCTTGCCCTGATACGAAGGATAACGCAAGGCGCACGTAACTCCGCTCCTGCTGCTGCGACGCGTTGCAAACTTGGCAGACGTGCTATATAGAACATATAGAACGCATTGCGCGCATCGGCGGCGGCGGATTCAACAAAAAGTTTGCGCGGATTCTCCGCTTGCCCTGATACGAAGGATAACGCAAGGCGCACGTAACTCCGCTCCTGCTGCTGCGACGCGTTGCAAACTTGGCAGACGTGCTATATAGAACATATAGAACGCATTGCGCGCATCGGCGGCGGCGGATTCAACAAAAAGTTTGCGCGGATTCTCCGCTTGCCCTGATACGAAGGATAACGCAAGGCGCACGTAACTCCGCTCCTGCTGCTGCGACGCGTTGCAAACTTGGCAGACGTGCTATATAGAACATATAGAACGCATTGCGCGCATCGGCGGCGGCGGATTCAACAAAAAGTTTGCGCGGATTCTCCGCTTGCCCTGATACGAAGGATAACGCAAGGCGCACGTAACTCCGCTCCTGCTGCTGCGACGCGTTGCAAACTTGGCAGACGTGCTATATAGAACATATAGAACGCATTGCGCGCATCGGCGGCGGCGGATTCAACAAAAAGTTTGCGCGGATTCTCCGCTTGCCCTGATACGAAGGATAACGCAAGGCGCACGTAACTCCGCTCCTGCTGCTGCGACGCGTTGCAAACTTGGCAGACGTGCTATATAGAACATATAGAACGCATTGCGCGCATCGGCGGCGGCGGATTCAACAAAAAGTTTGCGCGGATTCTCCGCTTGCCCTGATACGAAGGATAACGCAAGGCGCACGTAACTCCGCTCCTGCTGCTGCGACGCGTTGCAAACTTGGCAGACGTGCTATATAGAACATATAGAACGCATTGCGCGCATCGGCGGCGGCGGATTCAACAAAAAGTTTGCGCGGATTCTCCGCTTGCCCTGATACGAAGGATAACGCAAGGCGCACGTAACTCCGCTCCTGCTGCTGCGACGCGTTGCAAACTTGGCAGACGTGCTATATAGAACATATAGAACGCATTGCGCGCATCGGCGGCGGCGGATTCAACAAAAAGTTTGCGCGGATTCTCCGCTTGCCCTGATACGAAGGATAACGCAAGGCGCACGTAACTCCGCTCCTGCTGCTGCGACGCGTTGCAAACTTGGCAGACGTGCTATATAGAACATATAGAACGCATTGCGCGCATCGGCGGCGGCGGATTCAACAAAAAGTTTGCGCGGATTCTCCGCTTGCCCTGATACGAAGGATAACGCAAGGCGCACGTAACTCCGCTCCTGCTGCTGCGACGCGTTGCAAACTTGGCAGACGTGCTATATAGAACATATAGAACGCATTGCGCGCATCGGCGGCGGCGGATTCAACAAAAAGTTTGCGCGGATTCTCCGCTTGCCCTGATACGAAGGATAACGCAAGGCGCACGTAACTCCGCTCCTGCTGCTGCGACGCGTTGCAAACTTGGCAGACGTGCTATATAGAACATATAGAACGCATTGCGCGCATCGGCGGCGGCGGATTCAACAAAAAGTTTGCGCGGATTCTCCGCTTGCCCTGATACGAAGGATAACGCAAGGCGCACGTAACTCCGCTCCTGCTGCTGCGACGCGTTGCAAACTTGGCAGACGTGCTATATAGAACATATAGAACGCATTGCGCGCATCGGCGGCGGCGGATTCAACAAAAAGTTTGCGCGGATTCTCCGCTTGCCCTGATACGAAGGATAACGCAAGGCGCACGTAACTCCGCTCCTGCTGCTGCGACGCGTTGCAAACTTGGCAGACGTGCTATATAGAACATATAGAACGCATTGCGCGCATCGGCGGCGGCGGATTCAACAAAAAGTTTGCGCGGATTCTCCGCTTGCCCTGATACGAAGGATAACGCAAGGCGCACGTAACTCCGCTCCTGCTGCTGCGACGCGTTGCAAACTTGGCAGACGTGCTATATAGAACATATAGAACGCATTGCGCGCATCGGCGGCGGCGGATTCAACAAAAAGTTTGCGCGGATTCTCCGCTTGCCCTGATACGAAGGATAACCCTGCTGCTGCGACGCGTTGCAAACTTGGCAGACGTGCTATATAGAACATATAGAACGCATTGCGCGCATCGGCAGCGGCGGATTCAACAAAAAGTTTGCACGGATTCTCCGCTTGCCGTAATACGAAGGATAACGCAAGGCGCACGTAACTCCGCTCCTGCTGCTGCGACGCGTTGCAAACTTGGCAGACGTGCTATATAGAACATATAGAACGCATTGCGCGCATCGGCAGCGGCGGATTCAACAAAAAGTTTGCACGGATTCTCCGCTTGCCGTAATACGAAGGATAACGCAAGGCGCACGTAACTCCGCTCCTGCTGCTGCGACGCGTTGCAAACTTGGCAGACGTGCTATATAGAAATATAGAACGCATTGCGCGCATCGGCAGCGGCGGATTCAACAAAAAGTTTGCACGGATTCTCCGCTTGCCGTAATACGAAGGATAACGCAAGGCGCACGTAACTCCGCTCCTGCTGCTGCGACGCGTTGCAAACTTGGCAGACGTGCTATATAGAAATATAGAACGCATTGCGCGCATCGGCAGCGGCGGATTCAACAAAAAGTTTGCACGGATTCTCCGCTTGCCGTAATACGAAGGATAACGCAAGGCGCACGTAACTCCGCTCCTGCTGCTGCGACGCGTTGCAAACTTGGCAGACGTGCTATATAGAGAATATAGAACGCATTGCGCGCATCGGCGGCGGCGGATTCAACAAAAAGTTTGCACGGATTCTCCGCTTGCCGTAATACGAAGGATAACGCAAGGCGCA
>CM043024.1:11999061-12087080 GCA_023690525.1 Holotrichia oblita
GCAAGCGGAGAATCCGCGCAAACTTTTTGTTGAATCCGCCGCCGCCGATGCGCGCAATGCGTTCTATATGTTCTATATAGCACGTCTGCCAAGTTTGCAACGCGTCGCAGCAGCAGGAGCGGAGTTACGGGCGCCTTGCGTTATCCTTCGTATTAGGGCAAGCGGAGAATCCGCGCAAACTTTTTGTTGAATCCGCCGCCGCCGATGCGCGCAATGCGTTCTATATGTTCTATATAGCACGTCTGCCAAGTTTGCAACGCGTCGCAGCAGCAGGAGCGGAGTTACGGGCGCCTTGCGTTATCCTTCGTATTAGGCAAGCGGAGAATCCGCGCAAACTTTTTGTTGAATCCGCCGCCGCCGATGCGCGCAATGCGTTCTATATGTTCTATATAGCACGTCTGCCAAGTTTGCAACGCGTCGCAGCAGCAGGAGCGGAGTTACGGGCGCCTTGCGTTATCCTTCGTATTAGGGCAAGCGGAGAATCCGCGCAAACTTTTTGTTGAATCCGCCGCCGCCGATGCGCGCAATGCGTTCTATATGTTCTATATAGCACGTCTGCCAAGTTTGCAACGCGTCGCAGCAGCAGGAGCGGAGTTACGGGCGCCTTGCGTTATCCTTCGTATTAGGGCAAGCGGAGAATCCGCGCAAACTTTTTGTTGAATCCGCCGCCGCCGATGCGCGCAATGCGTTCTATATGTTCTATATAGCACGTCTGCCAAGTTTGCAACGCGTCGCAGCAGCAGGAGCGGAGTTACGGGCGCCTTGCGTTATCCTTCGTATTAGGGCAAGCGGAGAATCCGCGCAAACTTTTTGTTGAATCCGCCGCCGCCGATGCGCGCAATGCGTTCTATATGTTCTATATAGCACGTCTGCCAAGTTTGCAACGCGTCGCAGCAGCAGGAGCGGAGTTACGGGCGCCTTGCGTTATCCTTCGTATTAGGGCAAGCGGAGAATCCGCGCAAACTTTTTGTTGAATCCGCCGCCGCCGATGCGCGCAATGCGTTCTATATGTTCTATATAGCACGTCTGCCAAGTTTGCAACGCGTCGCAGCAGCAGGAGCGGAGTTACGGGCGCCTTGCGTTATCCTTCGTATTAGGGCAAGCGGAGAATCCGCGCAAACTTTTTGTTGAATCCGCCGCCGCCGATGCGCGCAATGCGTTCTATATGTTCTATATAGCACGTCTGCCAAGTTTGCAACGCGTCGCAGCAGCAGGAGCGGAGTTACGGGCGCCTTGCGTTATCCTTCGTATTAGGGCAAGCGGAGAATCCGCGCAAACTTTTTGTTGAATCCGCCGCCGCCGATGCGCGCAATGCGTTCTATATGTTCTATATAGCACGTCTGCCAAGTTTGCAACGCGTCGCAGCAGCAGGAGCGGAGTTACGGGCGCCTTGCGTTATCCTTCGTATTAGGGCAAGCGGAGAATCCGCGCAAACTTTTTGTTGAATCCGCCGCCGCCGATGCGCGCAATGCGTTCTATATGTTCTATATAGCACGTCTGCCAAGTTTGCAACGCGTCGCAGCAGCAGGAGCGGAGTTACGGGCGCCTTGCGTTATCCTTCGTATTAGGGCAAGCGGAGAATCCGCGCAAACTTTTTGTTGAATCCGCCGCCGCCGATGCGCGCAATGCGTTCTATATGTTCTATATAGCACGTCTGCCAAGTTTGCAACGCGTCGCAGCAGCAGGAGCGGAGTTACGGGCGCCTTGCGTTATCCTTCGTATTAGGGCAAGCGGAGAATCCGCGCAAACTTTTTGTTGAATCCGCCGCCGCCGATGCGCGCAATGCGTTCTATATGTTCTATATAGCACGTCTGCCAAGTTTGCAACGCGTCGCAGCAGCAGGAGCGGAGTTACGGGCGCCTTGCGTTATCCTTCGTATTAGGGCAAGCGGAGAATCCGCGCAAACTTTTTGTTGAATCCGCCGCCGCCGATGCGCGCAATGCGTTCTATATGTTCTATATAGCACGTCTGCCAAGTTTGCAACGCGTCGCAGCAGCAGGAGCGGAGTTACGGGCGCCTTGCGTTATCCTTCGTATTAGGGCAAGCGGAGAATCCGCGCAAACTTTTTGTTGAATCCGCCGCCGCCGATGCGCGCAATGCGTTCTATATGTTCTATATAGCACGTCTGCCAAGTTTGCAACGCGTCGCAGCAGCAGGAGCGGAGTTACGGGCGCCTTGCGTTATCCTTCGTATTAGGGCAAGCGGAGAATCCGCGCAAACTTTTTGTTGAATCCGCCGCCGCCGATGCGCGCAATGCGTTCTATATGTTCTATATAGCACGTCTGCCAAGTTTGCAACGCGTCGCAGCAGCAGGAGCGGAGTTACGGGCGCCTTGCGTTATCCTTCGTATTAGGGCAAGCGGAGAATCCGCGCAAACTTTTGTTGAATCCGCCGCCGCCGATGCGCGCAATGCGTTCTATATGTTCTATATAGCACGTCTGCCAAGTTTGCAACGCGTCGCAGCAGCAGGAGCGGAGTTACGGGCGCCTTGCGTTATCCTTCGTATTAGGGCAAGCGGAGAATCCGCGCAAACTTTTTGTTGAATCCGCCGCCGCCGATGCGCGCAATGCGTTCTATATGTTCTATATAGCACGTCTGCCAAGTTTGCAACGCGTCGCAGCAGCAGGAGCGGAGTTACGGGCGCCTTGCGTTATCCTTCGTATTAGGGCAAGCGGAGAATCCGCGCAAACTTTTTGTTGAATCCGCCGCCGCCGATGCGCGCAATGCGTTCTATATGTTCTATATAGCACGTCTGCCAAGTTTGCAACGCGTCGCAGCAGCAGGAGCGGAGTTACGGGCGCCTTGCGTTATCCTTCGTATTAGGGCAAGCGGAGAATCCGCGCAAACTTTTTGTTGAATCCGCCGCCGCCGATGCGCGCAATGCGTTCTATATGTTCTATATAGCACGTCTGCCAAGTTTGCAACGCGTCGCAGCAGCAGGAGCGGAGTTACGGGCGCCTTGCGTTATCCTTCGTATTAGGGCAAGCGGAGAATCCGCGCAAACTTTTTGTTGAATCCGCCGCCGCCGATGCGCGCAATGCGTTCTATATGTTCTATATAGCACGTCTGCCAAGTTTGCAACGCGTCGCAGCAGCAGGAGCGGAGTTACGGGCGCCTTGCGTTATCCTTCGTATTAGGGCAAGCGGAGAATCCGCGCAAACTTTTTGTTGAATCCGCCGCCGCCGATGCGCGCAATGCGTTCTATATGTTCTATATAGCACGTCTGCCAAGTTTGCAACGCGTCGCAGCAGCAGGAGCGGAGTTACGGGCGCCTTGCGTTATCCTTCGTATTAGGGCAAGCGGAGAATCCGCGCAAACTTTTTGTTGAATCCGCCGCCGCCGATGCGCGCAATGCGTTCTATATGTTCTATATAGCACGTCTGCCAAGTTTGCAACGCGTCGCAGCAGCAGGAGCGGAGTTACGGGCGCCTTGCGTTATCCTTCGTATTAGGGCAAGCGGAGAATCCGCGCAAACTTTTGTTGAATCCGCCGCCGCCGATGCGCGCAATGCGTTCTATATGTTCTATATAGCACGTCTGCCAAGTTTGCAACGCGTCGCAGCAGCAGGAGCGGAGTTACGGGCGCCTTGCGTTATCCTTCGTATTAGGGCAAGCGGAGAATCCGCGCAAACTTTTTGTTGAATCCGCCGCCGCCGATGCGCGCAATGCGTTCTATATGTTCTATATAGCACGTCTGCCAAGTTTGCAACGCGTCGCAGCAGCAGGAGCGGAGTTACGGGCGCCTTGCGTTATCCTTCGTATTAGGGCAAGCGGAGAATCCGCGCAAACTTTTTGTTGAATCCGCCGCCGCCGATGCGCGCAATGCGTTCTATATGTTCTATATAGCACGTCTGCCAAGTTTGCAACGCGTCGCAGCAGCAGGAGCGGAGTTACGGGCGCCTTGCGTTATCCTTCGTATTAGGGCAAGCGGAGAATCCGCGCAAACTTTTTGTTGAATCCGCCGCCGCCGATGCGCGCAATGCGTTCTATATGTTCTATATAGCACGTCTGCCAAGTTTGCAACGCGTCGCAGCAGCAGGAGCGGAGTTACGGGCGCCTTGCGTTATCCTTCGTATTAGGGCAAGCGGAGAATCCGCGCAAACTTTTTGTTGAATCCGCCGCCGCCGATGCGCGCAATGCGTTCTATATGTTCTATATAGCACGTCTGCCAAGTTTGCAACGCGTCGCAGCAGCAGGAGCGGAGTTACGGGCGCCTTGCGTTATCCTTCGTATTAGGGCAAGCGGAGAATCCGCGCAAACTTTTGTTGAATCCGCCGCCGCCGATGCGCGCAATGCGTTCTATATGTTCTATATAGCACGTCTGCCAAGTTTGCAACGCGTCGCAGCAGCAGGAGCGGAGTTACGGGCGCCTTGCGTTATCCTTCGTATTAGGGCAAGCGGAGAATCCGCGCAAACTTTTGTTGAATCCGCCGCCGCCGATGCGCGCAATGCGTTCTATATGTTCTATATAGCACGTCTGCCAAGTTTGCAACGCGTCGCAGCAGCAGGAGCGGAGTTACGGGCGCCTTGCGTTATCCTTCGTATTAGGGCAAGCGGAGAATCCGCGCAAACTTTTTGTTGAATCCGCCGCCGCCGATGCGCGCAATGCGTTCTATATGTTCTATATAGCACGTCTGCCAAGTTTGCAACGCGTCGCAGCAGCAGGAGCGGAGTTACGGGCGCCTTGCGTTATCCTTCGTATTAGGGCAAGCGGAGAATCCGCGCAAACTTTTTGTTGAATCCGCCGCCGCCGATGCGCGCAATGCGTTCTATATGTTCTATATAGCACGTCTGCCAAGTTTGCAACGCGTCGCAGCAGCAGGAGCGGAGTTACGGGCGCCTTGCGTTATCCTTCGTATTAGGGCAAGCGGAGAATCCGCGCAAACTTTTTGTTGAATCCGCCGCCGCCGATGCGCGCAATGCGTTCTATATGTTCTATATAGCACGTCTGCCAAGTTTGCAACGCGTCGCAGCAGCAGGAGCGGAGTTACGGGCGCCTTGCGTTATCCTTCGTATTAGGGCAAGCGGAGAATCCGCGCAAACTTTTTGTTGAATCCGCCGCCGCCGATGCGCGCAATGCGTTCTATATGTTCTATATAGCACGTCTGCCAAGTTTGCAACGCGTCGCAGCAGCAGGAGCGGAGTTACGGGCGCCTTGCGTTATCCTTCGTATTAGGGCAAGCGGAGAATCCGCGCAAACTTTTTGTTGAATCCGCCGCCGCCGATGCGCGCAATGCGTTCTATATGTTCTATATAGCACGTCTGCCAAGTTTGCAACGCGTCGCAGCAGCAGGAGCGGAGTTACGGGCGCCTTGCGTTATCCTTCGTATTAGGGCAAGCGGAGAATCCGCGCAAACTTTTTGTTGAATCCGCCGCCGCCGATGCGCGCAATGCGTTCTATATGTTCTATATAGCACGTCTGCCAAGTTTGCAACGCGTCGCAGCAGCAGGAGCGGAGTTACGGGCGCCTTGCGTTATCCTTCGTATTAGGGCAAGCGGAGAATCCGCGCAAACTTTTTGTTGAATCCGCCGCCGCCGATGCGCGCAATGCGTTCTATATGTTCTATATAGCACGTCTGCCAAGTTTGCAACGCGTCGCAGCAGCAGGAGCGGAGTTACGGGCGCCTTGCGTTATCCTTCGTATTAGGGCAAGCGGAGAATCCGCGCAAACTTTTTGTTGAATCCGCCGCCGCCGATGCGCGCAATGCGTTCTATATGTTCTATATAGCACGTCTGCCAAGTTTGCAACGCGTCGCAGCAGCAGGAGCGGAGTTACGGGCGCCTTGCGTTATCCTTCGTATTAGGGCAAGCGGAGAATCCGCGCAAACTTTTTGTTGAATCCGCCGCCGCCGATGCGCGCAATGCGTTCTATATGTTCTATATAGCACGTCTGCCAAGTTTGCAACGCGTCGCAGCAGCAGGAGCGGAGTTACGGGCGCCTTGCGTTATCCTTCGTATTAGGGCAAGCGGAGAATCCGCGCAAACTTTTTGTTGAATCCGCCGCCGCCGATGCGCGCAATGCGTTCTATATGTTCTATATAGCACGTCTGCCAAGTTTGCAACGCGTCGCAGCAGCAGGAGCGGAGTTACGGGCGCCTTGCGTTATCCTTCGTATTAGGGCAAGCGGAGAATCCGCGCAAACTTTTTGTTGAATCCGCCGCCGCCGATGCGCGCAATGCGTTCTATATGTTCTATATAGCACGTCTGCCAAGTTTGCAACGCGTCGCAGCAGCAGGAGCGGAGTTACGGGCGCCTTGCGTTATCCTTCGTATTAGGGCAAGCGGAGAATCCGCGCAAACTTTTTGTTGAATCCGCCGCCGCCGATGCGCGCAATGCGTTCTATATGTTCTATATAGCACGTCTGCCAAGTTTGCAACGCGTCGCAGCAGCAGGAGCGGAGTTACGGGCGCCTTGCGTTATCCTTCGTATTAGGGCAAGCGGAGAATCCGCGCAAACTTTTTGTTGAATCCGCCGCCGCCGATGCGCGCAATGCGTTCTATATGTTCTATATAGCACGTCTGCCAAGTTTGCAACGCGTCGCAGCAGCAGGAGCGGAGTTACGGGCGCCTTGCGTTATCCTTCGTATTAGGGCAAGCGGAGAATCCGCGCAAACTTTTTGTTGAATCCGCCGCCGCCGATGCGCGCAATGCGTTCTATATGTTCTATATAGCACGTCTGCCAAGTTTGCAACGCGTCGCAGCAGCAGGAGCGGAGTTACGGGCGCCTTGCGTTATCCTTCGTATTAGGGCAAGCGGAGAATCCGCGCAAACTTTTTGTTGAATCCGCCGCCGCCGATGCGCGCAATGCGTTCTATATGTTCTATATAGCACGTCTGCCAAGTTTGCAACGCGTCGCAGCAGCAGGAGCGGAGTTACGGGCGCCTTGCGTTATCCTTCGTATTAGGGCAAGCGGAGAATCCGCGCAAACTTTTTGTTGAATCCGCCGCCGCCGATGCGCGCAATGCGTTCTATATGTTCTATATAGCACGTCTGCCAAGTTTGCAACGCGTCGCAGCAGCAGGAGCGGAGTTACGGGCGCCTTGCGTTATCCTTCGTATTAGGGCAAGCGGAGAATCCGCGCAAACTTTTTGTTGAATCCGCCGCCGCCGATGCGCGCAATGCGTTCTATATGTTCTATATAGCACGTCTGCCAAGTTTGCAACGCGTCGCAGCAGCAGGAGCGGAGTTACGGGCGCCTTGCGTTATCCTTCGTATTAGGGCAAGCGGAGAATCCGCGCAAACTTTTTGTTGAATCCGCCGCCGCCGATGCGCGCAATGCGTTCTATATGTTCTATATAGCACGTCTGCCAAGTTTGCAACGCGTCGCAGCAGCAGGAGCGGAGTTACGGGCGCCTTGCGTTATCCTTCGTATTAGGGCAAGCGGAGAATCCGCGCAAACTTTTGTTGAATCCGCCGCCGCCGATGCGCGCAATGCGTTCTATATGTTCTATATAGCACGTCTGCCAAGTTTGCAACGCGTCGCAGCAGCAGGAGCGGAGTTACGGGCGCCTTGCGTTATCCTTCGTATTAGGGCAAGCGGAGAATCCGCGCAAACTTTTTGTTGAATCCGCCGCCGCCGATGCGCGCAATGCGTTCTATATGTTCTATATAGCACGTCTGCCAAGTTTGCAACGCGTCGCAGCAGCAGGAGCGGAGTTACGGGCGCCTTGCGTTATCCTTCGTATTAGGGCAAGCGGAGAATCCGCGCAAACTTTTTGTTGAATCCGCCGCCGCCGATGCGCGCAATGCGTTCTATATGTTCTATATAGCACGTCTGCCAAGTTTGCAACGCGTCGCAGCAGCAGGAGCGGAGTTACGGGCGCCTTGCGTTATCCTTCGTATTAGGGCAAGCGGAGAATCCGCGCAAACTTTTTGTTGAATCCGCCGCCGCCGATGCGCGCAATGCGTTCTATATGTTCTATATAGCACGTCTGCCAAGTTTGCAACGCGTCGCAGCAGCAGGAGCGGAGTTACGGGCGCCTTGCGTTATCCTTCGTATTAGGGCAAGCGGAGAATCCGCGCAAACTTTTTGTTGAATCCGCCGCCGCCGATGCGCGCAATGCGTTCTATATGTTCTATATAGCACGTCTGCCAAGTTTGCAACGCGTCGCAGCAGCAGGAGCGGAGTTACGGGCGCCTTGCGTTATCCTTCGTATTAGGGCAAGCGGAGAATCCGCGCAAACTTTTTGTTGAATCCGCCGCCGCCGATGCGCGCAATGCGTTCTATATGTTCTATATAGCACGTCTGCCAAGTTTGCAACGCGTCGCAGCAGCAGGAGCGGAGTTACGGGCGCCTTGCGTTATCCTTCGTATTAGGGCAAGCGGAGAATCCGCGCAAACTTTTTGTTGAATCCGCCGCCGCCGATGCGCGCAATGCGTTCTATATGTTCTATATAGCACGTCTGCCAAGTTTGCAACGCGTCGCAGCAGCAGGAGCGGAGTTACGGGCGCCTTGCGTTATCCTTCGTATTAGGGCAAGCGGAGAATCCGCGCAAACTTTTGTTGAATCCGCCGCCGCCGATGCGCGCAATGCGTTCTATATGTTCTATATAGCACGTCTGCCAAGTTTGCAACGCGTCGCAGCAGCAGGAGCGGAGTTACGGGCGCCTTGCGTTATCCTTCGTATTAGGGCAAGCGGAGAATCCGCGCAAACTTTTTGTTGAATCCGCCGCCGCCGATGCGCGCAATGCGTTCTATATGTTCTATATAGCACGTCTGCCAAGTTTGCAACGCGTCGCAGCAGCAGGAGCGGAGTTACGGGCGCCTTGCGTTATCCTTCGTATTAGGGCAAGCGGAGAATCCGCGCAAACTTTTTGTTGAATCCGCCGCCGCCGATGCGCGCAATGCGTTCTATATGTTCTATATAGCACGTCTGCCAAGTTTGCAACGCGCGCAGCAGCAGGAGCGGAGTTACGGGCGCCTTGCGTTATCCTTCGTATTAGGGCAAGCGGAGAATCCGCGCAAACTTTTTGTTGAATCCGCCGCCGCCGATGCGCGCAATGCGTTCTATATGTTCTATATAGCACGTCTGCCAAGTTTGCAACGCGTCGCAGCAGCAGGAGCGGAGTTACGGGCGCCTTGCGTTATCCTTCGTATTAGGGCAAGCGGAGAATCCGCGCAAACTTTTTGTTGAATCCGCCGCCGCCGATGCGCGCAATGCGTTCTATATGTTCTATATAGCACGTCTGCCAAGTTTGCAACGCGTCGCAGCAGCAGGAGCGGAGTTACGGGCGCCTTGCGTTATCCTTCGTATTAGGGCAAGCGGAGAATCCGCGCAAACTTTTTGTTGAATCCGCCGCCGCCGATGCGCGCAATGCGTTCTATATGTTCTATATAGCACGTCTGCCAAGTTTGCAACGCGTCGCAGCAGCAGGAGCGGAGTTACGGGCGCCTTGCGTTATCCTTCGTATTAGGGCAAGCGGAGAATCCGCGCAAACTTTTTGTTGAATCCGCCGCCGCCGATGCGCGCAATGCGTTCTATATGTTCTATATAGCACGTCTGCCAAGTTTGCAACGCGTCGCAGCAGCAGGAGCGGAGTTACGGGCGCCTTGCGTTATCCTTCGTATTAGGGCAAGCGGAGAATCCGCGCAAACTTTTTGTTGAATCCGCCGCCGCCGATGCGCGCAATGCGTTCTATATGTTCTATATAGCACGTCTGCCAAGTTTGCAACGCGTCGCAGCAGCAGGAGCGGAGTTACGGGCGCCTTGCGTTATCCTTCGTATTAGGGCAAGCGGAGAATCCGCGCAAACTTTTTGTTGAATCCGCCGCCGCCGATGCGCGCAATGCGTTCTATATGTTCTATATAGCACGTCTGCCAAGTTTGCAACGCGTCGCAGCAGCAGGAGCGGAGTTACGGGCGCCTTGCGTTATCCCTTCGTATTAGGGCAAGCGGAGAATCCGCGCAAACTTTTTGTTGAATCCGCCGCCGCCGATGCGCGCAATGCGTTCTATATGTTCTATATAGCACGTCTGCCAAGTTTGCAACGCGTCGCAGCAGCAGGAGCGGAGTTACGGGCGCCTTGCGTTATCCTTCGTATTAGGGCAAGCGGAGAATCCGCGCAAACTTTTTGTTGAATCCGCCGCCGCCGATGCGCGCAATGCGTTCTATATGTTCTATATAGCACGTCTGCCAAGTTTGCAACGCGTCGCAGCAGCAGGAGCGGAGTTACGGGCGCCTTGCGTTATCCTTCGTATTAGGGCAAGCGGAGAATCCGCGCAAACTTTTTGTTGAATCCGCCGCCGCCGATGCGCGCAATGCGTTCTATATGTTCTATATAGCACGTCTGCCAAGTTTGCAACGCGTCGCAGCAGCAGGAGCGGAGTTACGGGCGCCTTGCGTTATCCTTCGTATTAGGGCAAGCGGAGAATCCGCGCAAACTTTTTGTTGAATCCGCCGCCGCCGATGCGCGCAATGCGTTCTATATGTTCTATATAGCACGTCTGCCAAGTTTGCAACGCGTCGCAGCAGCAGGAGCGGAGTTACGGGCGCCTTGCGTTATCCTTCGTATTAGGGCAAGCGGAGAATCCGCGCAAACTTTTTGTTGAATCCGCCGCCGCCGATGCGCGCAATGCGTTCTATATGTTCTATATAGCACGTCTGCCAAGTTTGCAACGCGTCGCAGCAGCAGGAGCGGAGTTACGGGCGCCTTGCGTTATCCTTCGTATTAGGGCAAGCGGAGAATCCGCGCAAACTTTTTGTTGAATCCGCCGCCGCCGATGCGCGCAATGCGTTCTATATGTTCTATATAGCACGTCTGCCAAGTTTGCAACGCGTCGCAGCAGCAGGAGCGGAGTTACGGGCGCCTTGCGTTATCCTTCGTATTAGGGCAAGCGGAGAATCCGCGCAAACTTTTTGTTGAATCCGCCGCCGCCGATGCGCGCAATGCGTTCTATATGTTCTATATAGCACGTCTGCCAAGTTTGCAACGCGTCGCAGCAGCAGGAGCGGAGTTACGGGCGCCTTGCGTTATCCTTCGTATTAGGGCAAGCGGAGAATCCGCGCAAACTTTTTGTTGAATCCGCCGCCGCCGATGCGCGCAATGCGTTCTATATGTTCTATATAGCACGTCTGCCAAGTTTGCAACGCGTCGCAGCAGCAGGAGCGGAGTTACGGGCGCCTTGCGTTATCCTTCGTATTAGGGCAAGCGGAGAATCCGCGCAAACTTTTTGTTGAATCCGCCGCCGCCGATGCGCGCAATGCGTTCTATATGTTCTATATAGCACGTCTGCCAAGTTTGCAACGCGTCGCAGCAGCAGGAGCGGAGTTACGGGCGCCTTGCGTTATCCTTCGTATTAGGGCAAGCGGGAGAATCCGCGCAAACTTTTTGTTGAATCCGCCGCCGCCGATGCGCGCAATGCGTTCTATATGTTCTATATAGCACGTCTGCCAAGTTTTGCAACGCGTCGCAGCAGCAGGAGCGGAGTTACGGGCGCCTTGCGTTATCCTTCGTATTAGGGCAAGCGGAGAATCCGCGCAAACTTTTTGTTGAATCCGCCGCCGCCGATGCGCGCAATGCGTTCTATATGTTCTATATAGCACGTCTGCCAAGTTTTGCAACGCGTCGCAGCAGCAGGAGCGGAGTTACGGGCGCCTTGCGTTATCCTTCGTATTAGGGCAAGCGGAGAATCCGCGCAAACTTTTTGTTGAATCCGCCGCCGCCGATGCGCGCAATGCGTTCTATATGTTCTATATAGCACGTCTGCCAAGTTTTGCAACGCGTCGCAGCAGCAGGAGCGGAGTTACGGGGCGCCTTGCGTTATCCTTCGTATTAGGGCAAGCGGAGAATCCGCGCAAACTTTTTGTTGAATCCGCCGCCGCCGATGCGCGCAATGCGTTCTATATGTTCTATATATAGCACGTCTGCCAAGTTTGCAACGCGCAACGCGTCGCAGCAGCAGGAGCGGAGTTACGGGCGCCTTGCGTTATCCTTCGTATTAGGGCAAGCGGAGAATCCGCGCAAACTTTTTGTTGAATCCGCCGCCGCCGATGCGCGCAATGCGTTCTATATGTTCTATATAGCACACGTCTGCCAAGTTTGCAACGCGTCGCAGCAGCAGGAGCGGAGTTACGGGCGCCTTGCGTTATCCTTCGTATTAGGGCAAGCGGAGAATCCGCGCAAACTTTTTGTTGAATCCGCCGCCGCCGATGCGCGCAATGCGTTCTATATGTTCTATATAGCACGTCTGCCAAGTTTGCAACGCGTCGCAGCAGCAGGAGCGGAGTTACGGGCGCCTTGCGTTATCCTTCGTATTAGGGCAAGCGGAGAATCCGCGCAAACTTTTTTTGTTGAATCCGCCGCCGCCGATGCGCGCAATGCGTTCTATATGTTCTATATAGCACGTCTGCCAAGTTTGCAACGCGTCGCAGCAGCAGGAGCGGAGTTACGGGCGCCTTGCGTTATCCTTCGTATTAGGGCAAGCGGAGAATCCGCGCAAACTTTTTGTTGAATCCGCCGCCGCCGATGCGCGCAATGCGTTCTATATGTTCTATATAGCACGTCTGCCAAGTTTGCAACGCGTCGCAGCAGCAGCAGAGCGGAGTTACGGGCGCCTTGCGTTATCCTTCGTATTAGGGCAAGCGGAGAATCCGCGCAAACTTTTTGTTGAATCCGCCGCCGCCGATGCGCGCAATGCGTTCTATATGTTCTATATAGCACGTCTGCCAAGTTTGCAACGCGTCGCAGCAGCAGGAGCGGAGTTACGGGCGCCTTGCGTTATCCTTCGTATTAGGGCAAGCGGAGAATCCGCGCAAACTTTTTGTTGAATCCGCCGCCGCCGATGCGCGCAATGCGTTCTATATGTTCTATATAGCACGTCTGCCAAGTTTGCAACGCGTCGCAGCAGCAGGAGCGGAGTTACGGGCGCCTTGCGTTATCCTTCGTATTAGGGCAAGCGGAGAATCCCGCGCAAACTTTTTTGTTGAATCCGCCGCCGCCGATGCGCGCAATGCGTTCTATATGTTCTATATAGCACGTCTGCCAAGTTTGCAACGCGTCGCAGCAGCAGGAGCGGAGTTACGGGCGCCTTGCGTTATCCTTCGTATTAGGGCAAGCGGAGAATCCGCGCAAACTTTTTGTTGAATCCGCCGCCGCCGATGCGCGCAATGCGTTCTATATGTTCTATATAGCACGTCTGCCAAGTTTGCAACGCGTCGCAGCAGCAGGAGCGGAGTTACGGGCGCCTTGCGTTATCCTTCGTATTAGGGCAAGCGGAGAATCCGCGCAAACTTTTTGTTGAATCCGCCGCCGCCGATGCGCGCAATGCGTTCTATATGTTCTATATAGCACGTCTGCCAAGTTTGCAACGCGTCGCAGCAGCAGGAGCGGAGTTACGGGCGCCTTGCGTTATCCTTCGTATTAGGGCAAGCGGAGAATCCGCGCAAACTTTTTGTTGAATCCGCCGCCGCCGATGCGCGCAATGCGTTCTATATGTTCTATATAGCACGTCTGCCAAGTTTGCAACGCGTCGCAGCAGCAGGAGCGGAGTTACGGGCGCCTTGCGTTATCCTTCGTATTAGGGCAAGCGGAGAATCCGCGCAAACTTTTTGTTGAATCCGCCGCCGCCGATGCGCGCAATGCGTTCTATATGTTCTATATAGCACGTCTGCCAAGTTTGCAACGCGTCGCAGCAGCAGGAGCGGAGTTACGGGCGCCTTGCGTTATCCTTCGTATTAGGGCAAGCGGAGAATCCGCGCAAACTTTTTGTTGAATCCGCCGCCGCCGATGCGCGCAATGCGTTCTATATGTTCTATATAGCACGTCTGCCAAGTTTGCAACGCGTCGCAGCAGCAGGAGCGGAGTTACGGGCGCCTTGCGTTATCCTTCGTATTAGGGCAAGCGGAGAATCCGCGCAAACTTTTTGTTGAATCCGCCGCCGCCGATGCGCGCAATGCGTTCTATATGTTCTATATAGCACGTCTGCCAAGTTTGCAACGCGTCGCAGCAGCAGGAGCGGAGTTACGGGCGCCTTGCGTTATCCTTCGTATTAGGGCAAGCGGAGAATCCGCGCAAACTTTTTGTTGAATCCGCCGCCGCCGATGCGCGCAATGCGTTCTATATGTTCTATATAGCACGTCTGCCAAGTTTGCAACGCGTCGCAGCAGCAGGAGCGGAGTTACGGGCGCCTTGCGTTATCCTTCGTATTAGGGCAAGCGGAGAATCCGCGCAAACTTTTGTTGAATCCGCCGCCGCCGATGCGCGCAATGCGTTCTATATGTTCTATATAGCACGTCTGCCAAGTTTGCAACGCGTCGCAGCAGCAGGAGCGGAGTTACGGGCGCCTTGCGTTATCCTTCGTATTAGGGCAAGCGGAGAATCCGCGCAAACTTTTTGTTGAATCCGCCGCCGCCGATGCGCGCAATGCGTTCTATATGTTCTATATAGCACGTCTGCCAAGTTTGCAACGCGTCGCAGCAGCAGGAGCGGAGTTACGGGCGCCTTGCGTTATCCTTCGTATTAGGGCAAGCGGAGAATCCGCGCAAACTTTTTGTTGAATCCGCCGCCGCCGATGCGCGCAATGCGTTCTATATGTTCTATATAGCACGTCTGCCAAGTTTGCAACGCGTCGCAGCAGCAGGAGCGGAGTTACGGGCGCCTTGCGTTATCCTTCGTATTAGGGCAAGCGGAGAATCCGCGCAAACTTTTTGTTGAATCCGCCGCCGCCGATGCGCGCAATGCGTTCTATATGTTCTATATAGCACGTCTGCCAAGTTTGCAACGCGTCGCAGCAGCAGGAGCGGAGTTACGGGCGCCTTGCGTTATCCTTCGTATTAGGGCAAGCGGAGAATCCGCGCAAACTTTTTGTTGAATCCGCCGCCGCCGATGCGCGCAATGCGTTCTATATGTTCTATATAGCACGTCTGCCAAGTTTGCAACGCGTCGCAGCAGCAGGAGCGGAGTTACGGGCGCCTTGCGTTATCCTTCGTATTAGGGCAAGCGGAGAATCCGCGCAAACTTTTTGTTGAATCCGCCGCCGCCGATGCGCGCAATGCGTTCTATATGTTCTATATAGCACGTCTGCCAAGTTTGCAACGCGTCGCAGCAGCAGGAGCGGAGTTACGGGCGCCTTGCGTTATCCTTCGTATTAGGGCAAGCGGAGAATCCGCGCAAACTTTTTGTTGAATCCGCCGCCGCCGATGCGCGCAATGCGTTCTATATGTTCTATATAGCACGTCTGCCAAGTTTGCAACGCGTCGCAGCAGCAGGAGCGGAGTTACGGGCGCCTTGCGTTATCCTTCGTATTAGGGCAAGCGGAGAATCCGCGCAAACTTTTTGTTGAATCCGCCGCCGCCGATGCGCGCAATGCGTTCTATATGTTCTATATAGCACGTCTGCCAAGTTTGCAACGCGTCGCAGCAGCAGGAGCGGAGTTACGGGCGCCTTGCGTTATCCTTCGTATTAGGGCAAGCGGAGAATCCGCGCAAACTTTTTGTTGAATCCGCCGCCGCCGATGCGCGCAATGCGTTCTATATGTTCTATATAGCACGTCTGCCAAGTTTGCAACGCGTCGCAGCAGCAGGAGCGGGTTACGGGCGCCTTGCGTTATCCTTCGTATTAGGGCAAGCGGAGAATCCGCGCAAACTTTTTGTTGAATCCGCCGCCGCCGATGCGCGCAATGCGTTCTATATGTTCTATATAGCACGTCTGCCAAGTTTGCAACGCGTCGCAGCAGCAGGAGCGGAGTTACGGGCGCCTTGCGTTATCCTTCGTATTAGGGCAAGCGGAGAATCCGCGCAAACTTTTTGTTGAATCCGCCGCCGCCGATGCGCGCAATGCGTTCTATATGTTCTATATAGCACGTCTGCCAAGTTTGCAACGCGTCGCAGCAGCAGGAGCGGAGTTACGGGCGCCTTGCGTTATCCTTCGTATTAGGGCAAGCGGAGAATCCGCGCAAACTTTTTGTTGAATCCGCCGCCGCCGATGCGCGCAATGCGTTCTATATGTTCTATATAGCACGTCTGCCAAGTTTGCAACGCGTCGCAGCAGCAGGAGCGGAGTTACGGGCGCCTTGCGTTATCCTTCGTATTAGGGCAAGCGGAGAATCCGCGCAAACTTTTTGTTGAATCCGCCGCCGCCGATGCGCGCAATGCGTTCTATATGTTCTATATAGCACGTCTGCCAAGTTTGCAACGCGTCGCAGCAGCAGGAGCGGAGTTACGGGCGCCTTGCGTTATCCTTCGTATTAGGGCAAGCGGAGAATCCGCGCAAACTTTTTGTTGAATCCGCCGCCGCCGATGCGCGCAATGCGTTCTATATGTTCTATATAGCACGTCTGCCAAGTTTGCAACGCGTCGCAGCAGCAGGAGCGGAGTTACGGGCGCCTTGCGTTATCCTTCGTATTAGGGCAAGCGGAGAATCCGCGCAAACTTTTTGTTGAATCCGCCGCCGCCGATGCGCGCAATGCGTTCTATATGTTCTATATAGCACGTCTGCCAAGTTTGCAACGCGTCGCAGCAGCAGGAGCGGAGTTACGGGCGCCTTGCGTTATCCTTCGTATTAGGGCAAGCGGAGAATCCGCGCAAACTTTTTGTTGAATCCGCCGCCGCCGATGCGCGCAATGCGTTCTATATGTTCTATATAGCACGTCTGCCAAGTTTGCAACGCGTCGCACCAGCAGGAGCGGAGTTACGCGCGCCTTGCGTTATCCTTCGTATTAGGGCAAGCGGAGAATCCGCGCAAACTTTTTGTTGAATCCGCCGCCGCCGATGCGCGCAATGCGTTCTATATGTTCTATATAGCACGTCTGCCAAGTTTGCAACGCGTCGCAGCAGCAGGAGCGGAGTTACGGGCGCCTTGCGTTATCCTTCGTATTAGGGCAAGCGGAGAATCCGCGCAAACTTTTGTTGAATCCGCCGCCGCCGATGCGCGCAATGCGTTCTATATGTTCTATATAGCACGTCTGCCAAGTTTGCAACGCGTCGCAACAGCAGGAGCGGAGTTACGGGCGCCTTGCGTTATCCTTCGTATTAGGGCAAGCGGAGAATCCGCGCAAACTTTTTGTTGAATCCGCCGCCGCCGATGCGCGCAATGCGTTCTATATGTTCTATATAGCACGTCTGCCAAGTTTGCAACGCGTCGCAGCAGCAGGAGCGGAGTTACGGGCGCCTTGCGTTATCCTTCGTATTAGGGCAAGCGGAGAATCCGCGCAAACTTTTTGTTGAATCCGCCGCCGCCGATGCGCGCAATGCGTTCTATATGTTCTATATAGCACGTCTGCCAAGTTTGCAACGCGTCGCAGCAGCAGGAGCGGAGTTACGGGCGCCTTGCGTTATCCTTCGTATTAGGGCAAGCGGAGAATCCGCGCAAACTTTTTGTTGAATCCGCCGCCGCCGATGCGCGCAATGCGTTCTATATGTTCTATATAGCACGTCTGCCAAGTTTGCAACGCGTCGCAGCAGCAGGAGCGGAGTTACGGGCGCCTTGCGTTATCCTTCGTATTAGGGCAAGCGGAGAATCCGCGCAAACTTTTTGTTGAATCCGCCGCCGCCGATGCGCGCAATGCGTTCTATATGTTCTATATAGCACGTCTGCCAAGTTTGCAACGCGTCGCAGCAGCAGGAGCGGGTTACGGGCGCCTTGCGTTATCCTTCGTATTAGGGCAAGCGGAGAATCCGCGCAAACTTTTTGTTGAATCCGCCGCCGCCGATGCGCGCAATGCGTTCTATATGTTCTATATAGCACGTCTGCCAAGTTTGCAACGCGTCGCAGCAGCAGGAGCGGAGTTACGGGCGCCTTGCGTTATCCTTCGTATTAGGGCAAGCGGAGAATCCGCGCAAACTTTTTGTTGAATCCGCCGCCGCCGATGCGCGCAGTGCGTTCTATATGTTCTATATAGCACGTCTGCCAAGTTTGCAACGCGTCGCAGCAGCAGGAGCGGAGTTACGGGCGCCTTGCGTTATCCTTCGTATTAGGGCAAGCGGAGAATCCGCGCAAACTTTTTGTTGAATCCGCCGCCGCCGATGCGCGCAATGCGTTCTATATGTTCTATATAGCACGTCTGCCAAGTTTGCAACGCGTCGCAGCAGCAGGAGCGGAGTTACGGGCGCCTTGCGTTATCCTTCGTATTAGGGCAAGCGGAGAATCCGCGCAAACTTTTTGTTGAATCCGCCGCCGCCGATGCGCGCAGTGCGTTCTATATGTTCTATATAGCACGTCTGCCAAGTTTGCAACGCGTCGCAGCAGCAGGAGCGGAGTTACGGGCGCCTTGCGTTATCCTTCGTATTAGGGCAAGCGGAGAATCCGCGCAAACTTTTTGTTGAATCCGCCGCCGCCGATGCGCGCAATGCGTTCTATATGTTCTATATAGCACGTCTGCCAAGTTTGCAACGCGTCGCAGCAGCAGGAGCGGAGTTACGGGCGCCTTGCGTTATCCTTCGTATTAGGGCAAGCGGAGAATCCGCGCAAACTTTTTGTTGAATCCGCCGCCGCCGATGCGCGCAATGCGTTCTATATGTTCTATATAGCACGTCTGCCAAGTTTGCAACGCGTCGCAGCAGCAGGAGCGGAGTTACGGGCGCCTTGCGTTATCCTTCGTATTAGGGCAAGCGGAGAATCCGCGCAAACTTTTTGTTGAATCCGCCGCCGCCGATGCGCGCAATGCGTTCTATATGTTCTATATAGCACGTCTGCCAAGTTTGCAACGCGTCGCAGCAGCAGGAGCGGGTTACGCGCGCCTTGCGTTATCCTTCGTATTAGGGCAAGCGGAGAATCCGCGCAAACTTTTTGTTGAATCCGCCGCCGCCGATGCGCGCAATGCGTTCTATATGTTCTATATAGCACGTCTGCCAAGTTTGCAACGCGTCGCAGCAGCAGGAGCGGAGTTACGGGCGCCTTGCGTTATCCTTCGTATTAGGGCAAGCGGAGAATCCGCGCAAACTTTTTGTTGAATCCGCCGCCGCCGATGCGCGCAATGCGTTCTATATGTTCTATATAGCACGTCTGCCAAGTTTGCAACGCGTCGCAGCAGCAGGAGCGGAGTTACGGGCGCCTTGCGTTATCCTTCGTATTAGGGCAAGCGGAGAATCCGCGCAAACTTTTTGTTGAATCCGCCGCCGCCGATGCGCGCAATGCGTTCTATATGTTCTATATAGCACGTCTGCCAAGTTTGCAACGCGTCGCAGCAGCAGGAGCGGAGTTACGGGCGCCTTGCGTTATCCTTCGTATTAGGGCAAGCGGAGAATCCGCGCAAACTTTTTGTTGAATCCGCCGCCGCCGATGCGCGCAATGCGTTCTATATGTTCTATATAGCACGTCTGCCAAGTTTGCAACGCGTCGCAGCAGCAGGAGCGGAGTTACGGGCGCCTTGCGTTATCCTTCGTATTAGGGCAAGCGGAGAATCCGCGCAAACTTTTTGTTGAATCCGCCGCCGCCGATGCGCGCAGTGCGTTCTATATGTTCTATATAGCACGTCTGCCAAGTTTGCAACGCGTCGCAGCAGCAGGAGCGGAGTTACGGGCGCCTTGCGTTATCCTTCGTATTAGGGCAAGCGGAGAATCCGCGCAAACTTTTTGTTGAATCCGCCGCCGCCGATGCGCGCAATGCGTTCTATATGTTCTATATAGCACGTCTGCCAAGTTTGCAACGCGTCGCAGCAGCAGGAGCGGAGTTACGGGCGCCTTGCGTTATCCTTCGTATTAGGGCAAGCGGAGAATCCGCGCAAACTTTTTGTTGAATCCGCCGCCGCCGATGCGCGCAATGCGTTCTATATGTTCTATATAGCACGTCTGCCAAGTTTGCAACGCGTCGCAGCAGCAGGAGCGGAGTTACGGGCGCCTTGCGTTATCCTTCGTATTAGGGCAAGCGGAGAATCCGCGCAAACTTTTTGTTGAATCCGCCGCCGCCGATGCGCGCAATGCGTTCTATATGTTCTATATAGCACGTCTGCCAAGTTTGCAACGCGTCGCAGCAGCAGGAGCGGAGTTACGGGCGCCTTGCGTTATCCTTCGTATTAGGGCAAGCGGAGAATCCGCGCAAACTTTTTGTTGAATCCGCCGCCGCCGATGCGCGCAATGCGTTCTATATGTTCTATATAGCACGTCTGCCAAGTTTGCAACGCGTCGCAGCAGCAGGAGCGGAGTTACGGGCGCCTTGCGTTATCCTTCGTATTAGGGCAAGCGGAGAATCCGCGCAAACTTTTTGTTGAATCCGCCGCCGCCGATGCGCGCAATGCGTTCTATATGTTCTATATAGCACGTCTGCCAAGTTTGCAACGCGTCGCAGCAGCAGGAGCGGAGTTACGGGCGCCTTGCGTTATCCTTCGTATTAGGGCAAGCGGAGAATCCGCGCAAACTTTTTGTTGAATCCGCCGCCGCCGATGCGCGCAATGCGTTCTATATGTTCTATATAGCACGTCTGCCAAGTTTGCAACGCGTCGCAGCAGCAGGAGCGGAGTTACGGGCGCCTTGCGTTATCCTTCGTATTAGGGCAAGCGGAGAATCCGCGCAAACTTTTTGTTGAATCCGCCGCCGCCGATGCGCGCAATGCGTTCTATATGTTCTATATAGCACGTCTGCCAAGTTTGCAACGCGTCGCAGCAGCAGGAGCGGAGTTACGGGCGCCTTGCGTTATCCTTCGTATTAGGGCAAGCGGAGAATCCGCGCAAACTTTTTGTTGAATCCGCCGCCGCCGATGCGCGCAATGCGTTCTATATGTTCTATATAGCACGTCTGCCAAGTTTGCAACGCGTCGCAGCAGCAGGAGCGGAGTTACGGGCGCCTTGCGTTATCCTTCGTATTAGGGCAAGCGGAGAATCCGCGCAAACTTTTTGTTGAATCCGCCGCCGCCGATGCGCGCAATGCGTTCTATATGTTCTATATAGCACGTCTGCCAAGTTTGCAACGCGTCGCAGCAGCAGGAGCGGAGTTACGGGCGCCTTGCGTTATCCTTCGTATTAGGGCAAGCGGAGAATCCGCGCAAACTTTTTGTTGAATCCGCCGCCGCCGATGCGCGCAATGCGTTCTATATGTTCTATATAGCACGTCTGCCAAGTTTGCAACGCGTCGCAGCAGCAGGAGCGGAGTTACGGGCGCCTTGCGTTATCCTTCGTATTAGGGCAAGCGGAGAATCCGCGCAAACTTTTTGTTGAATCCGCCGCCGCCGATGCGCGCAATGCGTTCTATATGTTCTATATAGCACGTCTGCCAAGTTTGCAACGCGTCGCAGCAGCAGGAGCGGAGTTACGGGCGCCTTGCGTTATCCTTCGTATTAGGGCAAGCGGAGAATCCGCGCAAACTTTTTGTTGAATCCGCCGCCGCCGATGCGCGCAATGCGTTCTATATGTTCTATATAGCACGTCTGCCAAGTTTGCAACGCGTCGCAGCAGCAGGAGCGGAGTTACGGGCGCCTTGCGTTATCCTTCGTATTAGGGCAAGCGGAGAATCCGCGCAAACTTTTTGTTGAATCCGCCGCCGCCGATGCGCGCAATGCGTTCTATATGTTCTATATAGCACGTCTGCCAAGTTTGCAACGCGTCGCAGCAGCAGGAGCGGAGTTACGGGCGCCTTGCGTTATCCTTCGTATTAGGGCAAGCGGAGAATCCGCGCAAACTTTTTGTTGAATCCGCCGCCGCCGATGCGCGCAATGCGTTCTATATGTTCTATATAGCACGTCTGCCAAGTTTGCAACGCGTCGCAGCAGCAGGAGCGGAGTTACGGGCGCCTTGCGTTATCCTTCGTATTAGGGCAAGCGGAGAATCCGCGCAAACTTTTTGTTGAATCCGCCGCCGCCGATGCGCGCAATGCGTTCTATATGTTCTATATAGCACGTCTGCCAAGTTTGCAACGCGTCGCAGCAGCAGGAGCGGAGTTACGGGCGCCTTGCGTTATCCTTCGTATTAGGGCAAGCGGAGAATCCGCGCAAACTTTTTGTTGAATCCGCCGCCGCCGATGCGCGCAATGCGTTCTATATGTTCTATATAGCACGTCTGCCAAGTTTGCAACGCGTCGCAGCAGCAGGAGCGGAGTTACGGGCGCCTTGCGTTATCCTTCGTATTAGGGCAAGCGGAGAATCCGCGCAAACTTTTTGTTGAATCCGCCGCCGCCGATGCGCGCAATGCGTTCTATATGTTCTATATAGCACGTCTGCCAAGTTTGCAACGCGTCGCAGCAGCAGGAGCGGAGTTACGGGCGCCTTGCGTTATCCTTCGTATTAGGGCAAGCGGAGAATCCGCGCAAACTTTTTGTTGAATCCGCCGCCGCCGATGCGCGCAATGCGTTCTATATGTTCTATATAGCACGTCTGCCAAGTTTGCAACGCGTCGCAGCAGCAGGAGCGGAGTTACGGGCGCCTTGCGTTATCCTTCGTATTAGGGCAAGCGGAGAATCCGCGCAAACTTTTTGTTGAATCCGCCGCCGCCGATGCGCGCAATGCGTTCTATATGTTCTATATAGCACGTCTGCCAAGTTTGCAACGCGTCGCAGCAGCAGGAGCGGAGTTACGGGCGCCTTGCGTTATCCTTCGTATTAGGGCAAGCGGAGAATCCGCGCAAACTTTTTGTTGAATCCGCCGCCGCCGATGCGCGCAATGCGTTCTATATGTTCTATATAGCACGTCTGCCAAGTTTGCAACGCGTCGCAGCAGCAGGAGCGGAGTTACGGGCGCCTTGCGTTATCCTTCGTATTAGGGCAAGCGGAGAATCCGCGCAAACTTTTTGTTGAATCCGCCGCCGCCGATGCGCGCAATGCGTTCTATATGTTCTATATAGCACGTCTGCCAAGTTTGCAACGCGTCGCAGCAGCAGGAGCGGAGTTACGGGCGCCTTGCGTTATCCTTCGTATTAGGGCAAGCGGAGAATCCGCGCAAACTTTTTGTTGAATCCGCCGCCGCCGATGCGCGCAATGCGTTCTATATGTTCTATATAGCACGTCTGCCAAGTTTGCAACGCGTCGCAGCAGCAGGAGCGGAGTTACGGGCGCCTTGCGTTATCCTTCGTATTAGGGCAAGCGGAGAATCCGCGCAAACTTTTTGTTGAATCCGCCGCCGCCGATGCGCGCAATGCGTTCTATATGTTCTATATAGCACGTCTGCCAAGTTTGCAACGCGTCGCAGCAGCAGGAGCGGAGTTACGGGCGCCTTGCGTTATCCTTCGTATTAGGGCAAGCGGAGAATCCGCGCAAACTTTTTGTTGAATCCGCCGCCGCCGATGCGCGCAATGCGTTCTATATGTTCTATATAGCACGTCTGCCAAGTTTGCAACGCGTCGCAGCAGCAGGAGCGGAGTTACGGGCGCCTTGCGTTATCCTTCGTATTAGGGCAAGCGGAGAATCCGCGCAAACTTTTTGTTGAATCCGCCGCCGCCGATGCGCGCAATGCGTTCTATATGTTCTATATAGCACGTCTGCCAAGTTTGCAACGCGTCGCAGCAGCAGGAGCGGAGTTACGGGCGCCTTGCGTTATCCTTCGTATTAGGGCAAGCGGAGAATCCGCGCAAACTTTTTGTTGAATCCGCCGCCGCCGATGCGCGCAATGCGTTCTATATGTTCTATATAGCACGTCTGCCAAGTTTGCAACGCGTCGCAGCAGCAGGAGCGGAGTTACGGGCGCCTTGCGTTATCCTTCGTATTAGGGCAAGCGGAGAATCCGCGCAAACTTTTTGTTGAATCCGCCGCCGCCGATGCGCGCAATGCGTTCTATATGTTCTATATAGCACGTCTGCCAAGTTTGCAACGCGTCGCAGCAGCAGGAGCGGAGTTACGGGCGCCTTGCGTTATCCTTCGTATTAGGGCAAGCGGAGAATCCGCGCAAACTTTTTGTTGAATCCGCCGCCGCCGATGCGCGCAATGCGTTCTATATGTTCTATATAGCACGTCTGCCAAGTTTGCAACGCGTCGCAGCAGCAGGAGCGGAGTTACGGGCGCCTTGCGTTATCCTTCGTATTAGGGCAAGCGGAGAATCCGCGCAAACTTTTTGTTGAATCCGCCGCCGCCGATGCGCGCAATGCGTTCTATATGTTCTATATAGCACGTCTGCCAAGTTTGCAACGCGTCGCAGCAGCAGGAGCGGAGTTACGGGCGCCTTGCGTTATCCTTCGTATTAGGGCAAGCGGAGAATCCGCGCAAACTTTTTGTTGAATCCGCCGCCGCCGATGCGCGCAGTGCGTTCTATATGTTCTATATAGCACGTCTGCCAAGTTTGCAACGCGTCGCAGCAGCAGGAGCGGAGTTACGGGCGCCTTGCGTTATCCTTCGTATTAGGGCAAGCGGAGAATCCGCGCAAACTTTTTGTTGAATCCGCCGCCGCCGATGCGCGCAATGCGTTCTATATGTTCTATATAGCACGTCTGCCAAGTTTGCAACGCGTCGCAGCAGCAGGAGCGGAGTTACGGGCGCCTTGCGTTATCCTTCGTATTAGGGCAAGCGGAGAATCCGCGCAAACTTTTTGTTGAATCCGCCGCCGCCGATGCGCGCAATGCGTTCTATATGTTCTATATAGCACGTCTGCCAAGTTTGCAACGCGTCGCAGCAGCAGGAGCGGAGTTACGCGCGCCTTGCGTTATCCTTCGTATTAGGGCAAGCGGAGAATCCGCGCAAACTTTTTGTTGAATCCGCCGCCGCCGATGCGCGCAATGCGTTCTATATGTTCTATATAGCACGTCTGCCAAGTTTGCAACGCGTCGCAGCAGCAGGAGCGGAGTTACGGGCGCCTTGCGTTATCCTTCGTATTAGGGCAAGCGGAGAATCCGCGCAAACTTTTTGTTGAATCCGCCGCCGCCGATGCGCGCAATGCGTTCTATATGTTCTATATAGCACGTCTGCCAAGTTTGCAACGCGTCGCAGCAGCAGGAGCGGAGTTACGGGCGCCTTGCGTTATCCTTCGTATTAGGGCAAGCGGAGAATCCGCGCAAACTTTTTGTTGAATCCGCCGCCGCCGATGCGCGCAGTGCGTTCTATATGTTCTATATAGCACGTCTGCCAAGTTTGCAACGCGTCGCAGCAGCAGGAGCGGAGTTACGCGCGCCTTGCGTTATCCTTCGTATTAGGGCAAGCGGAGAATCCGCGCAAACTTTTTGTTGAATCCGCCGCCGCCGATGCGCGCAATGCGTTCTATATGTTCTATATAGCACGTCTGCCAAGTTTGCAACGCGTCGCAGCAGCAGGAGCGGAGTTACGGGCGCCTTGCGTTATCCTTCGTATTAGGGCAAGCGGAGAATCCGCGCAAACTTTTTGTTGAATCCGCCGCCGCCGATGCGCGCAATGCGTTCTATATGTTCTATATAGCACGTCTGCCAAGTTTGCAACGCGTCGCAGCAGCAGGAGCGGAGTTACGGGCGCCTTGCGTTATCCTTCGTATTAGGGCAAGCGGAGAATCCGCGCAAACTTTTTGTTGAATCCGCCGCCGCCGATGCGCGCAGTGCGTTCTATATGTTCTATATAGCACGTCTGCCAAGTTTGCAACGCGTCGCAGCAGCAGGAGCGGAGTTACGCGCGCCTTGCGTTATCCTTCGTATTAGGGCAAGCGGAGAATCCGCGCAAACTTTTTGTTGAATCCGCCGCCGCCGATGCGCGCAATGCGTTCTATATGTTCTATATAGCACGTCTGCCAAGTTTGCAACGCGTCGCAGCAGCAGGAGCGGAGTTACGGGCGCCTTGCGTTATCCTTCGTATTAGGGCAAGCGGAGAATCCGCGCAAACTTTTTGTTGAATCCGCCGCCGCCGATGCGCGCAATGCGTTCTATATGTTCTATATAGCACGTCTGCCAAGTTTGCAACGCGTCGCAGCAGCAGGAGCGGAGTTACGGGCGCCTTGCGTTATCCTTCGTATTAGGGCAAGCGGAGAATCCGCGCAAACTTTTTGTTGAATCCGCCGCCGCCGATGCGCGCAATGCGTTCTATATGTTCTATATAGCACGTCTGCCAAGTTTGCAACGCGTCGCAGCAGCAGGAGCGGAGTTACGGGCGCCTTGCGTTATCCTTCGTATTAGGGCAAGCGGAGAATCCGCGCAAACTTTTTGTTGAATCCGCCGCCGCCGATGCGCGCAATGCGTTCTATATGTTCTATATAGCACGTCTGCCAAGTTTGCAACGCGTCGCAGCAGCAGGAGCGGAGTTACGGGCGCCTTGCGTTATCCTTCGTATTAGGGCAAGCGGAGAATCCGCGCAAACTTTTTGTTGAATCCGCCGCCGCCGATGCGCGCAATGCGTTCTATATGTTCTATATAGCACGTCTGCCAAGTTTGCAACGCGTCGCAGCAGCAGGAGCGGAGTTACGGGCGCCTTGCGTTATCCTTCGTATTAGGGCAAGCGGAGAATCCGCGCAAACTTTTTGTTGAATCCGCCGCCGCCGATGCGCGCAATGCGTTCTATATGTTCTATATAGCACGTCTGCCAAGTTTGCAACGCGTCGCAGCAGCAGGAGCGGAGTTACGGGCGCCTTGCGTTATCCTTCGTATTAGGGCAAGCGGAGAATCCGCGCAAACTTTTTGTTGAATCCGCCGCCGCCGATGCGCGCAATGCGTTCTATATGTTCTATATAGCACGTGTGCCAAGTTTGCAACGCGTCGCAGCAGCAGGAGCGGAGTTACGGGCGCCTTGCGTTATCCTTCGTATTAGGGCAAGCGGAGAATCCGCGCAAACTTTTTGTTGAATCCGCCGCCGCCGATGCGCGCAATGCGTTCTATATGTTCTATATAGCACGTCTGCCAAGTTTGCAACGCGTCGCAGCTGCAGGAGCGGAGTTACGGGCGCCTTGCG
Source organism: Holotrichia oblita (assembly GCA_023690525.1). Lineage (NCBI taxonomy): Eukaryota > Metazoa > Arthropoda > Insecta > Coleoptera > Scarabaeidae > Holotrichia > Holotrichia oblita. Next base: position 12,025,745 of record CM043024.1, read on the forward strand.
TTATCCTTCGTATTAGGGCAAGCGGAGAATCCGCGCAAACTTTTTGTTGAATCCGCCGCCGCCGATGCGCGCAATGCGTTCTATATGTTCTATATAGCACGTCTGCCAAGTTTGCAACGCGTCGCAGCAGCAGGAGCGGAGTTACGGGCGCCTTGCGTTATCCTTCGTATTAGGGCAAGCGGAGAATCCGCGCAAACTTTTTGTTGAATCCGCCGCCGCCGATGCGCGCAATGCGTTCTATATGTTCTATATAGCACGTCTGCCAAGTTTGCAACGCGTCGCAGCAGCAGGAGCGGAGTTACGGGCGCCTTGCGTTATCCTTCGTATTAGGGCAAGCGGAGAATCCGCGCAAACTTTTTGTTGAATCCGCCGCCGCCGATGCGCGCAATGCGTTCTATATGTTCTATATAGCACGTCTGCCAAGTTTGCAACGCGTCGCAGCAGCAGGAGCGGAGTTACGGGCGCCTTGCGTTATCCTTCGTATTAGGGCAAGCGGAGAATCCGCGCAAACTTTTTGTTGAATCCGCCGCCGCCGATGCGCGCAATGCGTTCTATATGTTCTATATAGCACGTCTGCCAAGTTTGCAACGCGTCGCAGCAGCAGGAGCGGAGTTACGGGCGCCTTGCGTTATCCTTCGTATTAGGGCAAGCGGAGAATCCGCGCAAACTTTTTGTTGAATCCGCCGCCGCCGATGCGCGCAATGCGTTCTATATGTTCTATATAGCACGTCTGCCAAGTTTGCAACGCGTCGCACCAGCAGGAGCGGAGTTACGGGCGCCTTGCGTTATCCTTCGTATTAGGGCAAGCGGAGAATCCGCGCAAACTTTTTTGTTGAATCCGCCGCCGCCGATGCGCGCAATGCGTTCTATATGTTCTATATAGCACGTCTGCCAAGTTTGCAACGCGTCGCACCAGCAGGAGCGGAGTTACGGGCGCCTTGCGTTATCCTTCGTATTAGGGCAAGCGGAGAATCCGCGCAAACTTTTTTGTTGAATCCGCCGCCGCCGATGCGCGCAATGCGTTCTATATGTTCTATATAGCACGTCTGCCAAGTTTGCAACGTGTCGCACCAGCAGGAGCGGAGTTACGGGCGCCTTGCGTTATCCTTCGTATTAGGGCAAGCGGAGAATCCGCGCAAACTTTTTGTTGAATCCGCCGCCGCCGATGCGCGCAATGCGTTCTATATGTTCTATATAGCACGTCTGCCAAGTTTGCAACGCGTCGCAGCAGCAGGAGCGGAGTTACGGGCGCCTTGCGTTATCCTTCGTATTAGGGCAAGCGGAGAATCCGCGCAAACTTTTTTGTTGAATCCGCCGCCGCCGATGCGCGCAATGCGTTCTATATGTTCTATATAGCACGTCTGCCAAGTTTGCAACGCGTCGCAGCAGCAGGAGCGGAGTTACGGGCGCCTTGCGTTATCCTTCGTATTAGGCAAGCGGAGAATCCGCGCAAACTTTTTGTTGAATCCGCCGCCGCCGATGCGCGCAATGCGTTCTATGTTCTATATAGCACGTCTGCCAAGTTTGCAACGCGTCGCAGCAGCAGGAGCGGAGTTACGGGCGCCTTGCGTTATCCTTCGTATTAGGGCAAGCGGAGAATCCGCAAACTTTTTGTTGAATCCGCCGCCGCCGATGCGCGCAATGCGTTTTATATGTTCTATATAGCACGTCTGCCAAGTTTGCAACGCGTCGCACCAGCAGGAGCGGAGTTACGGGCGCCTTGCGTTATCCTTCGTATTAGGCAAGCGGAGAATCCGCGCAAACTTTTTTGTTGAATCCGCCGCCGCCGATGCGCGCAATGCGTTCTATATGTTCTATATAGCACGTCTGCCAAGTTTGCAACGCGTCGCAGCAGCAGGAGCGGAGTTACGGGCGCCTTGCGTTATCCTTCGTATTAGGGCAAGCGGAGAATCCGCGCAAACTTTTTGTTGAATCCGCCGCCGCCGATGCGCGCAATGCGTTCTATATGTTCTATATAGCACGTCTGCCAAGTTTGCAACGCGTCGCACCAGCAGGAGCGGAGTTACGGGCGCCTTGCGTTATCCTTCGTATTAGGGCAAGCGGAATCCGCGCAAACTTTTGTTGAATCCGCCGCCGCCGATGCGCGCAATGCGTTCTATATGTATCTATATATAGCACGTCTGCCAAGTTTGCAACGCGTCGCACCAGCAGGAGCGGAGTTACGGGCGCCTTGCGTTATCCTTCGTATTAGGGCAAGCGGAGAATCCGCGCAAACTTTTTGTTGAATCCGCCGCCGCCGATGCGCGCAATGCGTTCTATATGTTCTATATAGCACGTCTGCCAAGTTTGCAACGCGTCGCAGCAGCAGGAGCGGAGTTACGGGCGCCTTGCGTTATCCTTCGTATTAGGGCAAGCGGAGAATCCGCGCAAACTTTTTGTTGAATCCGCCGCCGCCGATGCGCGCAATGCGTTCTATATGTTCTATATAGCACGTCTGCCAAGTTTGCAACGCGTCGCAGCAGCAGGAGCGGAGTTACGGGCGCCTTGCGTTATCCTTCGTATTAGGGCAAGCGGGAGAATCCGCGCAAACTTTTTGTTGAATCCGCCGCCGCCGATGCGCGCAATGCGTTCTATATGTTCTATATAGCACGTCTGCCAAGTTTGCAACGCGTCGCAGCAGCAGGAGCGGAGTTACGGGCGCCTTGCGTTATCCTTCGTATTAGGGCAAGCGGAGAATCCGCGCAAACTTTTGTTGAATCCGCCGCCGCCGATGCGCGCAATGCGTTCTATATGTTCTATATAGCACGTCTGCCAAGTTTGCAACGCGTCGCACCAGCAGGAGCGGAGTTACGGGCGCCTTGCGTTATCCTTCGTATTAGGGCAAGCGGAGAATCCGCGCAAACTTTTTGTTGAATCCGCCGCCGCCGATGCGCGCAATGCGTTCTATATGTTCTATATAGCACGTCTGCCAAGTTTGCAACGCGCGTCGCAGCAGCAGGAGCGGAGTTACGGGCGCCTTGCGTTATCCTTCGTATTAGGGCAAGCGGAGAATCCGCGCAAACTTTTTTGTTGAATCCGCCGCCGCCGATGCGCGCAATGCGTTCTATATGTTCTATATAGCACGTCTGCCAAGTTTGCAACGCGTCGCACCAGCAGGAGCGGAGTTACGGGCGCCTTGCGTTATCCTTCGTATTAGGGCAAGCGGAGAATCCGCGCAAACTTTTTGTTGAATCCGCCGCCGCCGATGCGCGCAATGCGTTCTATATGTTCTATATAGCACGTCTGCCAAGTTTGCAACGCGTCGCACCAGCAGGAGCGGAGTTACGGGCGCCTTGCGTTATCCTTCGTATTAGGGCAAGCGGAGAATCCGCGCAAACTTTTTGTTGAATCCGCCGCCGCCGATGCGCGCAATGCGTTCTATATGTTCTATATAGCACGTCTGCCAAGTTTGCAACGCGTCGCACCAGCAGGAGCGGAGTTACGGGCGCCTTGCGTTATCCTTCGTATTAGGGCAAGCGGAGAATCCGCGCAAAACTTTTGTTGAATCCGCCACCGCCGCCGATGCGCGCAATTAGGGCGTTCTATATGTTCTATATAGCACGTCTGCCAAGTTTGCAACGCGTCGCACCAGCAGGAGCGGAGTTACGGGCGCCTTGCGTTATCCTTCGTATTAGGGCAAGCGGAGAATCCGCGCAAACTTTTTGTTGAATCCGCCGCCGCCGATGCGCGCAATGCGTTCTATATGTTCTATATAGCACGTCTGCCAAGTTTGCAACGCGTCGCACCAGCAGGAGCGGAGTTACGGGCGCCTTGTTATCCTTCGTATTAGGGCAAGCGGAGAATCCGCGCAAACTTTTTGTTGAATCCGCCGCCGCCGATGCGCGCAATGCGTTCTATATGTTCTATATAGCACGTCTGCCAAGTTTGCAACGCGTCGCACCAGCAGGAGCGGAGTTACGGGCGCCTTGCGTTATCCTTCGTATTAGGGCAAGCGGAGAATCCGCGCAAACTTTTTGTTGAATCCGCCGCCGCCGATGCGCGCAATGCGTTCTATATGTTCTATATAGCACGTCTGCCAAGTTTGCAACGCGTCGCAGCAGCAGGAGCGGAGTTACGGGCGCCTTGCGTTATCCTTCGTATTAGGGCAAGCGGAGAATCCGCGCAAACTTTTTGTTGAATCCGCCGCCGCCGATGCGCGCAATGCGTTCTATATGTTCTATATAGCACGTCTGCCAAGTTTGCAACGCGTCGCAGCAGCAGGAGCGGAGTTACGCGCGCCTTGCGTTATCCTTCGTATTAGGCAAGCGGAGAATCCGCGCAAACTTTTTGTTGAATCCGCCGCCGCCGATGCGCGCAATGCGTTCTATATGTTCTATATAGCACGTCTGCCAAGTTTGCAACGCGTCGCAGCAGCAGGAGCGGAGTTACGGGCGCCTTGCGTTATCCTTCGTATTAGGGCAAGCGGAGAATCCGCGCAAACTTTTTGTTGAATCCGCCGCCGCCGATGCGCGCAATGCGTTCTATATGTTCTATATAGCACGTCTGCCAAGTTTGCAACGCGTCGCAGCAGCAGGAGCGGAGTTACGGGCGCCTTGCGTTATCCTTCATATTAGGGCAAGCGGAGAATCCGCGCAAACTTTTTGTTGAATCCGCCGCCGCCGATGCGCGCAATGCGTTCTATATGTTCTATATAGCACGTCTGCCAAGTTTGCAACGCGTCGCACCAGCAGGAGCGGAGTTACGGGCGCCTTGCGTTATCCTTCGTATTAGGGCAAGCGGAGAATCCGCGCAAACTTTTTGTTGAATCCGCCGCCGTCGATGCGCGCAATGCGTTCTATATGTTCTATATAGCACGTCTGCCAAGTTTGCAACGCGTCGCACCAGCAGGAGCGGAGTTACGGGCGCCTTGCGTTATCCTTCGTATTAGGGCAAGCGGAGAATCCGCGCAAACTTTTTGTTGAATCCGCCGCCGCCGATGCGCGCAATGCGTTCTATATGTTCTATATAGCACGTCTGCCAAGTTTGCAACGCGTCGCAGCAGCAGGAGCGGAGTTACGCGCGCCTTGCGTTATCCTTCCTCTTAGGGCAAGCGGAGAATCCGCGCAAACTTTTTTGTTGAATCCGCCGCCGCCGATGCGCGCAATGCGTTCTATATGTTCTATATAGCACGTCTGCCAAGTTTGCAACGCGTCGCAGCAGCAGGAGCGGAGTTACGGGCGCCTTGCGTTATCCTTCGTATTAGGGCAAGCGGAGAATCCGCGCAAACTTTTTGTTGAATCCGCCGCCGCCGATGCGCGCAGTGCGTTCTATATGTTCTATATAGCACGTCTGCCAAGTTTGCAACGCGTCGCACCAGCAGGAGCGGAGTTACGGGCGCCTTGCGTTATCCTTCGTATTAGGGCAAGCGGAGAATCCGCGCAAACTTTTTGTTGAATCCGCCGCCGCCGATGCGCGCAATGCGTTCTATATGTTCTATATAGCACGTCTGCCAAGTTTGCAACGCGTCGCACCAGCAGGAGCGGAGTTACGGGCGCCTTGCGTTATCCTTCGTATTAGGGCAAGCGGAGAATCCGCGCAAACTTTTTGTTGAATCCGCCGCCGCCGATGCGCGCAATGCGTTCTATATGTTCTATATAGCACGTCTGCCAAGTTTGCAACGCGTCGCAGCAGCAGGAGCGGAGTTACGGGCGCCTTGCGTTATCCTTCGTATTAGGGCAAGCGGAGAATCCGCGCAAACTTTTTGTTGAATCCGCCGCCGCCGATGCGCGCAATGCGTTCTATATATGTTCTATATAGCACGTCTGCCAAGTTTGCAACGCGTCGCACCAGCAGGAGCGGAGTTACGGGCGCCTTGCGTTATCCTTCGTATTAGGCAAGGAGAATCCGCGCAAACTTTTTGTTGAATCCGCCGCCGCCGATGCGCGCAATGCGTTCTATATGTTCTATATAGCACGTCTGCCAAGTTTGCAACGTCGCACCAGCAGGAGCGGAGTTACGCGCGCCTTGCGTTATCCTTCGTATTAGGGCAAGCGGAGAATCCGCGCAAACTTTTTGTTGAATCCGCCGCCGCCGATGCGCGCAATGCGTTCTATATGTTCTATATAGCACGTCTGCCAAGTTTGCAACGTCGCACCAGCAGGAGCGGAGTTACGGGCGCCTTGCGTTATCCTTCGTATTAGGGCAAGCGGAGAATCCGCGCAAACTTTTTGTTGAATCCGCCGCCGCTGATGCGCGCAATGCGTTCTATATGTTCTATATAGCACGTCCTGCCAAGTTGCAACGCGTCGCACCAGCAGGAGCGGACATACGGGCGCCTTGCGTTAGCCTTCGTATTAGGGCAAGCGGAGAATCCGCGCAAACTTTTTGTTGAATCCGCCGCCGCCGATGCGCGCAATGCGTTCTATATGTTCTATATAGCACGTCTGCCAAGTTTGCAACGCGTCGCAGCAGCAGGAGCGGGTTACGGGCGCCTTGCGTTATCCTTCGTATTAGGGCAAGCGGAGAATCCGCGCAAACTTTCATTGAATTTTTGACCGCCGCCGCCGATGCGCGCAATGCGTTCTATATGTTCTATATACGTCACCAGAAGTTGCAACGCGTCGCAGCAGCAGGAGCGGAGTTACGGGCGCCTTGCGTTATCCTTCGTATTAGGGCAAGCGGAGAATCCGCGCAAACTTTTTGTTGAATCCGCCGCCGCCGATGCGCGCAATGCGTTCTATATGTTATATATAGCACGTCTGCCAAGTTTGCAACGCGTCGCAGCAGCAGGAGCGGAGTTACGCGCGCCTTGCGTTAGCCTTCGTATTAGGGCAAGCGGAGAATCCGCGCAAACTTTTGTTGAATCCGCCGCCGCCGATGCGCGCAATGCGTTCTATATGTTCTATATAGCACGTCTGCCAAGTTTGTAACGCGTCGCACCAGCAGGAGCGGAGTTACGGGCGCCTTGCGTTATCCTTCGTATTAGGGCAAGCGGAGAATCCGCGCAAACTTTTTTGTTGAATCCGCCGCCGCCGATGCGCGCAATGCGTTCTATATGTTCTATAGCACGTCTGCCAAGCTTGCAACGCGTCGCACCAGCAGGAGCGGAGTTACGGGCGCCTTGCGTTATCCTTCGTATTAGGGCAAGCGGAGAATCCGCGCAAACTTTTTGTTGAATCCGCCGCCGCCGATGCGCGCAATGCGTTCTATATGTTCTATATAGCACGTCTGCCAAGTTTGCAACGCGTCGCAGCAGCAGGAGCGGAGTTACGGGCGCCTTGCGTTATCCTTCGTATTAGGGCAAGCGGAGAATCCGCGCAAACTTTTTGTTGAATCCGCCGCCGCCGATGCGCGCAATGCGTTCTATATGTTCTATATAGCACGTCTGCCAAGTTTGCAACGCGTCGCAGCAGCAGGAGCGGAGTTACGGGCGCCTTGCGTTATCCTTCGTATTAGGGCAAGCGGAGAATCCGCGCAAACTTTTTGTTGAATCCGCCGCCGCCGATGCGCGCAATGCGTTCTATATGTTCTATATAGCACGTCTGCCAAGTTTGCAACGCGTCGCAGCAGCAGGAGCGGAGTTACGGGCGCCTTGCGTTATCCTTCGTATTAGGGCAAGCGGAGAATCCGCGCAAACTTTTTGTTGAATCCGCCGCCGCCGATGCGCGCAATGCGTTCTATATGTTCTATATAGCACGTCTGCCAAGTTTGCAACGCGTCGCAGCAGCAGGAGCGGAGTTACGGGCGCCTTGCGTTATCCTTCGTATTAGGGCAAGCGGAGAATCCGCGCAAACTTTTTGTTGAATCCGCCGCCGCCGATGCGCGCAATGCGTTCTATATGTTCTATATAGCACGTCTGCCAAGTTTGCAACGCGTCGCAGCAGCAGGAGCGGAGTTACGGGCGCCTTGCGTTATCCTTCGTATTAGGGCAAGCGGAGAATCCGCGCAAACTTTTTGTTGAATCCGCCGCCGCCGATGCGCGCAATGCGTTCTATATGTTCTATATAGCACGTCTGCCAAGTTTGCAACGCGTCGCAGCAGCAGGAGCGGAGTTACGGGCGCCTTGCGTTATCCTTCGTATTAGGGCAAGCGGAGAATCCGCGCAAACTTTTTGTTGAATCCGCCGCCGCCGATGCGCGCAATGCGTTCTATATGTTCTATATAGCACGTCTGCCAAGTTTGCAACGCGTCGCAGCAGCAGGAGCGGAGTTACGGGCGCCTTGCGTTATCCTTCGTATTAGGGCAAGCGGAGAATCCGCGCAAACTTTTTGTTGAATCCGCCGCCGCCGATGCGCGCAATGCGTTCTATATGTTCTATATAGCACGTCTGCCAAGTTTGCAACGCGTCGCAGCAGCAGGAGCGGAGTTACGGGCGCCTTGCGTTATCCTTCGTATTAGGGCAAGCGGAGAATCCGCGCAAACTTTTTGTTGAATCCGCCGCCGCCGATGCGCGCAATGCGTTCTATATGTTCTATATAGCACGTCTGCCAAGTTTGCAACGCGTCGCAGCAGCAGGAGCGGAGTTACGGGCGCCTTGCGTTATCCTTCGTATTAGGGCAAGCGGAGAATCCGCGCAAACTTTTTGTTGAATCCGCCGCCGCCGATGCGCGCAATGCGTTCTATATGTTCTATATAGCACGTCTGCCAAGTTTGCAACGCGTCGCAGCAGCAGGAGCGGAGTTACGGGCGCCTTGCGTTATCCTTCGTATTAGGGCAAGCGGAGAATCCGCGCAAACTTTTTGTTGAATCCGCCGCCGCCGATGCGCGCAATGCGTTCTATATGTTCTATATAGCACGTCTGCCAAGTTTGCAACGCGTCGCAGCAGCAGGAGCGGAGTTACGGGCGCCTTGCGTTATCCTTCGTATTAGGGCAAGCGGAGAATCCGCGCAAACTTTTTGTTGAATCCGCCGCCGCCGATGCGCGCAATGCGTTCTATATGTTCTATATAGCACGTCTGCCAAGTTTGCAACGCGTCGCAGCAGCAGGAGCGGAGTTACGGGCGCCTTGCGTTATCCTTCGTATTAGGGCAAGCGGAGAATCCGCGCAAACTTTTTGTTGAATCCGCCGCCGCCGATGCGCGCAATGCGTTCTATATGTTCTATATAGCACGTCTGCCAAGTTTGCAACGCGTCGCAGCAGCAGGAGCGGAGTTACGGGCGCCTTGCGTTATCCTTCGTATTAGGGCAAGCGGAGAATCCGCGCAAACTTTTTGTTGAATCCGCCGCCGCCGATGCGCGCAATGCGTTCTATATGTTCTATATAGCACGTCTGCCAAGTTTGCAACGCGTCGCAGCAGCAGGAGCGGAGTTACGGGCGCCTTGCGTTATCCTTCGTATTAGGGCAAGCGGAGAATCCGCGCAAACTTTTTGTTGAATCCGCCGCCGCCGATGCGCGCAATGCGTTCTATATGTTCTATATAGCACGTCTGCCAAGTTTGCAACGCGTCGCAGCAGCAGGAGCGGAGTTACGGGCGCCTTGCGTTATCCTTCGTATTAGGGCAAGCGGAGAATCCGCGCAAACTTTTTGTTGAATCCGCCGCCGCCGATGCGCGCAATGCGTTCTATATGTTCTATATAGCACGTCTGCCAAGTTTGCAACGCGTCGCAGCAGCAGGAGCGGAGTTACGGGCGCCTTGCGTTATCCTTCGTATTAGGGCAAGCGGAGAATCCGCGCAAACTTTTTGTTGAATCCGCCGCCGCCGATGCGCGCAATGCGTTCTATATGTTCTATATAGCACGTCTGCCAAGTTTGCAACGCGTCGCAGCAGCAGGAGCGGAGTTACGGGCGCCTTGCGTTATCCTTCGTATTAGGGCAAGCGGAGAATCCGCGCAAACTTTTTGTTGAATCCGCCGCCGCCGATGCGCGCAATGCGTTCTATATGTTCTATATAGCACGTCTGCCAAGTTTGCAACGCGTCGCAGCAGCAGGAGCGGAGTTACGGGCGCCTTGCGTTATCCTTCGTATTAGGGCAAGCGGAGAATCCGCGCAAACTTTTTGTTGAATCCGCCGCCGCCGATGCGCGCAATGCGTTCTATATGTTCTATATAGCACGTCTGCCAAGTTTGCAACGCGTCGCAGCAGCAGGAGCGGAGTTACGGGCGCCTTGCGTTATCCTTCGTATTAGGGCAAGCGGAGAATCCGCGCAAACTTTTTGTTGAATCCGCCGCCGCCGATGCGCGCAATGCGTTCTATATGTTCTATATAGCACGTCTGCCAAGTTTGCAACGCGTCGCAGCAGCAGGAGCGGAGTTACGGGCGCCTTGCGTTATCCTTCGTATTAGGGCAAGCGGAGAATCCGCGCAAACTTTTTGTTGAATCCGCCGCCGCCGATGCGCGCAATGCGTTCTATATGTTCTATATAGCACGTCTGCCAAGTTTGCAACGCGTCGCAGCAGCAGGAGCGGAGTTACGGGCGCCTTGCGTTATCCTTCGTATTAGGGCAAGCGGAGAATCCGCGCAAACTTTTTGTTGAATCCGCCGCCGCCGATGCGCGCAATGCGTTCTATATGTTCTATATAGCACGTCTGCCAAGTTTGCAACGCGTCGCAGCAGCAGGAGCGGAGTTACGGGCGCCTTGCGTTATCCTTCGTATTAGGGCAAGCGGAGAATCCGCGCAAACTTTTTGTTGAATCCGCCGCCGCCGATGCGCGCAATGCGTTCTATATGTTCTATATAGCACGTCTGCCAAGTTTGCAACGCGTCGCAGCAGCAGGAGCGGAGTTACGGGCGCCTTGCGTTATCCTTCGTATTAGGGCAAGCGGAGAATCCGCGCAAACTTTTTGTTGAATCCGCCGCCGCCGATGCGCGCAATGCGTTCTATATGTTCTATATAGCACGTCTGCCAAGTTTGCAACGCGTCGCAGCAGCAGGAGCGGAGTTACGGGCGCCTTGCGTTATCCTTCGTATTAGGGCAAGCGGAGAATCCGCGCAAACTTTTTGTTGAATCCGCCGCCGCCGATGCGCGCAATGCGTTCTATATGTTCTATATAGCACGTCTGCCAAGTTTGCAACGCGTCGCAGCAGCAGGAGCGGAGTTACGGGCGCCTTGCGTTATCCTTCGTATTAGGGCAAGCGGAGAATCCGCGCAAACTTTTTGTTGAATCCGCCGCCGCCGATGCGCGCAATGCGTTCTATATGTTCTATATAGCACGTCTGCCAAGTTTGCAACGCGTCGCAGCAGCAGGAGCGGAGTTACGGGCGCCTTGCGTTATCCTTCGTATTAGGGCAAGCGGAGAATCCGCGCAAACTTTTTGTTGAATCCGCCGCCGCCGATGCGCGCAATGCGTTCTATATGTTCTATATAGCACGTCTGCCAAGTTTGCAACGCGTCGCAGCAGCAGGAGCGGAGTTACGGGCGCCTTGCGTTATCCTTCGTATTAGGGCAAGCGGAGAATCCGCGCAAACTTTTTGTTGAATCCGCCGCCGCCGATGCGCGCAATGCGTTCTATATGTTCTATATAGCACGTCTGCCAAGTTTGCAACGCGTCGCAGCAGCAGGAGCGGAGTTACGGGCGCCTTGCGTTATCCTTCGTATTAGGGCAAGCGGAGAATCCGCGCAAACTTTTTGTTGAATCCGCCGCCGCCGATGCGCGCAATGCGTTCTATATGTTCTATATAGCACGTCTGCCAAGTTTGCAACGCGTCGCAGCAGCAGGAGCGGAGTTACGGGCGCCTTGCGTTATCCTTCGTATTAGGGCAAGCGGAGAATCCGCGCAAACTTTTTGTTGAATCCGCCGCCGCCGATGCGCGCAATGCGTTCTATATGTTCTATATAGCACGTCTGCCAAGTTTGCAACGCGTCGCAGCAGCAGGAGCGGAGTTACGGGCGCCTTGCGTTATCCTTCGTATTAGGGCAAGCGGAGAATCCGCGCAAACTTTTTGTTGAATCCGCCGCCGCCGATGCGCGCAATGCGTTCTATATGTTCTATATAGCACGTCTGCCAAGTTTGCAACGCGTCGCACCAGCAGGAGCGGAGTTACGGGCGCCTTGCGTTATCCTTCGTATTAGGGCAAGCGGAGAATCCGCGCAAACTTTTTGTTGAATCCGCCGCCGCCGATGCGCGCAATGCGTTCTATATGTTCTATATAGCACGTCTGCCAAGTTTGCAACGCGTCGCAGCAGCAGGAGCGGAGTTACGGGCGCCTTGCGTTATCCTTCGTATTAGGGCAAGCGGAGAATCCGCGCAAACTTTTTGTTGAATCCGCCGCCGCCGATGCGCGCAATGCGTTCTATATGTTCTATATAGCACGTCTGCCAAGTTTGCAACGCGTCGCAGCAGCAGGAGCGGAGTTACGGGCGCCTTGCGTTATCCTTCGTATTAGGGCAAGCGGAGAATCCGCGCAAACTTTTTGTTGAATCCGCCGCCGCCGATGCGCGCAATGCGTTCTATATGTTCTATATAGCACGTCTGCCAAGTTTGCAACGCGTCGCAGCAGCAGGAGCGGAGTTACGGGCGCCTTGCGTTATCCTTCGTATTAGGGCAAGCGGAGAATCCGCGCAAACTTTTTGTTGAATCCGCCGCCGCCGATGCGCGCAATGCGTTCTATATGTTCTATATAGCACGTCTGCCAAGTTTGCAACGCGTCGCAGCAGCAGGAGCGGAGTTACGGGCGCCTTGCGTTATCCTTCGTATTAGGGCAAGCGGAGAATCCGCGCAAACTTTTTGTTGAATCCGCCGCCGCCGATGCGCGCAATGCGTTCTATATGTTCTATATAGCACGTCTGCCAAGTTTGCAACGCGTCGCAGCAGCAGGAGCGGAGTTACGGGCGCCTTGCGTTATCCTTCGTATTAGGGCAAGCGGAGAATCCGCGCAAACTTTTTGTTGAATCCGCCGCCGCCGATGCGCGCAATGCGTTCTATATGTTCTATATAGCACGTCTGCCAAGTTTGCAACGCGTCGCAGCAGCAGGAGCGGAGTTACGGGCGCCTTGCGTTATCCTTCGTATTAGGGCAAGCGGAGAATCCGCGCAAACTTTTTGTTGAATCCGCCGCCGCCGATGCGCGCAATGCGTTCTATATGTTCTATATAGCACGTCTGCCAAGTTTGCAACGCGTCGCAGCAGCAGGAGCGGAGTTACGGGCGCCTTGCGTTATCCTTCGTATTAGGGCAAGCGGAGAATCCGCGCAAACTTTTTGTTGAATCCGCCGCCGCCGATGCGCGCAATGCGTTCTATATGTTCTATATAGCACGTCTGCCAAGTTTGCAACGCGTCGCAGCAGCAGGAGCGGAGTTACGGGCGCCTTGCGTTATCCTTCGTATTAGGGCAAGCGGAGAATCCGCGCAAACTTTTTGTTGAATCCGCCGCCGCCGATGCGCGCAATGCGTTCTATATGTTCTATATAGCACGTCTGCCAAGTTTGCAACGCGTCGCAGCAGCAGGAGCGGAGTTACGGGCGCCTTGCGTTATCCTTCGTATTAGGGCAAGCGGAGAATCCGCGCAAACTTTTTGTTGAATCCGCCGCCGCCGATGCGCGCAATGCGTTCTATATGTTCTATATAGCACGTCTGCCAAGTTTGCAACGCGTCGCAGCAGCAGGAGCGGAGTTACGGGCGCCTTGCGTTATCCTTCGTATTAGGGCAAGCGGAGAATCCGCGCAAACTTTTTGTTGAATCCGCCGCCGCCGATGCGCGCAATGCGTTCTATATGTTCTATATAGCACGTCTGCCAAGTTTGCAACGCGTCGCAGCAGCAGGAGCGGAGTTACGGGCGCCTTGCGTTATCCTTCGTATTAGGGCAAGCGGAGAATCCGCGCAAACTTTTTGTTGAATCCGCCGCCGCCGATGCGCGCAATGCGTTCTATATGTTCTATATAGCACGTCTGCCAAGTTTGCAACGCGTCGCACCAGCAGGAGCGGAGTTACGGGCGCCTTGCGTTATCCTTCGTATTAGGGCAAGCGGAGAATCCGCGCAAACTTTTTGTTGAATCCGCCGCCGCCGATGCGCGCAATGCGTTCTATATGTTCTATATAGCACGTCTGCCAAGTTTGCAACGCGTCGCAGCAGCAGGAGCGGAGTTACGGGCGCCTTGCGTTATCCTTCGTATTAGGGCAAGCGGAGAATCCGCGCAAACTTTTTGTTGAATCCGCCGCCGCCGATGCGCGCAATGCGTTCTATATGTTCTATATAGCACGTCTGCCAAGTTTGCAACGCGTCGCACCAGCAGGAGCGGAGTTACGGGCGCCTTGCGTTATCCTTCGTATTAGGGCAAGCGGAGAATCCGCGCAAACTTTTTGTTGAATCCGCCGCCGCCGATGCGCGCAATGCGTTCTATATGTTCTATATAGCACGTCTGCCAAGTTTGCAACGCGTCGCACCAGCAGGAGCGGAGTTACGGGCGCCTTGCGTTATCCTTCGTATTAGGGCAAGCGGAGAATCCGCGCAAACTTTTTGTTGAATCCGCCGCCGCCGATGCGCGCAATGCGTTCTATATGTTCTATATAGCACGTCTGCCAAGTTTGCAACGCGTCGCACCAGCAGGAGCGGAGTTACGGGCGCCTTGCGTTATCCTTCGTATTAGGGCAAGCGGAGAATCCGCGCAAACTTTTTGTTGAATCCGCCGCCGCCGATGCGCGCAATGCGTTCTATATGTTCTATATAGCACGTCTGCCAAGTTTGCAACGCGTCGCACCAGCAGGAGCGGAGTTACGGGCGCCTTGCGTTATCCTTCGTATTAGGGCAAGCGGAGAATCCGCGCAAACTTTTTGTTGAATCCGCCGCCGCCGATGCGCGCAATGCGTTCTATATGTTCTATATAGCACGTCTGCCAAGTTTGCAACGCGTCGCACCAGCAGGAGCGGAGTTACGGGCGCCTTGCGTTATCCTTCGTATTAGGGCAAGCGGAGAATCCGCGCAAACTTTTTGTTGAATCCGCCGCCGCCGATGCGCGCAATGCGTTCTATATGTTCTATATAGCACGTCTGCCAAGTTTGCAACGCGTCGCACCAGCAGGAGCGGAGTTACGGGCGCCTTGCGTTATCCTTCGTATTAGGGCAAGCGGAGAATCCGCGCAAACTTTTTGTTGAATCCGCCGCCGCCGATGCGCGCAATGCGTTCTATATGTTCTATATAGCACGTCTGCCAAGTTTGCAACGCGTCGCAGCAGCAGGAGCGGAGTTACGGGCGCCTTGCGTTATCCTTCGTATTAGGGCAAGCGGAGAATCCGCGCAAACTTTTTGTTGAATCCGCCGCCGCCGATGCGCGCAATGCGTTCTATATGTTCTATATAGCACGTCTGCCAAGTTTGCAACGCGTCGCACCAGCAGGAGCGGAGTTACGGGCGCCTTGCGTTATCCTTCGTATTAGGGCAAGCGGAGAATCCGCGCAAACTTTTTGTTGAATCCGCCGCCGCCGATGCGCGCAATGCGTTCTATATGTTCTATATAGCACGTCTGCCAAGTTTGCAACGCGTCGCAGCAGCAGGAGCGGAGTTACGGGCGCCTTGCGTTATCCTTCGTATTAGGGCAAGCGGAGAATCCGCGCAAACTTTTTGTTGAATCCGCCGCCGCCGATGCGCGCAATGCGTTCTATATGTTCTATATAGCACGTCTGCCAAGTTTGCAACGCGTCGCACCAGCAGGAGCGGAGTTACGGGCGCCTTGCGTTATCCTTCGTATTAGGGCAAGCGGAGAATCCGCGCAAACTTTTTGTTGAATCCGCCGCCGCCGATGCGCGCAATGCGTTCTATATGTTCTATATAGCACGTCTGCCAAGTTTGCAACGCGTCGCACCAGCAGGAGCGGAGTTACGGGCGCCTTGCGTTATCCTTCGTATTAGGGCAAGCGGAGAATCCGCGCAAACTTTTTGTTGAATCCGCCGCCGCCGATGCGCGCAATGCGTTCTATATGTTCTATATAGCACGTCTGCCAAGTTTGCAACGCGTCGCAGCAGCAGGAGCGGAGTTACGGGCGCCTTGCGTTATCCTTCGTATTAGGGCAAGCGGAGAATCCGCGCAAACTTTTTGTTGAATCCGCCGCCGCCGATGCGCGCAATGCGTTCTATATGTTCTATATAGCACGTCTGCCAAGTTTGCAACGCGTCGCAGCAGCAGGAGCGGAGTTACGGGCGCCTTGCGTTATCCTTCGTATTAGGGCAAGCGGAGAATCCGCGCAAACTTTTTGTTGAATCCGCCGCCGCCGATGCGCGCAATGCGTTCTATATGTTCTATATAGCACGTCTGCCAAGTTTGCAACGCGTCGCAGCAGCAGGAGCGGAGTTACGGGCGCCTTGCGTTATCCTTCGTATTAGGGCAAGCGGAGAATCCGCGCAAACTTTTTGTTGAATCCGCCGCCGCCGATGCGCGCAATGCGTTCTATATGTTCTATATAGCACGTCTGCCAAGTTTGCAACGCGTCGCAGCAGCAGGAGCGGAGTTACGGGCGCCTTGCGTTATCCTTCGTATTAGGGCAAGCGGAGAATCCGCGCAAACTTTTTGTTGAATCCGCCGCCGCCGATGCGCGCAATGCGTTCTATATGTTCTATATAGCACGTCTGCCAAGTTTGCAACGCGTCGCAGCAGCAGGAGCGGAGTTACGGGCGCCTTGCGTTATCCTTCGTATTAGGGCAAGCGGAGAATCCGCGCAAACTTTTTGTTGAATCCGCCGCCGCCGATGCGCGCAATGCGTTCTATATGTTCTATATAGCACGTCTGCCAAGTTTGCAACGCGTCGCAGCAGCAGGAGCGGAGTTACGGGCGCCTTGCGTTATCCTTCGTATTAGGGCAAGCGGAGAATCCGCGCAAACTTTTTGTTGAATCCGCCGCCGCCGATGCGCGCAATGCGTTCTATATGTTCTATATAGCACGTCTGCCAAGTTTGCAACGCGTCGCAGCAGCAGGAGCGGAGTTACGGGCGCCTTGCGTTATCCTTCGTATTAGGGCAAGCGGAGAATCCGCGCAAACTTTTTGTTGAATCCGCCGCCGCCGATGCGCGCAATGCGTTCTATATGTTCTATATAGCACGTCTGCCAAGTTTGCAACGCGTCGCAGCAGCAGGAGCGGAGTTACGGGCGCCTTGCGTTATCCTTCGTATTAGGGCAAGCGGAGAATCCGCGCAAACTTTTTGTTGAATCCGCCGCCGCCGATGCGCGCAATGCGTTCTATATGTTCTATATAGCACGTCTGCCAAGTTTGCAACGCGTCGCAGCAGCAGGAGCGGAGTTACGGGCGCCTTGCGTTATCCTTCGTATTAGGGCAAGCGGAGAATCCGCGCAAACTTTTTGTTGAATCCGCCGCCGCCGATGCGCGCAATGCGTTCTATATGTTCTATATAGCACGTCTGCCAAGTTTGCAACGCGTCGCAGCAGCAGGAGCGGAGTTACGGGCGCCTTGCGTTATCCTTCGTATTAGGGCAAGCGGAGAATCCGCGCAAACTTTTTGTTGAATCCGCCGCCGCCGATGCGCGCAATGCGTTCTATATGTTCTATATAGCACGTCTGCCAAGTTTGCAACGCGTCGCAGCAGCAGGAGCGGAGTTACGGGCGCCTTGCGTTATCCTTCGTATTAGGGCAAGCGGAGAATCCGCGCAAACTTTTTGTTGAATCCGCCGCCGCCGATGCGCGCAATGCGTTCTATATGTTCTATATAGCACGTCTGCCAAGTTTGCAACGCGTCGCAGCAGCAGGAGCGGAGTTACGGGCGCCTTGCGTTATCCTTCGTATTAGGGCAAGCGGAGAATCCGCGCAAACTTTTTGTTGAATCCGCCGCCGCCGATGCGCGCAATGCGTTCTATATGTTCTATATAGCACGTCTGCCAAGTTTGCAACGCGTCGCAGCAGCAGGAGCGGAGTTACGGGCGCCTTGCGTTATCCTTCGTATTAGGGCAAGCGGAGAATCCGCGCAAACTTTTTGTTGAATCCGCCGCCGCCGATGCGCGCAATGCGTTCTATATGTTCTATATAGCACGTCTGCCAAGTTTGCAACGCGTCGCAGCAGCAGGAGCGGAGTTACGGGCGCCTTGCGTTATCCTTCGTATTAGGGCAAGCGGAGAATCCGCGCAAACTTTTTGTTGAATCCGCCGCCGCCGATGCGCGCAATGCGTTCTATATGTTCTATATAGCACGTCTGCCAAGTTTGCAACGCGTCGCAGCAGCAGGAGCGGAGTTACGGGCGCCTTGCGTTATCCTTCGTATTAGGGCAAGCGGAGAATCCGCGCAAACTTTTTGTTGAATCCGCCGCCGCCGATGCGCGCAATGCGTTCTATATGTTCTATATAGCACGTCTGCCAAGTTTGCAACGCGTCGCAGCAGCAGGAGCGGAGTTACGGGCGCCTTGCGTTATCCTTCGTATTAGGGCAAGCGGAGAATCCGCGCAAACTTTTTGTTGAATCCGCCGCCGCCGATGCGCGCAATGCGTTCTATATGTTCTATATAGCACGTCTGCCAAGTTTGCAACGCGTCGCACCAGCAGGAGCGGAGTTACGGGCGCCTTGCGTTATCCTTCGTATTAGGGCAAGCGGAGAATCCGCGCAAACTTTTTGTTGAATCCGCCGCCGCCGATGCGCGCAATGCGTTCTATATGTTCTATATAGCACGTCTGCCAAGTTTGCAACGCGTCGCACCAGCAGGAGCGGAGTTACGGGCGCCTTGCGTTATCCTTCGTATTAGGGCAAGCGGAGAATCCGCGCAAACTTTTTGTTGAATCCGCCGCCGCCGATGCGCGCAATGCGTTCTATATGTTCTATATAGCACGTCTGCCAAGTTTGCAACGCGTCGCAGCAGCAGGAGCGGAGTTACGGGCGCCTTGCGTTATCCTTCGTATTAGGGCAAGCGGAGAATCCGCGCAAACTTTTTGTTGAATCCGCCGCCGCCGATGCGCGCAATGCGTTCTATATGTTCTATATAGCACGTCTGCCAAGTTTGCAACGCGTCGCACCAGCAGGAGCGGAGTTACGGGCGCCTTGCGTTATCCTTCGTATTAGGGCAAGCGGAGAATCCGCGCAAACTTTTTGTTGAATCCGCCGCCGCCGATGCGCGCAATGCGTTCTATATGTTCTATATAGCACGTCTGCCAAGTTTGCAACGCGTCGCAGCAGCAGGAGCGGAGTTACGGGCGCCTTGCGTTATCCTTCGTATTAGGGCAAGCGGAGAATCCGCGCAAACTTTTTGTTGAATCCGCCGCCGCCGATGCGCGCAATGCGTTCTATATGTTCTATATAGCACGTCTGCCAAGTTTGCAACGCGTCGCAGCAGCAGGAGCGGAGTTACGGGCGCCTTGCGTTATCCTTCGTATTAGGGCAAGCGGAGAATCCGCGCAAACTTTTTGTTGAATCCGCCGCCGCCGATGCGCGCAATGCGTTCTATATGTTCTATATAGCACGTCTGCCAAGTTTGCAACGCGTCGCAGCAGCAGGAGCGGAGTTACGGGCGCCTTGCGTTATCCTTCGTATTAGGGCAAGCGGAGAATCCGCGCAAACTTTTTGTTGAATCCGCCGCCGCCGATGCGCGCAATGCGTTCTATATGTTCTATATAGCACGTCTGCCAAGTTTGCAACGCGTCGCAGCAGCAGGAGCGGAGTTACGGGCGCCTTGCGTTATCCTTCGTATTAGGGCAAGCGGAGAATCCGCGCAAACTTTTTGTTGAATCCGCCGCCGCCGATGCGCGCAATGCGTTCTATATGTTCTATATAGCACGTCTGCCAAGTTTGCAACGCGTCGCACCAGCAGGAGCGGAGTTACGGGCGCCTTGCGTTATCCTTCGTATTAGGGCAAGCGGAGAATCCGCGCAAACTTTTTGTTGAATCCGCCGCCGCCGATGCGCGCAATGCGTTCTATATGTTCTATATAGCACGTCTGCCAAGTTTGCAACGCGTCGCAGCAGCAGGAGCGGAGTTACGGGCGCCTTGCGTTATCCTTCGTATTAGGGCAAGCGGAGAATCCGCGCAAACTTTTTGTTGAATCCGCCGCCGCCGATGCGCGCAATGCGTTCTATATGTTCTATATAGCACGTCTGCCAAGTTTGCAACGCGTCGCAGCAGCAGGAGCGGAGTTACGGGCGCCTTGCGTTATCCTTCGTATTAGGGCAAGCGGAGAATCCGCGCAAACTTTTTGTTGAATCCGCCGCCGCCGATGCGCGCAATGCGTTCTATATGTTCTATATAGCACGTCTGCCAAGTTTGCAACGCGTCGCAGCAGCAGGAGCGGAGTTACGGGCGCCTTGCGTTATCCTTCGTATTAGGGCAAGCGGAGAATCCGCGCAAACTTTTTGTTGAATCCGCCGCCGCCGATGCGCGCAATGCGTTCTATATGTTCTATATAGCACGTCTGCCAAGTTTGCAACGCGTCGCAGCAGCAGGAGCGGAGTTACGGGCGCCTTGCGTTATCCTTCGTATTAGGGCAAGCGGAGAATCCGCGCAAACTTTTTGTTGAATCCGCCGCCGCCGATGCGCGCAATGCGTTCTATATGTTCTATATAGCACGTCTGCCAAGTTTGCAACGCGTCGCAGCAGCAGGAGCGGAGTTACGGGCGCCTTGCGTTATCCTTCGTATTAGGGCAAGCGGAGAATCCGCGCAAACTTTTTGTTGAATCCGCCGCCGCCGATGCGCGCAATGCGTTCTATATGTTCTATATAGCACGTCTGCCAAGTTTGCAACGCGTCGCAGCAGCAGGAGCGGAGTTACGGGCGCCTTGCGTTATCCTTCGTATTAGGGCAAGCGGAGAATCCGCGCAAACTTTTTGTTGAATCCGCCGCCGCCGATGCGCGCAATGCGTTCTATATGTTCTATATAGCACGTCTGCCAAGTTTGCAACGCGTCGCAGCAGCAGGAGCGGAGTTACGGGCGCCTTGCGTTATCCTTCGTATTAGGGCAAGCGGAGAATCCGCGCAAACTTTTTGTTGAATCCGCCGCCGCCGATGCGCGCAATGCGTTCTATATGTTCTATATAGCACGTCTGCCAAGTTTGCAACGCGTCGCAGCAGCAGGAGCGGAGTTACGGGCGCCTTGCGTTATCCTTCGTATTAGGGCAAGCGGAGAATCCGCGCAAACTTTTTGTTGAATCCGCCGCCGCCGATGCGCGCAATGCGTTCTATATGTTCTATATAGCACGTCTGCCAAGTTTGCAACGCGTCGCAGCAGCAGGAGCGGAGTTACGGGCGCCTTGCGTTATCCTTCGTATTAGGGCAAGCGGAGAATCCGCGCAAACTTTTTGTTGAATCCGCCGCCGCCGATGCGCGCAATGCGTTCTATATGTTCTATATAGCACGTCTGCCAAGTTTGCAACGCGTCGCAGCAGCAGGAGCGGAGTTACGGGCGCCTTGCGTTATCCTTCGTATTAGGGCAAGCGGAGAATCCGCGCAAACTTTTTGTTGAATCCGCCGCCGCCGATGCGCGCAATGCGTTCTATATGTTCTATATAGCACGTCTGCCAAGTTTGCAACGCGTCGCAGCAGCAGGAGCGGAGTTACGGGCGCCTTGCGTTATCCTTCGTATTAGGGCAAGCGGAGAATCCGCGCAAACTTTTTGTTGAATCCGCCGCCGCCGATGCGCGCAATGCGTTCTATATGTTCTATATAGCACGTCTGCCAAGTTTGCAACGCGTCGCAGCAGCAGGAGCGGAGTTACGGGCGCCTTGCGTTATCCTTCGTATTAGGGCAAGCGGAGAATCCGCGCAAACTTTTTGTTGAATCCGCCGCCGCCGATGCGCGCAATGCGTTCTATATGTTCTATATAGCACGTCTGCCAAGTTTGCAACGCGTCGCAGCAGCAGGAGCGGAGTTACGGGCGCCTTGCGTTATCCTTCGTATTAGGGCAAGCGGAGAATCCGCGCAAACTTTTTGTTGAATCCGCCGCCGCCGATGCGCGCAATGCGTTCTATATGTTCTATATAGCACGTCTGCCAAGTTTGCAACGCGTCGCAGCAGCAGGAGCGGAGTTACGGGCGCCTTGCGTTATCCTTCGTATTAGGGCAAGCGGAGAATCCGCGCAAACTTTTTGTTGAATCCGCCGCCGCCGATGCGCGCAATGCGTTCTATATGTTCTATATAGCACGTCTGCCAAGTTTGCAACGCGTCGCAGCAGCAGGAGCGGAGTTACGGGCGCCTTGCGTTATCCTTCGTATTAGGGCAAGCGGAGAATCCGCGCAAACTTTTTGTTGAATCCGCCGCCGCCGATGCGCGCAATGCGTTCTATATGTTCTATATAGCACGTCTGCCAAGTTTGCAACGCGTCGCAGCAGCAGGAGCGGAGTTACGGGCGCCTTGCGTTATCCTTCGTATTAGGGCAAGCGGAGAATCCGCGCAAACTTTTTGTTGAATCCGCCGCCGCCGATGCGCGCAATGCGTTCTATATGTTCTATATAGCACGTCTGCCAAGTTTGCAACGCGTCGCAGCAGCAGGAGCGGAGTTACGGGCGCCTTGCGTTATCCTTCGTATTAGGGCAAGCGGAGAATCCGCGCAAACTTTTTGTTGAATCCGCCGCCGCCGATGCGCGCAATGCGTTCTATATGTTCTATATAGCACGTCTGCCAAGTTTGCAACGCGTCGCAGCAGCAGGAGCGGAGTTACGGGCGCCTTGCGTTATCCTTCGTATTAGGGCAAGCGGAGAATCCGCGCAAACTTTTTGTTGAATCCGCCGCCGCCGATGCGCGCAATGCGTTCTATATGTTCTATATAGCACGTCTGCCAAGTTTGCAACGCGTCGCAGCAGCAGGAGCGGAGTTACGGGCGCCTTGCGTTATCCTTCGTATTAGGGCAAGCGGAGAATCCGCGCAAACTTTTTGTTGAATCCGCCGCCGCCGATGCGCGCAATGCGTTCTATATGTTCTATATAGCACGTCTGCCAAGTTTGCAACGCGTCGCAGCAGCAGGAGCGGAGTTACGGGCGCCTTGCGTTATCCTTCGTATTAGGGCAAGCGGAGAATCCGCGCAAACTTTTTGTTGAATCCGCCGCCGCCGATGCGCGCAATGCGTTCTATATGTTCTATATAGCACGTCTGCCAAGTTTGCAACGCGTCGCAGCAGCAGGAGCGGAGTTACGGGCGCCTTGCGTTATCCTTCGTATTAGGGCAAGCGGAGAATCCGCGCAAACTTTTTGTTGAATCCGCCGCCGCCGATGCGCGCAATGCGTTCTATATGTTCTATATAGCACGTCTGCCAAGTTTGCAACGCGTCGCAGCAGCAGGAGCGGAGTTACGGGCGCCTTGCGTTATCCTTCGTATTAGGGCAAGCGGAGAATCCGCGCAAACTTTTTGTTGAATCCGCCGCCGCCGATGCGCGCAATGCGTTCTATATGTTCTATATAGCACGTCTGCCAAGTTTGCAACGCGTCGCAGCAGCAGGAGCGGAGTTACGGGCGCCTTGCGTTATCCTTCGTATTAGGGCAAGCGGAGAATCCGCGCAAACTTTTTGTTGAATCCGCCGCCGCCGATGCGCGCAATGCGTTCTATATGTTCTATATAGCACGTCTGCCAAGTTTGCAACGCGTCGCAGCAGCAGGAGCGGAGTTACGGGCGCCTTGCGTTATCCTTCGTATTAGGGCAAGCGGAGAATCCGCGCAAACTTTTTGTTGAATCCGCCGCCGCCGATGCGCGCAATGCGTTCTATATGTTCTATATAGCACGTCTGCCAAGTTTGCAACGCGTCGCAGCAGCAGGAGCGGAGTTACGGGCGCCTTGCGTTATCCTTCGTATTAGGGCAAGCGGAGAATCCGCGCAAACTTTTTGTTGAATCCGCCGCCGCCGATGCGCGCAATGCGTTCTATATGTTCTATATAGCACGTCTGCCAAGTTTGCAACGCGTCGCAGCAGCAGGAGCGGAGTTACGGGCGCCTTGCGTTATCCTTCGTATTAGGGCAAGCGGAGAATCCGCGCAAACTTTTTGTTGAATCCGCCGCCGCCGATGCGCGCAATGCGTTCTATATGTTCTATATAGCACGTCTGCCAAGTTTGCAACGCGTCGCAGCAGCAGGAGCGGAGTTACGGGCGCCTTGCGTTATCCTTCGTATTAGGGCAAGCGGAGAATCCGCGCAAACTTTTTGTTGAATCCGCCGCCGCCGATGCGCGCAATGCGTTCTATATGTTCTATATAGCACGTCTGCCAAGTTTGCAACGCGTCGCAGCAGCAGGAGCGGAGTTACGGGCGCCTTGCGTTATCCTTCGTATTAGGGCAAGCGGAGAATCCGCGCAAACTTTTTGTTGAATCCGCCGCCGCCGATGCGCGCAATGCGCGTTCTATATGTTCTATATAGCACGTCTGCCAAGTTTGCAACGCGTCGCAGCAGCAGGAGCGGAGTTACGGGCGCCTTGCGTTATCCTTCGTATTAGGGCAAGCGGAGAATCCGCGCAAACTTTTTGTTGAATCCGCCGCCGCCGATGCGCGCAATGCGTTCTATATGTTCTATATAGCACGTCTGCCAAGTTTGCAACGCGTCGCAGCAGCAGGAGCGGAGTTACGGGCGCCTTGCGTTATCCTTCGTATTAGGGCAAGCGGAGAATCCGCGCAAACTTTTTGTTGAATCCGCCGCCGCCGATGCGCGCAATGCGTTCTATATGTTCTATATAGCACGTCTGCCAAGTTTGCAACGCGTCGCAGCAGCAGGAGCGGAGTTACGGGCGCCTTGCGTTATCCTTCGTATTAGGGCAAGCGGAGAATCCGCGCAAACTTTTTGTTGAATCCGCCGCCGCCGATGCGCGCAATGCGTTCTATATGTTCTATATAGCACGTCTGCCAAGTTTGCAACGCGTCGCAGCAGCAGGAGCGGAGTTACGGGCGCCTTGCGTTATCCTTCGTATTAGGGCAAGCGGAGAATCCGCGCAAACTTTTTGTTGAATCCGCCGCCGCCGATGCGCGCAATGCGTTCTATATGTTCTATATAGCACGTCTGCCAAGTTTGCAACGCGTCGCAGCAGCAGGAGCGGAGTTACGGGCGCCTTGCGTTATCCTTCGTATTAGGGCAAGCGGAGAATCCGCGCAAACTTTTTGTTGAATCCGCCGCCGCCGATGCGCGCAATGCGTTCTATATGTTCTATATAGCACGTCTGCCAAGTTTGCAACGCGTCGCACCAGCAGGAGCGGAGTTACGGGCGCCTTGCGTTATCCTTCGTATTAGGCAAGCGGAGAATCCGCGCAAACTTTTTGTTGAATCCGCCGCCGCCGATGCGCGCAATGCGTTCTATATGTTCTATATAGCACGTCTGCCAAGTTTGCAACGCGTCGCAGCAGCAGGAGCGGAGTTACGGGCCTTGCGTTATCCTTCGTATTAGGGCAAGCGGAGAATCCGCGCAAACTTTTTGTTGAACCGCCGCCGCCGATGCGCGCAATGCGTTCTATATGTTCTATAGCACGTTCGCCAAGTTTGCAACGCGTCGCAGCAGCAGGAGCGGAGTTACGGGCGCCTTGCGTTATCCTTCGTATTAGGCAAGCGGATAATCCGCGCAAACTTTTGTTGAATCCGCCGCCGATGCGTACAGCGTTCTTATGTTCTATATAGCACGTCTGGGTTGTTTGCAACGCGCGTCGCAGCAGCAGGAGCGGAGTTACGGGCGCTTTATGTTATCCTTCGTATTAGGGCAAGGAGAATCCGCGCAAACTTTTTGTTGAATCCGCCGCCGCCGATGCGCGCAATGCGTTCTATATGTTCTATATAGCACGTCTGCCAAGTTTGCAACGCGTCGCAGCAGCAGGAGCGGAGTTACGGGCGCCTTGCGTTATCCTTCGTATTAGGGCAAGCGGAGAATCCGCGCAAACTTTTTGTTGAACCGCCGCCGCCGATGCGCGCAATGCGTTCTATATGTTCTATATAGCACGTCTGCCAAGTTTGCAACGCGTCGCACCAGCAGGAGCGGAGTTACGGGCGCCTTGCGTTATCCTTCGTATTAGGGCAAGCGGAGAATCCGCGCAAACTTTTTGTTGAATCCGCCGCCGCCGATGCGCGCAATGCGTTCTATATGTTCTATATAGCACGTCTGCCAAGTTTGCAACGCGTCGCAGCAGCAGGAGCGGAGTTACGGGCGCCTTGCGTTATCCTTCGTATTAGGGCAAGCGGAGAATCCGCGCAAAACTTTTTGTTGAATCCGCCGCCGCCGATGCGCGCAATGCGTTCTATATGTTCTATATAGCACGTCTGCCAAGTTTGCAACGCGTCGCACCAGCAGGAGCGGAGTTACGGGCGCCTTGCGTTATCCTTTGTATTAGGGCAAGCGGAGAATCCGCGCAAACTTTTTGTTGAATCCGCCGCCGCCGATGCGCGCAATGCGTTCTATATGTTCTATAGCACGTTCGCCAAGTTTAACGCGTCGCACCAGCAGGAGCGGGAGTTACGGGCGCCTTGCGTTATCCTTCGTATTAGGGCAAGCGGAGGAATCCGCGCAAACTTTTTGTTGAATCCGCCGCCGCCGATGCGCGCAATGCGTTCTATATGTTCTATATAGCACGTCTGCCAAGTTTGCAACACGTCGCACCAGCAGGAGCGGAGTTACGGGCGCCTTGCGTTATCCTTCGTATTAGGGCAAGCGGAGAATCCGCGCAAACTTTTTGTTGAATCCGCCGCCGCCGATGCGCGCAATGCGTTCTATATGTTCTATATAGCACGTCTGCCAAGTTTGCAACGCGTCGCAGCAGCAGGAGCGGAGTTACGGGCGCCTTGCGTTATCCTTCGTATTAGGGCAAGCGGAGAATCCGCGCAAACTTTTTGTTGAATCCGCCGCCGCCGATGCGCGCAATGCGTTCTATATGTTCTATATAGCACGTCTGCCAAGTTTGCAACGCGTCGCAGCAGCAGGAGCGGAGTTACGGGCGCCTTGCGTTATCCTTCGTATTAGGGCAAGCGGAGAATCCGCGCAAACTTTTTGTTGAATCCGCCGCCGCCGATGCGCGCAATGCGTTCTATATGTTCTATATAGCACGTCTGCCAAGTTTGCAACGTCGCACCAGCAGGAGCGGAGTTACGGGCGCTTTGCGTTATCCTTCGTATTAGGGCAAGCGGAGAATCCGCGCAAACTTTTTGTTGAATCCGCCGCCGCCGATGCGCGCAATGCGTTCTATATGTTCTATATAGCACGTCTGCCAAGTTTGCAACGCGTCGCAGCAGCAGGAGCGGAGTTACGGGCGCCTTGCGTTATCCTTCGTATTAGGGCAAGCGGAGAATCCGCGCAAACTTTTTGTTGAATCCGCCGCCGCCGATGCGCGCAATGCGTTCTATATGTTCTATAGCACGTCTGCCAAGTTTGCAACGCGTCGCACCAGCAGGAGCGGAGTTACGGGCGCCTTGCGTTATCCTTCGTATTAGGGCAAGCGGAGAATTCGCGCAAACGTTTTGTTGAATCCGCCGCCGCCGATGCGCGCAATGCGTTCTATATGTTCTATATAGCACGCCCGCCAAGTTTGCAACGCGTCGCACCAGCAGGAGCGGAGTTACGGGCGCCTTGCGTTATCCTTTGTATTAGGGCAAGCGGAGAATCCGCGCAAACTTTTTGTTGAACCCGCTGCCGCCGATGCGCGCAATGCGTTCTATATGTTCTATATAGCACGTCTGCCAAGTTTGCAACGCGTCGCACCAGCAGGAGCGGAGTTACGGGCGCCTTGCGTTATCCTTCGTATTAGGGCAAGCGGAGAATCCGCGCAAACTTTTTGTTGAATCCGCCGCCGCCGATGCGCGCAATGCGTTCTATATGTTCTATATAGCACGTTCGCCAAGTTTGCAACGCGTCGCAGCAGCAGGAGCGGAGTTACGGGCGCCTTGCGTTATCCTTCGTATTAGGGCAAGCGGAGAATCCGCGCAAACTTTTTGTTGAATCCGCCGCCGCCGATGCGCGCAATGCGTTCTATATGTTCTATAGCACGTCTGCCAAGTTTGCAACGCGTCGCAGCAGCAGGAGCGGAGTTACGGGCGCCTTGCGTTATCCTTCGTATTAGGGCAAGCGGAGAATCCGCGCAAACTTTTTGTTGAATCCGCCGCCGCCGATGCGCGCAATGCGTTCTATATGTTCTATATAGCACGTCTGCCAAGTTTGCAACGCGTCGCAGCAGCAGGAGCGGAGTTACGGGCGCCTTGCGTTATCCTTCGTATTAGGCAAGCGGAGAATCCGCGCAAACTTTTTGTTCAATCCGCCGCCGCCGATGCGCGCAATGCTTTCTATATGTTCTATATAGCACGTCTGCCAAGTTTGCAACGCGTCGCAGCAGCAGGAGCGGAGTTACGGGCGCCTTGCGTTATCCTTCGTATTAGGGCAAGCGGAGAATCCGCGCAAACTTTTTGTTGAATCCGCCGCCGCCGATGCGCGCAATGCGTTATATATGCGTTCTATATAGCACGTTCGCCAAGTTTGCAACGCGTCGCACCAGCAGGAGCGGAGTTACGGGCGCCTTGCGTTATCCTTCGTATTAGGGCAAGCGGAGAATCCGCGCAAACTTTTTGTTGAATCCGCCGCCGCCGATGCGCGCAATGCGTTCTATATGTTCTATATAGCACGTCTCGCCAAGTTTGCAACGTCGCACCAGCAGAGCGGAGTTACGGGCGCCTTGCGTTATCCTTCGTATTAGGGGCAAGCGGAGAATCCGCGCAAACTTTTTGTTGAATCCGCCGCCGCCGATGCGCGCAATGCGTTCTATATGTTCTATATAGCACGTCTGCCAAGTTTGCAACGCGTCGCACCAGCAGGAGCGGAGTTACGGGCGCCTTGCGTTATCCTTCGTATTAGGGCAAGCGGAGAATCCGCGCAAACTTTTTGTTGAATCCGCCGCTGCCGATGCGCGCAATGCGTTCTATATGTTCTATATAGCACGTCTGCCAAGTTTGCAACGCGTCGCACCAGCAGGAGCGGAGTTACGGGCGCCTTGCGTTATCCTTCGTATTAGGGCAAGCGGAGAATCCGCGCAAACTTTTTGTTGAATCCGCCGCCGCCGATGCGCGCAATGCGTTCTATATGTTCTATATAGCACGTCTGCCAAGTTTGCAACGTCGCAGCAGCAGGAGCGGAGTTACGGGCGCCTTGCGTTATCCTTCGTATTAGGGCAAGCGGAGAATCCGCGCAAAACTTTTTGTTGAATCCGCCGCCGCCGATGCGCGCAATGCGTTCTATATGTTCTATATAGCACGTCTGGGCAAGTTTGCAACGCGTCGCAGCGGCAGGAGCGGAGCGGGCGCCTTGCGTTATCCTTCGTAGGGCAAGCGGAGAATCCGCGCAAACTTTTTGTTGAATCCGCCGCCGCCGATGCGCGCAATGCGTTCTATATGTTCTATATAGCACGTCTGCCAAGTTTGCAACGCGTCGCAGCAGGAGGAGCGGAGTTACGGGCGCCTTGCGTTATCCTTCGTATTAGGGCAAGCGGAGAATCCGCGCAAACTTTTTGTTGAATCCGCCGCCGCCGATGCGCGCAATGCGTTCTATATGTTCTATATAGCACGTCTGCCAAGTTTGCAACGCGTCGCACCAGCAGGAGCGGAGTTACGGGCGCCTTGCGTTATCCTTCGTATTAGGGCAAGCGGAGAATCCGCGCAAACTTTTTGTTGAATCCGCCGCCGCCGATGCGCGCAATGCGTTCTATGTTCTATATAGCACGTCTGCCAAGTTTGCAACGCGTCGCAGCAGCAGGAGCGGAGTTACGGGCGCCTTGCGTTATCCTTCGTATTAGGGCAAGCGGAGAATCCGCGCAAACTTTTTGTTGAATCCGCCGCCGCCGATGCGCGCAATGCGTTCTATATGTTCTATATAGCACGTCTGCCAAGTTTGCAACGCGTCGCACCAGCAGGAGCGGAGTTACGGGCGCCTTGCGTTATCCTTCGTATTAGGCAAAGCGGAGAATCCGCGCAAACTTTTGTTGAATCCGCCGCCGCCGATGCGCGCAATGCGTTCTATATGTTCTATATAGCACGTCTGCCAAGTTTGCAACGCGTCGCAGCAGCAGGAGCGGAGTTACGGGCGCCTTGCGTTATCCTTCGATTAGGGCAAGCGGAGAATCCGCGCAAACTTTTTGTTGAATCCGCCGCCGCCGATGCGCGCAATGCGTTCTATATGTTCTATATAGCACGTCCCAAGTTTGCAACGCGTCGCAGCAGCAGGAGCGGAGTTACGGGCGCCTTGCGTTATCCTTCGTATTGTGCAAGCGGAGAATCCGCGCAAACTTTTTTGTTGAATCCGCCGCCGCCGATGCGCGCAATGCGTTCTATATGTTCTATATAGCACGTCTGCCAAGTTTGCAACGCGTCGCAGCAGCAGGAGCGGAGTTACGGGCGCCTTGCGTTATCCTTCGTATTAGGGCAAGCGGAGAATCCGCGCAAACTTTTTGTTGAATCCGCCGCCGCCGATGCGCGCAATGCGTTCTATATGTTCTATAGCACGTCTCGTTAAGTTTGCAACGCGTCGCACCAGCAGGAGCGGAGTTACGGGCGCTTTGCGTTATCCATCGTATTAGGCAAGCGGAGAATCCGCGCAACCTTTGTTGAATCCGCCGCCGCCGATGCGCGCAATGCGTTCTATATGTTCTATATAGCACGTCTGCCAAGTTTGCAACGCGTCGCACCAGCAGGAACGGAGTTACGGGCGCCTTGCGTTATCCTTCGTATTAGGGCAAGCGGAGAATCCGCAAACTTTTTGTTGAATCCGCCGCCGCCGATGCGCGCAATGCGTTCTATATGTTCTATATAGCACGTCTGCCAAGTTTGCAACGCGTCGCAGCAGCAGGAGCGGAGTTACGGGCGCCTTGCGTTATCCTTCGTATTAGGGCAAGCGGAGAATCCGCGCAAACTTTTTGTTGAATCCGCCGCCGCCGATGCGCGCAATGCGTTCTATATGTTCTATATAGCACGTCTGCCAAGTTTGCAACGCGTCACCATGCCAGCAGGAGCGGAGTTACGGGCGCCTTGCGTTATCCATCGTATTAGGGCAAGCGGAGAATCCGCGCAAACTTTTTGTTGAATCCGCCGCCGCCGATGCGCGCAAATGCGTTCTATATGTTCATATAGCACGTCTGCCAAGTTTGCAACGCGTCGCACCAGCAGGAGCGGAGTTACGGGCGCCTTGCGTTATCCTTCGTATTAGGGCAAGCGGAGAATCCGCGCAAACTTTTTGTTGAATCCGCCGCCGCCGATGCGCGCAATGCGTTCTATATGTTCTATATAGCACGTCTGCCAAGTTTGCAACGCGTCGCAGCAGCAGGAGCGGAGTTACGGGCGCCTTGCGTTATCCTTTTCGTATTAGGGCAAGCGGAGAATCCGCGCAAACTTTTTGTTGAATCCGCCGCCGCCGATGCGCGCAATGCGTTCTATATGTTCTATATAGCACGTCTGCCAAGTTTGCAACGCGTCGCACCAGCAGGAGCGGAGTTACGGGCGCCTTGCGTTATCCTTCGTATTAGGGCAAGCGGAGAATCCGCGCAAACTTTTTGTTGAATCCGCCGCCGATGCGCGCAATGCGTTCTATATGTTCTATATAGCACGTCTGCCAAGTTTGCAACGCGTCGCACCAGCAGGAGCGGAGTTACGGGCGCCTTGCGTTATCCTTCGTATTAGGGCAAGCGGAGAATCCGCGCAAACTTTTTGTTGAATCCGCCGCCGCCGATGCGCGCAATGCGTTCTATATGTTCTATATAGCACGTCTGCCAAGTTTGCAACGCGTCGCACCAGCAGGAGCGGAGTTACGGGCGCCTTGCGTTATCCTTCGTATTAGGGGCAAGCGGAGAATCCGCGCAAACTTTTTGTTGAATCCGCCGCCGCCGATGCGCGCAATGCGTTCTATATGTTCTATATAGCACGTCTGCCAAGTTTGCAACGCGTCGCAGCAGCAGGAGCGGAGTTACGGGCGCCTTGCGTTATCCTTCGTATTAGGGCAAGCGGAGAATCCGCGCAAACTTTTTGTTGAATCCGCCGCCGCCGATGCGCGCAATGCGTTCTATATGTTCTATATAGCACGTCTGCCAAGTTTGCAACGCGTCGCAGCAGCAGGAGCGGAGTTACGGGCGCCTTGCGTTATCCTTCGTATTAGGGCAAGCGGAGAATCCGCGCAAACTTTTTGTTGAATCCGCCGCCGCCGATGCGCGCAATGCTTTCTATATGTTCTATATAGCACGTTGCCAAGTTTGCAACGCGTCGCAGCAGCAGGAGCGGAGTTACGGGCGCCTTGCGTTATCCTTCGTATTAGGGCAAGCGGAGAATCCGCGCAAACTTTTTGTTGAATCCGCCGCCGCCGATGCGCGCAATGCGTTCTATATGTTCTATATAGCACGTTCCAAGTTTGCAACGCGTCGCACCAGCAGGAGCGGAGTTACGGGCGCCTTGCGTTATCCATCGTATTAGGGCAAGCGGAGAATCCGCGCAAACTTTTTGTTGAATCCGCCGCCGCCGATGCGCGCAATGCGTTCTATATGTTCTATATAGCACGTCTGCCAAGTTTGCAACGCGTCGCACCAGCAGGAGCGGAGTTACGGGCGCCTTGCGTTATCCTTCGTATTAGGGCAAGCGGAGAATCCGCGCAAACTTTTTGTTGAATCCGCCGCCGCCGATGCGCGCAATGCGTTCTATATGTTCTATATAGCACGTCTGCCAAGTTTGCAACGCGTCGCACCAGCAGGAGCGGAGTTACGGGCGCCTTGCGTTATCCTTCGTATTAGGCAAGCGGAGAATCCGCGCAAACTTTTTGTTGAATCCGCCGCCGCCGATGCGCGCAATGCGTTCTATATGTTCTATATAGCACGTCTGCCAAGTTTGCAACGCGTCGCAGCAGCAGGAGCGGAGTTACGGGCGCCTTGCGTTATCCTTCGTATTAGGGCAAGCGGAGAATCCGCGCAAACTTTTTGTTGAATCCGCCGCCGCCGATGCGCGCAATGCGTTCTATATGTTCTATATAGCACGTCTGCCAAGTTTGCAACGCGTCGCAGCAGCAGGAGCGGAGTTACGGGCGCCTTGCGTTATCCTTCGTATTAGGGCAAGCGGAGAATCCGCGCAAACTTTTGTTGAATCCGCCGCCGCCGATGCGCGCAATGCGTTCTATATGTTCTATATAGCACGTCTGCCAAGTTTGCAACGCGTCGCAGCAGCAGGAGCGGAGTTACGGGCGCCTTGCGTTATCCTTCGTATTAGGCAAGCGGAGAATCCGCGCAAACTTTTTGTTGAGTCCGCCGCCGCCGATGCGCGCAATGCGTTCTATATGTTCTATATAGCACGTCTGCCAAGTTTGCAACGCGTCGCAGCAGCAGGAGCGGAGTTACGGGCGCCTTGCGTTATCCTTCGTATTAGGGCAAGCGGAGAATCCGCGCAAACTTTTTGTTGAATCCGCCGCCGCCGATGCGCGCACTGCGTTCTATATGTTCTATATAGCACGTCTGCCAAGTTTGCAACGCGTCGCAGCAGCAGGAGCGGAGTTACGGGCGCCTTGCGTTATCCTTCGTATTAGGGCAAGCGGAGAATCCGCGCAAACTTTTTGTTGAATCCGCCGCCGCCGATGCGCGCAATGCGTTCTATATGTTCTATATAGCACGTCTGCCAAGTTTGCAACGCGTCGCAGCAGCAGGAGCGGAGTTACGGGCGCCTTGCGTTATCCTTCGTATTAGGGCAAGCGGAGAATCCGCGCAAACTTTTTGTTGAATCCGCCGCCGCCGATGCGCGCAATGCGTTCTATATGTTCTATATAGCACGTCTGCCAAGTTTGCAACGCGTCGCAGCAGCAGGAGCGGAGTTACGGGCGCCTTGCGTTATCCTTCGTATTAGGGCAAGCGGAGAATCCGCGCAAACTTTTTGTTGAATCCGCCGCCGCCGATGCGCGCAATGCGTTCTATATGTTCTATATAGCACGTCTGCCAAGTTTGCAACGCGTCGCAGCAGCAGGAGCGGAGTTACGGGCGCCTTGCGTTATCCTTCGTATTAGGGCAAGCGGAGAATCCGCGCAAACTTTTTTGTTGAATCCGCCGCCGCCGATGCGCGCAATGCGTTCTATATGTTCTATATAGCACGTCTGCCAAGTTTGCAACGCGTCGCAGCAGCAGGAGCGGAGTTACGGGCGCCTTGCGTTATCCTTCGTATTAGGGCAAGCGGAGAATCCGCGCAAACTTTTTGTTGAATCCGCCGCCGCCGATGCGCGCACTGCGTTCTATATGTTCTATATAGCACGTCTGCCAAGTTTGCAACGCGTCGCAGCAGCAGGAGCGGAGTTACGGGCGCCTTGCGTTATCCTTCGTATTAGGGCAAGCGGAGAATCCGCGCAAACTTTTGTTGAATCCGCCGCCGCCGATGCGCGCACTGC
The DNA here is from genome assembly GCA_023690525.1 of Holotrichia oblita. Taxonomy (NCBI): domain Eukaryota; kingdom Metazoa; phylum Arthropoda; class Insecta; order Coleoptera; family Scarabaeidae; genus Holotrichia; species Holotrichia oblita. The sequence goes on from CM043024.1 coordinate 12,059,850, forward strand.
GTTCTATATGTTCTATATAGCACGTCTGCCAAGTTTGCAACGCGTCGCAGCAGCAGGAGCGGAGTTACGGGCGCCTTGCGTTATCCTTCGTATTAGGGCAAGCGGAGAATCCGCGCAAACTTTTTGTTGAATCCGCCGCCGCCGATGCGCGCAATGCGTTCTATATGTTCTATATAGCACGTCTGCCAAGTTTGCAACGCGTCGCAGCAGCAGGAGCGGGAGTTACGGGCGCCTTGCGTTATCCTTCGTATTAGGGCAAGCGGAGAATCCGCGCAAACTTTTTGTTGAATCCGCCGCCGCCGATGCGCGCAATGCGTTCTATATGTTCTATATAGCACGTCTGCCAAGTTTGCAACGCGTCGCACCAGCAGGAGCGGAGTTACGGGCGCCTTGCGTTATCCTTCGTATTAGGGCAAGCGGAGAATCCGCGCAAACTTTTTGTTGAATCCGCCGCCGCCGATGCGCGCAATGCGTTCTATATGTTCTATATAGCACGTCTGCCAAGTTTGCAACGCGTCGCACCAGCAGGAGCGGAGTTACGGGCGCCTTGCGTTATCCTTCGTATTAGGGCAAGCGGAGAATCCGCGCAAACTTTTTGTTGAATCCGCCGCCGCCGATGCGCGCAATGCGTTCTATATGTTCTATATAGCACGTCTGCCAAGTTTGCAACGCGTCGCACCAGCAGGAGCGGAGTTACGGGCGCCTTGCGTTATCCTTCGTATTAGGGCAAGCGGAGAATCCGCGCAAACTTTTTGTTGAATCCGCCGCCGCCGATGCGCGCAATGCGTTCTATATGTTCTATATAGCACGTCTGCCAAGTTTGCAACGCGTCGCACCAGCAGGAGCGGAGTTACGGGCGCCTTGCGTTATCCTTCGTATTAGGGCAAGCGGAGAATCCGCGCAAACTTTTTGTTGAATCCGCCGCCGCCGATGCGCGCAATGCGTTCTATATGTTCTATATAGCACGTCTGCCAAGTTTGCAACGCGTCGCACCAGCAGGAGCGGAGTTACGGGCGCCTTGCGTTATCCTTCGTATTAGGGCAAGCGGAGAATCCGCGCAAACTTTTTGTTGAATCCGCCGCCGCCGATGCGCGCAATGCGTTCTATATGTTCTATATAGCACGTCTGCCAAGTTTGCAACGCGTCGCAGCAGCAGGAGCGGAGTTACGGGCGCCTTGCGTTATCCTTCGTATTAGGGCAAGCGGAGAATCCGCGCAAACTTTTTGTTGAATCCGCCGCCGCCGATGCGCGCAATGCGTTCTATATGTTCTATATAGCACGTCTGCCAAGTTTGCAACGCGTCGCAGCAGCAGGAGCGGAGTTACGGGCGCCTTGCGTTATCCTTCGTATTAGGGCAAGCGGAGAATCCGCGCAAACTTTTTGTTGAATCCGCCGCCGCCGATGCGCGCAATGCGTTCTATATGTTCTATATAGCACGTCTGCCAAGTTTGCAACGCGTCGCAGCAGCAGGAGCGGAGTTACGGGCGCCTTGCGTTATCCTTCGTATTAGGGCAAGCGGAGAATCCGCGCAAACTTTTTGTTGAATCCGCCGCCGCCGATGCGCGCAATGCGTTCTATATGTTCTATATAGCACGTCTGCCAAGTTTGCAACGCGTCGCAGCAGCAGGAGCGGAGTTACGGGCGCCTTGCGTTATCCTTCGTATTAGGGCAAGCGGAGAATCCGCGCAAACTTTTTGTTGAATCCGCCGCCGCCGATGCGCGCAATGCGTTCTATATGTTCTATATAGCACGTCTGCCAAGTTTGCAACGCGTCGCAGCAGCAGGAGCGGAGTTACGGGCGCCTTGCGTTATCCTTCGTATTAGGGCAAGCGGAGAATCCGCGCAAACTTTTTGTTGAATCCGCCGCCGCCGATGCGCGCAATGCGTTCTATATGTTCTATATAGCACGTCTGCCAAGTTTGCAACGCGTCGCACCAGCAGGAGCGGAGTTACGGGCGCCTTGCGTTATCCTTCGTATTAGGGCAAGCGGAGAATCCGCGCAAACTTTTTGTTGAATCCGCCGCCGCCGATGCGCGCAATGCGTTCTATATGTTCTATATAGCACGTCTGCCAAGTTTGCAACGCGTCGCAGCAGCAGGAGCGGAGTTACGGGCGCCTTGCGTTATCCTTCGTATTAGGGCAAGCGGAGAATCCGCGCAAACTTTTTGTTGAATCCGCCGCCGCCGATGCGCGCAATGCGTTCTATATGTTCTATATAGCACGTCTGCCAAGTTTGCAACGCGTCGCAGCAGCAGGAGCGGAGTTACGGGCGCCTTGCGTTATCCTTCGTATTAGGGCAAGCGGAGAATCCGCGCAAACTTTTTGTTGAATCCGCCGCCGCCGATGCGCGCAATGCGTTCTATATGTTCTATATAGCACGTCTGCCAAGTTTGCAACGCGTCGCAGCAGCAGGAGCGGAGTTACGGGCGCCTTGCGTTATCCTTCGTATTAGGGCAAGCGGAGAATCCGCGCAAACTTTTTGTTGAATCCGCCGCCGCCGATGCGCGCAATGCGTTCTATATGTTCTATATAGCACGTCTGCCAAGTTTGCAACGCGTCGCAGCAGCAGGAGCGGAGTTACGGGCGCCTTGCGTTATCCTTCGTATTAGGGCAAGCGGAGAATCCGCGCAAACTTTTTGTTGAATCCGCCGCCGCCGATGCGCGCAATGCGTTCTATATGTTCTATATAGCACGTCTGCCAAGTTTGCAACGCGTCGCAGCAGCAGGAGCGGAGTTACGGGCGCCTTGCGTTATCCTTCGTATTAGGGCAAGCGGAGAATCCGCGCAAACTTTTTGTTGAATCCGCCGCCGCCGATGCGCGCAATGCGTTCTATATGTTCTATATAGCACGTCTGCCAAGTTTGCAACGCGTCGCAGCAGCAGGAGCGGAGTTACGGGCGCCTTGCGTTATCCTTCGTATTAGGGCAAGCGGAGAATCCGCGCAAACTTTTTGTTGAATCCGCCGCCGCCGATGCGCGCAATGCGTTCTATATGTTCTATATAGCACGTCTGCCAAGTTTGCAACGCGTCGCAGCAGCAGGAGCGGAGTTACGGGCGCCTTGCGTTATCCTTCGTATTAGGGCAAGCGGAGAATCCGCGCAAACTTTTTGTTGAATCCGCCGCCGCCGATGCGCGCAATGCGTTCTATATGTTCTATATAGCACGTCTGCCAAGTTTGCAACGCGTCGCAGCAGCAGGAGCGGAGTTACGGGCGCCTTGCGTTATCCTTCGTATTAGGGCAAGCGGAGAATCCGCGCAAACTTTTTGTTGAATCCGCCGCCGCCGATGCGCGCAATGCGTTCTATATGTTCTATATAGCACGTCTGCCAAGTTTGCAACGCGTCGCAGCAGCAGGAGCGGAGTTACGGGCGCCTTGCGTTATCCTTCGTATTAGGGCAAGCGGAGAATCCGCGCAAACTTTTTGTTGAATCCGCCGCCGCCGATGCGCGCAATGCGTTCTATATGTTCTATATAGCACGTCTGCCAAGTTTGCAACGCGTCGCAGCAGCAGGAGCGGAGTTACGGGCGCCTTGCGTTATCCTTCGTATTAGGGCAAGCGGAGAATCCGCGCAAACTTTTTGTTGAATCCGCCGCCGCCGATGCGCGCAATGCGTTCTATATGTTCTATATAGCACGTCTGCCAAGTTTGCAACGCGTCGCACCAGCAGGAGCGGAGTTACGGGCGCCTTGCGTTATCCTTCGTATTAGGGCAAGCGGAGAATCCGCGCAAACTTTTTGTTGAATCCGCCGCCGCCGATGCGCGCAATGCGTTCTATATGTTCTATATAGCACGTCTGCCAAGTTTGCAACGCGTCGCAGCAGCAGGAGCGGAGTTACGGGCGCCTTGCGTTATCCTTCGTATTAGGGCAAGCGGAGAATCCGCGCAAACTTTTTGTTGAATCCGCCGCCGCCGATGCGCGCAATGCGTTCTATATGTTCTATATAGCACGTCTGCCAAGTTTGCAACGCGTCGCAGCAGCAGGAGCGGAGTTACGGGCGCCTTGCGTTATCCTTCGTATTAGGGCAAGCGGAGAATCCGCGCAAACTTTTTGTTGAATCCGCCGCCGCCGATGCGCGCAATGCGTTCTATATGTTCTATATAGCACGTCTGCCAAGTTTGCAACGCGTCGCAGCAGCAGGAGCGGAGTTACGGGCGCCTTGCGTTATCCTTCGTATTAGGGCAAGCGGAGAATCCGCGCAAACTTTTTGTTGAATCCGCCGCCGCCGATGCGCGCAATGCGTTCTATATGTTCTATATAGCACGTCTGCCAAGTTTGCAACGCGTCGCAGCAGCAGGAGCGGAGTTACGGGCGCCTTGCGTTATCCTTCGTATTAGGGCAAGCGGAGAATCCGCGCAAACTTTTTGTTGAATCCGCCGCCGCCGATGCGCGCAATGCGTTCTATATGTTCTATATAGCACGTCTGCCAAGTTTGCAACGCGTCGCACCAGCAGGAGCGGAGTTACGGGCGCCTTGCGTTATCCTTCGTATTAGGGCAAGCGGAGAATCCGCGCAAACTTTTTGTTGAATCCGCCGCCGCCGATGCGCGCAATGCGTTCTATATGTTCTATATAGCACGTCTGCCAAGTTTGCAACGCGTCGCAGCAGCAGGAGCGGAGTTACGGGCGCCTTGCGTTATCCTTCGTATTAGGGCAAGCGGAGAATCCGCGCAAACTTTTTGTTGAATCCGCCGCCGCCGATGCGCGCAATGCGTTCTATATGTTCTATATAGCACGTCTGCCAAGTTTGCAACGCGTCGCAGCAGCAGGAGCGGAGTTACGGGCGCCTTGCGTTATCCTTCGTATTAGGGCAAGCGGAGAATCCGCGCAAACTTTTTGTTGAATCCGCCGCCGCCGATGCGCGCAATGCGTTCTATATGTTCTATATAGCACGTCTGCCAAGTTTGCAACGCGTCGCACCAGCAGGAGCGGAGTTACGGGCGCCTTGCGTTATCCTTCGTATTAGGGCAAGCGGAGAATCCGCGCAAACTTTTTGTTGAATCCGCCGCCGCCGATGCGCGCAATGCGTTCTATATGTTCTATATAGCACGTCTGCCAAGTTTGCAACGCGTCGCACCAGCAGGAGCGGAGTTACGGGCGCCTTGCGTTATCCTTCGTATTAGGGCAAGCGGAGAATCCGCGCAAACTTTTTGTTGAATCCGCCGCCGCCGATGCGCGCAATGCGTTCTATATGTTCTATATAGCACGTCTGCCAAGTTTGCAACGCGTCGCAGCAGCAGGAGCGGAGTTACGGGCGCCTTGCGTTATCCTTCGTATTAGGGCAAGCGGAGAATCCGCGCAAACTTTTTGTTGAATCCGCCGCCGCCGATGCGCGCAATGCGTTCTATATGTTCTATATAGCACGTCTGCCAAGTTTGCAACGCGTCGCACCAGCAGGAGCGGAGTTACGGGCGCCTTGCGTTATCCTTCGTATTAGGGCAAGCGGAGAATCCGCGCAAACTTTTTGTTGAATCCGCCGCCGCCGATGCGCGCAATGCGTTCTATATGTTCTATATAGCACGTCTGCCAAGTTTGCAACGCGTCGCACCAGCAGGAGCGGAGTTACGGGCGCCTTGCGTTATCCTTCGTATTAGGGCAAGCGGAGAATCCGCGCAAACTTTTTGTTGAATCCGCCGCCGCCGATGCGCGCAATGCGTTCTATATGTTCTATATAGCACGTCTGCCAAGTTTGCAACGCGTCGCAGCAGCAGGAGCGGAGTTACGGGCGCCTTGCGTTATCCTTCGTATTAGGGCAAGCGGAGAATCCGCGCAAACTTTTTGTTGAATCCGCCGCCGCCGATGCGCGCAATGCGTTCTATATGTTCTATATAGCACGTCTGCCAAGTTTGCAACGCGTCGCAGCAGCAGGAGCGGAGTTACGGGCGCCTTGCGTTATCCTTCGTATTAGGGCAAGCGGAGAATCCGCGCAAACTTTTTGTTGAATCCGCCGCCGCCGATGCGCGCAATGCGTTCTATATGTTCTATATAGCACGTCTGCCAAGTTTGCAACGCGTCGCACCAGCAGGAGCGGAGTTACGGGCGCCTTGCGTTATCCTTCGTATTAGGGCAAGCGGAGAATCCGCGCAAACTTTTTGTTGAATCCGCCGCCGCCGATGCGCGCAATGCGTTCTATATGTTCTATATAGCACGTCTGCCAAGTTTGCAACGCGTCGCACCAGCAGGAGCGGAGTTACGGGCGCCTTGCGTTATCCTTCGTATTAGGGCAAGCGGAGAATCCGCGCAAACTTTTTGTTGAATCCGCCGCCGCCGATGCGCGCAATGCGTTCTATATGTTCTATATAGCACGTCTGCCAAGTTTGCAACGCGTCGCACCAGCAGGAGCGGAGTTACGGGCGCCTTGCGTTATCCTTCGTATTAGGGCAAGCGGAGAATCCGCGCAAACTTTTTGTTGAATCCGCCGCCGCCGATGCGCGCAATGCGTTCTATATGTTCTATATAGCACGTCTGCCAAGTTTGCAACGCGTCGCAGCAGCAGGAGCGGAGTTACGGGCGCCTTGCGTTATCCTTCGTATTAGGGCAAGCGGAGAATCCGCGCAAACTTTTTGTTGAATCCGCCGCCGCCGATGCGCGCAATGCGTTCTATATGTTCTATATAGCACGTCTGCCAAGTTTGCAACGCGTCGCAGCAGCAGGAGCGGAGTTACGGGCGCCTTGCGTTATCCTTCGTATTAGGGCAAGCGGAGAATCCGCGCAAACTTTTTGTTGAATCCGCCGCCGCCGATGCGCGCAATGCGTTCTATATGTTCTATATAGCACGTCTGCCAAGTTTGCAACGCGTCGCACCAGCAGGAGCGGAGTTACGGGCGCCTTGCGTTATCCTTCGTATTAGGGCAAGCGGAGAATCCGCGCAAACTTTTTGTTGAATCCGCCGCCGCCGATGCGCGCAATGCGTTCTATATGTTCTATATAGCACGTCTGCCAAGTTTGCAACGCGTCGCAGCAGCAGGAGCGGAGTTACGGGCGCCTTGCGTTATCCTTCGTATTAGGGCAAGCGGAGAATCCGCGCAAACTTTTTGTTGAATCCGCCGCCGCCGATGCGCGCAATGCGTTCTATATGTTCTATATAGCACGTCTGCCAAGTTTGCAACGCGTCGCAGCAGCAGGAGCGGAGTTACGGGCGCCTTGCGTTATCCTTCGTATTAGGGCAAGCGGAGAATCCGCGCAAACTTTTTGTTGAATCCGCCGCCGCCGATGCGCGCAATGCGTTCTATATGTTCTATATAGCACGTCTGCCAAGTTTGCAACGCGTCGCAGCAGCAGGAGCGGAGTTACGGGCGCCTTGCGTTATCCTTCGTATTAGGGCAAGCGGAGAATCCGCGCAAACTTTTTGTTGAATCCGCCGCCGCCGATGCGCGCAATGCGTTCTATATGTTCTATATAGCACGTCTGCCAAGTTTGCAACGCGTCGCAGCAGCAGGAGCGGAGTTACGGGCGCCTTGCGTTATCCTTCGTATTAGGGCAAGCGGAGAATCCGCGCAAACTTTTTGTTGAATCCGCCGCCGCCGATGCGCGCAATGCGTTCTATATGTTCTATATAGCACGTCTGCCAAGTTTGCAACGCGTCGCAGCAGCAGGAGCGGAGTTACGGGCGCCTTGCGTTATCCTTCGTATTAGGGCAAGCGGAGAATCCGCGCAAACTTTTTGTTGAATCCGCCGCCGCCGATGCGCGCAATGCGTTCTATATGTTCTATATAGCACGTCTGCCAAGTTTGCAACGCGTCGCACCAGCAGGAGCGGAGTTACGGGCGCCTTGCGTTATCCTTCGTATTAGGGCAAGCGGAGAATCCGCGCAAACTTTTTGTTGAATCCGCCGCCGCCGATGCGCGCAATGCGTTCTATATGTTCTATATAGCACGTCTGCCAAGTTTGCAACGCGTCGCACCAGCAGGAGCGGAGTTACGGGCGCCTTGCGTTATCCTTCGTATTAGGGCAAGCGGAGAATCCGCGCAAACTTTTTGTTGAATCCGCCGCCGCCGATGCGCGCAATGCGTTCTATATGTTCTATATAGCACGTCTGCCAAGTTTGCAACGCGTCGCAGCAGCAGGAGCGGAGTTACGGGCGCCTTGCGTTATCCTTCGTATTAGGGCAAGCGGAGAATCCGCGCAAACTTTTTGTTGAATCCGCCGCCGCCGATGCGCGCAATGCGTTCTATATGTTCTATATAGCACGTCTGCCAAGTTTGCAACGCGTCGCACCAGCAGGAGCGGAGTTACGGGCGCCTTGCGTTATCCTTCGTATTAGGGCAAGCGGAGAATCCGCGCAAACTTTTTGTTGAATCCGCCGCCGCCGATGCGCGCAATGCGTTCTATATGTTCTATATAGCACGTCTGCCAAGTTTGCAACGCGTCGCACCAGCAGGAGCGGAGTTACGGGCGCCTTGCGTTATCCTTCGTATTAGGGCAAGCGGAGAATCCGCGCAAACTTTTTGTTGAATCCGCCGCCGCCGATGCGCGCAATGCGTTCTATATGTTCTATATAGCACGTCTGCCAAGTTTGCAACGCGTCGCAGCAGCAGGAGCGGAGTTACGGGCGCCTTGCGTTATCCTTCGTATTAGGGCAAGCGGAGAATCCGCGCAAACTTTTTGTTGAATCCGCCGCCGCCGATGCGCGCAATGCGTTCTATATGTTCTATATAGCACGTCTGCCAAGTTTGCAACGCGTCGCACCAGCAGGAGCGGAGTTACGGGCGCCTTGCGTTATCCTTCGTATTAGGGCAAGCGGAGAATCCGCGCAAACTTTTTGTTGAATCCGCCGCCGCCGATGCGCGCAATGCGTTCTATATGTTCTATATAGCACGTCTGCCAAGTTTGCAACGCGTCGCACCAGCAGGAGCGGAGTTACGGGCGCCTTGCGTTATCCTTCGTATTAGGGCAAGCGGAGAATCCGCGCAAACTTTTTGTTGAATCCGCCGCCGCCGATGCGCGCAATGCGTTCTATATGTTCTATATAGCACGTCTGCCAAGTTTGCAACGCGTCGCACCAGCAGGAGCGGAGTTACGGGCGCCTTGCGTTATCCTTCGTATTAGGGCAAGCGGAGAATCCGCGCAAACTTTTTGTTGAATCCGCCGCCGCCGATGCGCGCAATGCGTTCTATATGTTCTATATAGCACGTCTGCCAAGTTTGCAACGCGTCGCACCAGCAGGAGCGGAGTTACGGGCGCCTTGCGTTATCCTTCGTATTAGGGCAAGCGGAGAATCCGCGCAAACTTTTTGTTGAATCCGCCGCCGCCGATGCGCGCAATGCGTTCTATATGTTCTATATAGCACGTCTGCCAAGTTTGCAACGCGTCGCAGCAGCAGGAGCGGAGTTACGGGCGCCTTGCGTTATCCTTCGTATTAGGGCAAGCGGAGAATCCGCGCAAACTTTTTGTTGAATCCGCCGCCGCCGATGCGCGCAATGCGTTCTATATGTTCTATATAGCACGTCTGCCAAGTTTGCAACGCGTCGCAGCAGCAGGAGCGGAGTTACGGGCGCCTTGCGTTATCCTTCGTATTAGGGCAAGCGGAGAATCCGCGCAAACTTTTTGTTGAATCCGCCGCCGCCGATGCGCGCAATGCGTTCTATATGTTCTATATAGCACGTCTGCCAAGTTTGCAACGCGTCGCACCAGCAGGAGCGGAGTTACGGGCGCCTTGCGTTATCCTTCGTATTAGGGCAAGCGGAGAATCCGCGCAAACTTTTTGTTGAATCCGCCGCCGCCGATGCGCGCAATGCGTTCTATATGTTCTATATAGCACGTCTGCCAAGTTTGCAACGCGTCGCAGCAGCAGGAGCGGAGTTACGGGCGCCTTGCGTTATCCTTCGTATTAGGGCAAGCGGAGAATCCGCGCAAACTTTTTGTTGAATCCGCCGCCGCCGATGCGCGCAATGCGTTCTATATGTTCTATATAGCACGTCTGCCAAGTTTGCAACGCGTCGCACCAGCAGGAGCGGAGTTACGGGCGCCTTGCGTTATCCTTCGTATTAGGGCAAGCGGAGAATCCGCGCAAACTTTTTGTTGAATCCGCCGCCGCCGATGCGCGCAATGCGTTCTATATGTTCTATATAGCACGTCTGCCAAGTTTGCAACGCGTCGCAGCAGCAGGAGCGGAGTTACGGGCGCCTTGCGTTATCCTTCGTATTAGGGCAAGCGGAGAATCCGCGCAAACTTTTTGTTGAATCCGCCGCCGCCGATGCGCGCAATGCGTTCTATATGTTCTATATAGCACGTCTGCCAAGTTTGCAACGCGTCGCAGCAGCAGGAGCGGAGTTACGGGCGCCTTGCGTTATCCTTCGTATTAGGGCAAGCGGAGAATCCGCGCAAACTTTTTGTTGAATCCGCCGCCGCCGATGCGCGCAATGCGTTCTATATGTTCTATATAGCACGTCTGCCAAGTTTGCAACGCGTCGCAGCAGCAGGAGCGGAGTTACGGGCGCCTTGCGTTATCCTTCGTATTAGGGCAAGCGGAGAATCCGCGCAAACTTTTTGTTGAATCCGCCGCCGCCGATGCGCGCAATGCGTTCTATATGTTCTATATAGCACGTCTGCCAAGTTTGCAACGCGTCGCACCAGCAGGAGCGGAGTTACGGGCGCCTTGCGTTATCCTTCGTATTAGGGCAAGCGGAGAATCCGCGCAAACTTTTTGTTGAATCCGCCGCCGCCGATGCGCGCAATGCGTTCTATATGTTCTATATAGCACGTCTGCCAAGTTTGCAACGCGTCGCAGCAGCAGGAGCGGAGTTACGGGCGCCTTGCGTTATCCTTCGTATTAGGGCAAGCGGAGAATCCGCGCAAACTTTTTGTTGAATCCGCCGCCGCCGATGCGCGCAATGCGTTCTATATGTTCTATATAGCACGTCTGCCAAGTTTGCAACGCGTCGCAGCAGCAGGAGCGGAGTTACGGGCGCCTTGCGTTATCCTTCGTATTAGGGCAAGCGGAGAATCCGCGCAAACTTTTTGTTGAATCCGCCGCCGCCGATGCGCGCAATGCGTTCTATATGTTCTATATAGCACGTCTGCCAAGTTTGCAACGCGTCGCAGCAGCAGGAGCGGAGTTACGGGCGCCTTGCGTTATCCTTCGTATTAGGGCAAGCGGAGAATCCGCGCAAACTTTTTGTTGAATCCGCCGCCGCCGATGCGCGCAATGCGTTCTATATGTTCTATATAGCACGTCTGCCAAGTTTGCAACGCGTCGCACCAGCAGGAGCGGAGTTACGGGCGCCTTGCGTTATCCTTCGTATTAGGGCAAGCGGAGAATCCGCGCAAACTTTTTGTTGAATCCGCCGCCGCCGATGCGCGCAATGCGTTCTATATGTTCTATATAGCACGTCTGCCAAGTTTGCAACGCGTCGCAGCAGCAGGAGCGGAGTTACGGGCGCCTTGCGTTATCCTTCGTATTAGGGCAAGCGGAGAATCCGCGCAAACTTTTTGTTGAATCCGCCGCCGCCGATGCGCGCAATGCGTTCTATATGTTCTATATAGCACGTCTGCCAAGTTTGCAACGCGTCGCAGCAGCAGGAGCGGAGTTACGGGCGCCTTGCGTTATCCTTCGTATTAGGGCAAGCGGAGAATCCGCGCAAACTTTTTGTTGAATCCGCCGCCGCCGATGCGCGCAATGCGTTCTATATGTTCTATATAGCACGTCTGCCAAGTTTGCAACGCGTCGCAGCAGCAGGAGCGGAGTTACGGGCGCCTTGCGTTATCCTTCGTATTAGGGCAAGCGGAGAATCCGCGCAAACTTTTTGTTGAATCCGCCGCCGCCGATGCGCGCAATGCGTTCTATATGTTCTATATAGCACGTCTGCCAAGTTTGCAACGCGTCGCAGCAGCAGGAGCGGAGTTACGGGCGCCTTGCGTTATCCTTCGTATTAGGGCAAGCGGAGAATCCGCGCAAACTTTTTGTTGAATCCGCCGCCGCCGATGCGCGCAATGCGTTCTATATGTTCTATATAGCACGTCTGCCAAGTTTGCAACGCGTCGCAGCAGCAGGAGCGGAGTTACGGGCGCCTTGCGTTATCCTTCGTATTAGGGCAAGCGGAGAATCCGCGCAAACTTTTTGTTGAATCCGCCGCCGCCGATGCGCGCAATGCGTTCTATATGTTCTATATAGCACGTCTGCCAAGTTTGCAACGCGTCGCAGCAGCAGGAGCGGAGTTACGGGCGCCTTGCGTTATCCTTCGTATTAGGGCAAGCGGAGAATCCGCGCAAACTTTTTGTTGAATCCGCCGCCGCCGATGCGCGCAATGCGTTCTATATGTTCTATATAGCACGTCTGCCAAGTTTGCAACGCGTCGCAGCAGCAGGAGCGGAGTTACGGGCGCCTTGCGTTATCCTTCGTATTAGGGCAAGCGGAGAATCCGCGCAAACTTTTTGTTGAATCCGCCGCCGCCGATGCGCGCAATGCGTTCTATATGTTCTATATAGCACGTCTGCCAAGTTTGCAACGCGTCGCAGCAGCAGGAGCGGAGTTACGGGCGCCTTGCGTTATCCTTCGTATTAGGGCAAGCGGAGAATCCGCGCAAACTTTTTGTTGAATCCGCCGCCGCCGATGCGCGCAATGCGTTCTATATGTTCTATATAGCACGTCTGCCAAGTTTGCAACGCGTCGCAGCAGCAGGAGCGGAGTTACGGGCGCCTTGCGTTATCCTTCGTATTAGGGCAAGCGGAGAATCCGCGCAAACTTTTTGTTGAATCCGCCGCCGCCGATGCGCGCAATGCGTTCTATATGTTCTATATAGCACGTCTGCCAAGTTTGCAACGCGTCGCACCAGCAGGAGCGGAGTTACGGGCGCCTTGCGTTATCCTTCGTATTAGGGCAAGCGGAGAATCCGCGCAAACTTTTTGTTGAATCCGCCGCCGCCGATGCGCGCAATGCGTTCTATATGTTCTATATAGCACGTCTGCCAAGTTTGCAACGCGTCGCAGCAGCAGGAGCGGAGTTACGGGCGCCTTGCGTTATCCTTCGTATTAGGGCAAGCGGAGAATCCGCGCAAACTTTTTGTTGAATCCGCCGCCGCCGATGCGCGCAATGCGTTCTATATGTTCTATATAGCACGTCTGCCAAGTTTGCAACGCGTCGCAGCAGCAGGAGCGGAGTTACGGGCGCCTTGCGTTATCCTTCGTATTAGGGCAAGCGGAGAATCCGCGCAAACTTTTTGTTGAATCCGCCGCCGCCGATGCGCGCAATGCGTTCTATATGTTCTATATAGCACGTCTGCCAAGTTTGCAACGCGTCGCAGCAGCAGGAGCGGAGTTACGGGCGCCTTGCGTTATCCTTCGTATTAGGGCAAGCGGAGAATCCGCGCAAACTTTTTGTTGAATCCGCCGCCGCCGATGCGCGCAATGCGTTCTATATGTTCTATATAGCACGTCTGCCAAGTTTGCAACGCGTCGCAGCAGCAGGAGCGGAGTTACGGGCGCCTTGCGTTATCCTTCGTATTAGGGCAAGCGGAGAATCCGCGCAAACTTTTTGTTGAATCCGCCGCCGCCGATGCGCGCAATGCGTTCTATATGTTCTATATAGCACGTCTGCCAAGTTTGCAACGCGTCGCACCAGCAGGAGCGGAGTTACGGGCGCCTTGCGTTATCCTTCGTATTAGGGCAAGCGGAGAATCCGCGCAAACTTTTTGTTGAATCCGCCGCCGCCGATGCGCGCAATGCGTTCTATATGTTCTATATAGCACGTCTGCCAAGTTTGCAACGCGTCGCACCAGCAGGAGCGGAGTTACGGGCGCCTTGCGTTATCCTTCGTATTAGGGCAAGCGGAGAATCCGCGCAAACTTTTTGTTGAATCCGCCGCCGCCGATGCGCGCAATGCGTTCTATATGTTCTATATAGCACGTCTGCCAAGTTTGCAACGCGTCGCACCAGCAGGAGCGGAGTTACGGGCGCCTTGCGTTATCCTTCGTATTAGGGCAAGCGGAGAATCCGCGCAAACTTTTTGTTGAATCCGCCGCCGCCGATGCGCGCAATGCGTTCTATATGTTCTATATAGCACGTCTGCCAAGTTTGCAACGCGTCGCAGCAGCAGGAGCGGAGTTACGGGCGCCTTGCGTTATCCTTCGTATTAGGGCAAGCGGAGAATCCGCGCAAACTTTTTGTTGAATCCGCCGCCGCCGATGCGCGCAATGCGTTCTATATGTTCTATATAGCACGTCTGCCAAGTTTGCAACGCGTCGCAGCAGCAGGAGCGGAGTTACGGGCGCCTTGCGTTATCCTTCGTATTAGGGCAAGCGGAGAATCCGCGCAAACTTTTCCCATGTTGAATCCGCCGCCGCCGATGCGCGCAATGCGTTCTATATGTTATCTATATAGCACGTCCGCGCCAAACTTTTGAAATCGCATGCGTTCTATATGTTCTCTATATAGCAGTTGTTCCAAGTTACGGGCGCCTTGCGTTATCCTTCGTATTAGGGCAAGCGGAGAATCCGCGCAAACTTTTTGTTGAATCCGCCGCCGCCGATGCGCGCAATGCGTTCTATATGTTCTATATAGCACGTCTGCCAAGTTTGCAACGCAATCGCAAAAGCAGGAGCGGAGTTACGGGCGCCTTGCGTTATCCTTCGTATTAGGGCAAGCGGAGAATCCGCGCAAACTTTTTGTTGAATCCGCCGCCGCCGATGCGCGCAATGCGTTCTATATGTTCTATATAGCACGTCTGCCAAGTTTGCAACGCGTCGCAGCAGCAGGAGCGGAGTTACGGGCGCCTTGCGTTATCCTTCGTATTAGGGCAAGCGGAGAATCCGCGCAAACTTTTTGTTGAATCCGCCGCCGCCGATGCGCGCAATGCGTTCTATATGTTCTATATAGCACGTCTGCCAAGTTTGCAACGCGTCGCAATAGCAGGAGCGGAGTTACGGGCGCCTTGCGTTATCCTTCGTATTAGGGCAAAAATCCGCGCAAGAATCCGCCACCGAAACTTTTTGTTGAATCCGCCGCTGCCGATGCGCGCAATGCGTTCTATATGTTCTATATAGCACGTCTGCCAAGTTTGCAACGCGTCGCAGCAGCAGGAGCGGAGTTACGGGCGCCTTGCGTTATCCTTCGTATTAGGGCAAGCGGAGAATCCGCGCAAACTTTTTGTTGAATCCGCCGCCGCCGATGCGCGCAATGCGTTCTATATGTTCTATATAGCACGTCTGCCAAGTTTGCAACGCGTCGCAGCAGCAGGAGCGGAGTTACGGGCGCCTTGCGTTATCCTTCGTATTAGGGCAAGCGGAGAATCCGCGCAAACTTTTTGTTGAATCCGCCGCCGCCGATGCGCGCAATGCGTTCTATATGTTCTTTAGCACGTCTGCCAAGTTTGAACGCGTCGCAGCAGCAGGAGCGGATTACGGGCGCCTTGCGTTATCCTTCGTATTAGGGCAAGCGGAGAATCCAAACTAATCCGCCGTGTCCAGAATTCGCGCAATGCATACTTAACAGCAGCAGGAGCATAGTTACGGGTCCTTCTCAAGTTTGTTTAGAACGCGTTGAATTACGTGCATTATTCGTTTGCAAGCGGAGAATTATGCGAATCCGTAAACTTTTTGTTGAATCCGCCGCCGCCGATGCGCGCAATGCGTTCTATATGTTCTATATAGCACGTCTGCCAAGTTTGCAACGCGTCGCACCAGCAGGAGCGGAGTTACGGGCGCCTTGCGTTATCCTTCGTATTAGGGCAAGCGGAGAATCCGCGCAAACTTTTTGTTGAATCCGCCGCCGCCGATGCGCGCAATGCGTTCTATATGTTCTATATAGCACGTCTGCCAAGTTTGCAACGCGTCGCAGCAGCAGGAGCGGAGTTACGGGCGCCTTGCGTTATCCTTCGTATTAGGGCAAGCGGAGAATCCGCGCAAACTTTTTGTTGAATCCGCCGCCGCCGATGCGCGCAATGCGTTCTATATGTTCTATATAGCACGTCTGCCAAGTTTGCAACGCGTCGCACCAGCAGGAGCAATTTTGCGTTATCCTTCGTTTTCTTGTGCCATTGCGCGAGAATCCGCGCAAACTTTTTATTGAATCCGCCGCTCGCCGATGCGCTTCTATATGTTCTATATAGCACGTCTGCCAAGTTTGCAACGCGTCGCAGCCAGCAGGAGCGGAGTTACGGGCGCCTTGCGTTATCCTTCGTATTAGGGCAAGCGGAGAATCCGCGCAAACTTTTTGTTGAATCCGCCGCCGCCGATGCGCGCAATGCGTTCTATATGTTCTATATAGCACGTCTGCCAAGTTTGCAACGCGTCGCACCAGCAGGAGCGGAGTTACGGGCGCCTTGCGTTATCCTTCGTATTAGGGCAAGCGGAGAATCCGCGCAAACTTTTTGTTGAATCCGCCGCCGCCGATGCGCGCAATGCGTTCTATATGTTCTATATAGCACGTCTGCCAAGTTTGCAACGCGTCGCAGCAGCAGGAGCGGAGTTACGGGCGCCTTGCGTTATCCTTCGTATTAGGGCAAGCGGAGAATCCGCGCAAACTTTTTGTTGAATCCGCCGCCGCCGATGCGCGCAATGCGTTCTATATGTTCTATATAGCACGTCTGCCAAGTTTGCAACGCGTCGCACCAGCAGGAGCGGAGTTACGGGCGCCTTGCGTTATCCTTCGTATTAGGGCAAGCGGAGAATCCGCGCAAACTTTTTGTTGAATCCGCCGCCGCCGATGCGCGCAATGCGTTCTATATGTTCTATATAGCACGTCTGCCAAGTTTGCAACGCGTCGCAGCAGCAGGAGCGGAGTTACGGGCGCCTTGCGTTATCCTTCGTATTAGGGCAAGCGGAGAATCCGCGCAAACTTTTTGTTGAATCCGCCGCCGCCGATGCGCGCAATGCGTTCTATATGTTCTATATAGCACGTCTGCCAAGTTTGCAACGCGTCGCAGCAGCAGGAGCGGAGTTACGGGCGCCTTGCGTTATCCTTCGTATTAGGGCAAGCGGAGAATCCGCGCAAACTTTTTGTTGAATCCGCCGCCGCCGATGCGCGCAATGCGTTCTATATGTTCTATATAGCACGTCTGCCAAGTTTGCAACGCGTCGCACCAGCAGGAGCGGAGTTACGGGCGCCTTGCGTTATCCTTCGTATTAGGGCAAGCGGAGAATCCGCGCAAACTTTTTGTTGAATCCGCCGCCGCCGATGCGCGCAATGCGTTCTATATGTTCTATATAGCACGTCTGCCAAGTTTGCAACGCGTCGCACCAGCAGGAGCGGAGTTACGGGCGCCTTGCGTTATCCTTCGTATTAGGGCAAGCGGAGAATCCGCGCAAACTTTTTGTTGAATCCGCCGCCGCCGATGCGCGCAATGCGTTCTATATGTTCTATATAGCACGTCTGCCAAGTTTGCAACGCGTCGCAGCAGCAGGAGCGGAGTTACGGGCGCCTTGCGTTATCCTTCGTATTAGGGCAAGCGGAGAATCCGCGCAAACTTTTTGTTGAATCCGCCGCCGCCGATGCGCGCAATGCGTTCTATATGTTCTATATAGCACGTCTGCCAAGTTTGCAACGCGTCGCAGCAGCAGGAGCGGAGTTACGGGCGCCTTGCGTTATCCTTCGTATTAGGGCAAGCGGAGAATCCGCGCAAACTTTTTGTTGAATCCGCCGCCGCCGATGCGCGCAATGCGTTCTATATGTTCTATATAGCACGTCTGCCAAGTTTGCAACGCGTCGCAGCAGCAGGAGCGGAGTTACGGGCGCCTTGCGTTATCCTTCGTATTAGGGCAAGCGGAGAATCCGCGCAAACTTTTTGTTGAATCCGCCGCCGCCGATGCGCGCAATGCGTTCTATATGTTCTATATAGCACGTCTGCCAAGTTTGCAACGCGTCGCAGCAGCAGGAGCGGAGTTACGGGCGCCTTGCGTTATCCTTCGTATTAGGGCAAGCGGAGAATCCGCGCAAACTTTTTGTTGAATCCGCCGCCGCCGATGCGCGCAATGCGTTCTATATGTTCTATATAGCACGTCTGCCAAGTTTGCAACGCGTCGCACCAGCAGGAGCGGAGTTACGGGCGCCTTGCGTTATCCTTCGTATTAGGGCAAGCGGAGAATCCGCGCAAACTTTTTGTTGAATCCGCCGCCGCCGATGCGCGCAATGCGTTCTATATGTTCTATATAGCACGTCTGCCAAGTTTGCAACGCGTCGCACCAGCAGGAGCGGAGTTACGGGCGCCTTGCGTTATCCTTCGTATTAGGGCAAGCGGAGAATCCGCGCAAACTTTTTGTTGAATCCGCCGCCGCCGATGCGCGCAATGCGTTCTATATGTTCTATATAGCACGTCTGCCAAGTTTGCAACGCGTCGCAGCAGCAGGAGCGGAGTTACGGGCGCCTTGCGTTATCCTTCGTATTAGGGCAAGCGGAGAATCCGCGCAAACTTTTTGTTGAATCCGCCGCCGCCGATGCGCGCAATGCGTTCTATATGTTCTATATAGCACGTCTGCCAAGTTTGCAACGCGTCGCAGCAGCAGGAGCGGAGTTACGGGCGCCTTGCGTTATCCTTCGTATTAGGGCAAGCGGAGAATCCGCGCAAACTTTTTGTTGAATCCGCCGCCGCCGATGCGCGCAATGCGTTCTATATGTTCTATATAGCACGTCTGCCAAGTTTGCAACGCGTCGCACCAGCAGGAGCGGAGTTACGGGCGCCTTGCGTTATCCTTCGTATTAGGGCAAGCGGAGAATCCGCGCAAACTTTTTGTTGAATCCGCCGCCGCCGATGCGCGCAATGCGTTCTATATGTTCTATATAGCACGTCTGCCAAGTTTGCAACGCGTCGCACCAGCAGGAGCGGAGTTACGGGCGCCTTGCGTTATCCTTCGTATTAGGGCAAGCGGAGAATCCGCGCAAACTTTTTGTTGAATCCGCCGCCGCCGATGCGCGCAATGCGTTCTATATGTTCTATATAGCACGTCTGCCAAGTTTGCAACGCGTCGCAGCAGCAGGAGCGGAGTTACGGGCGCCTTGCGTTATCCTTCGTATTAGGGCAAGCGGAGAATCCGCGCAAACTTTTTGTTGAATCCGCCGCCGCCGATGCGCGCAATGCGTTCTATATGTTCTATATAGCACGTCTGCCAAGTTTGCAACGCGTCGCACCAGCAGGAGCGGAGTTACGGGCGCCTTGCGTTATCCTTCGTATTAGGGCAAGCGGAGAATCCGCGCAAACTTTTTGTTGAATCCGCCGCCGCCGATGCGCGCAATGCGTTCTATATGTTCTATATAGCACGTCTGCCAAGTTTGCAACGCGTCGCAGCAGCAGGAGCGGAGTTACGGGCGCCTTGCGTTATCCTTCGTATTAGGGCAAGCGGAGAATCCGCGCAAACTTTTTGTTGAATCCGCCGCCGCCGATGCGCGCAATGCGTTCTATATGTTCTATATAGCACGTCTGCCAAGTTTGCAACGCGTCGCAGCAGCAGGAGCGGAGTTACGGGCGCCTTGCGTTATCCTTCGTATTAGGGCAAGCGGAGAATCCGCGCAAACTTTTTGTTGAATCCGCCGCCGCCGATGCGCGCAATGCGTTCTATATGTTCTATATAGCACGTCTGCCAAGTTTGCAACGCGTCGCAGCAGCAGGAGCGGAGTTACGGGCGCCTTGCGTTATCCTTCGTATTAGGGCAAGCGGAGAATCCGCGCAAACTTTTTGTTGAATCCGCCGCCGCCGATGCGCGCAATGCGTTCTATATGTTCTATATAGCACGTCTGCCAAGTTTGCAACGCGTCGCAGCAGCAGGAGCGGAGTTACGGGCGCCTTGCGTTATCCTTCGTATTAGGGCAAGCGGAGAATCCGCGCAAACTTTTTGTTGAATCCGCCGCCGCCGATGCGCGCAATGCGTTCTATATGTTCTATATAGCACGTCTGCCAAGTTTGCAACGCGTCGCAGCAGCAGGAGCGGAGTTACGGGCGCCTTGCGTTATCCTTCGTATTAGGGCAAGCGGAGAATCCGCGCAAACTTTTTGTTGAATCCGCCGCCGCCGATGCGCGCAATGCGTTCTATATGTTCTATATAGCACGTCTGCCAAGTTTGCAACGCGTCGCACCAGCAGGAGCGGAGTTACGGGCGCCTTGCGTTATCCTTCGTATTAGGGCAAGCGGAGAATCCGCGCAAACTTTTTGTTGAATCCGCCGCCGCCGATGCGCGCAATGCGTTCTATATGTTCTATATAGCACGTCTGCCAAGTTTGCAACGCGTCGCACCAGCAGGAGCGGAGTTACGGGCGCCTTGCGTTATCCTTCGTATTAGGGCAAGCGGAGAATCCGCGCAAACTTTTTGTTGAATCCGCCGCCGCCGATGCGCGCAATGCGTTCTATATGTTCTATATAGCACGTCTGCCAAGTTTGCAACGCGTCGCAGCAGCAGGAGCGGAGTTACGGGCGCCTTGCGTTATCCTTCGTATTAGGGCAAGCGGAGAATCCGCGCAAACTTTTTGTTGAATCCGCCGCCGCCGATGCGCGCAATGCGTTCTATATGTTCTATATAGCACGTCTGCCAAGTTTGCAACGCGTCGCACCAGCAGGAGCGGAGTTACGGGCGCCTTGCGTTATCCTTCGTATTAGGGCAAGCGGAGAATCCGCGCAAACTTTTTGTTGAATCCGCCGCCGCCGATGCGCGCAATGCGTTCTATATGTTCTATATAGCACGTCTGCCAAGTTTGCAACGCGTCGCACCAGCAGGAGCGGAGTTACGGGCGCCTTGCGTTATCCTTCGTATTAGGGCAAGCGGAGAATCCGCGCAAACTTTTTGTTGAATCCGCCGCCGCCGATGCGCGCAATGCGTTCTATATGTTCTATATAGCACGTCTGCCAAGTTTGCAACGCGTCGCAGCAGCAGGAGCGGAGTTACGGGCGCCTTGCGTTATCCTTCGTATTAGGGCAAGCGGAGAATCCGCGCAAACTTTTTGTTGAATCCGCCGCCGCCGATGCGCGCAATGCGTTCTATATGTTCTATATAGCACGTCTGCCAAGTTTGCAACGCGTCGCACCAGCAGGAGCGGAGTTACGGGCGCCTTGCGTTATCCTTCGTATTAGGGCAAGCGGAGAATCCGCGCAAACTTTTTGTTGAATCCGCCGCCGCCGATGCGCGCAATGCGTTCTATATGTTCTATATAGCACGTCTGCCAAGTTTGCAACGCGTCGCACCAGCAGGAGCGGAGTTACGGGCGCCTTGCGTTATCCTTCGTATTAGGGCAAGCGGAGAATCCGCGCAAACTTTTTGTTGAATCCGCCGCCGCCGATGCGCGCAATGCGTTCTATATGTTCTATATAGCACGTCTGCCAAGTTTGCAACGCGTCGCACCAGCAGGAGCGGAGTTACGGGCGCCTTGCGTTATCCTTCGTATTAGGGCAAGCGGAGAATCCGCGCAAACTTTTTGTTGAATCCGCCGCCGCCGATGCGCGCAATGCGTTCTATATGTTCTATATAGCACGTCTGCCAAGTTTGCAACGCGTCGCACCAGCAGGAGCGGAGTTACGGGCGCCTTGCGTTATCCTTCGTATTAGGGCAAGCGGAGAATCCGCGCAAACTTTTTGTTGAATCCGCCGCCGCCGATGCGCGCAATGCGTTCTATATGTTCTATATAGCACGTCTGCCAAGTTTGCAACGCGTCGCACCAGCAGGAGCGGAGTTACGGGCGCCTTGCGTTATCCTTCGTATTAGGGCAAGCGGAGAATCCGCGCAAACTTTTTGTTGAATCCGCCGCCGCCGATGCGCGCAATGCGTTCTATATGTTCTATATAGCACGTCTGCCAAGTTTGCAACGCGTCGCACCAGCAGGAGCGGAGTTACGGGCGCCTTGCGTTATCCTTCGTATTAGGGCAAGCGGAGAATCCGCGCAAACTTTTTGTTGAATCCGCCGCCGCCGATGCGCGCAATGCGTTCTATATGTTCTATATAGCACGTCTGCCAAGTTTGCAACGCGTCGCAGCAGCAGGAGCGGAGTTACGGGCGCCTTGCGTTATCCTTCGTATTAGGGCAAGCGGAGAATCCGCGCAAACTTTTTGTTGAATCCGCCGCCGCCGATGCGCGCAATGCGTTCTATATGTTCTATATAGCACGTCTGCCAAGTTTGCAACGCGTCGCAGCAGCAGGAGCGGAGTTACGGGCGCCTTGCGTTATCCTTCGTATTAGGGCAAGCGGAGAATCCGCGCAAACTTTTTGTTGAATCCGCCGCCGCCGATGCGCGCAATGCGTTCTATATGTTCTATATAGCACGTCTGCCAAGTTTGCAACGCGTCGCAGCAGCAGGAGCGGAGTTACGGGCGCCTTGCGTTATCCTTCGTATTAGGGCAAGCGGAGAATCCGCGCAAACTTTTTGTTGAATCCGCCGCCGCCGATGCGCGCAATGCGTTCTATATGTTCTATATAGCACGTCTGCCAAGTTTGCAACGCGTCGCAGCAGCAGGAGCGGAGTTACGGGCGCCTTGCGTTATCCTTCGTATTAGGGCAAGCGGAGAATCCGCGCAAACTTTTTGTTGAATCCGCCGCCGCCGATGCGCGCAATGCGTTCTATATGTTCTATATAGCACGTCTGCCAAGTTTGCAACGCGTCGCACCAGCAGGAGCGGAGTTACGGGCGCCTTGCGTTATCCTTCGTATTAGGGCAAGCGGAGAATCCGCGCAAACTTTTTGTTGAATCCGCCGCCGCCGATGCGCGCAATGCGTTCTATATGTTCTATATAGCACGTCTGCCAAGTTTGCAACGCGTCGCAGCAGCAGGAGCGGAGTTACGGGCGCCTTGCGTTATCCTTCGTATTAGGGCAAGCGGAGAATCCGCGCAAACTTTTTGTTGAATCCGCCGCCGCCGATGCGCGCAATGCGTTCTATATGTTCTATATAGCACGTCTGCCAAGTTTGCAACGCGTCGCAGCAGCAGGAGCGGAGTTACGGGCGCCTTGCGTTATCCTTCGTATTAGGGCAAGCGGAGAATCCGCGCAAACTTTTTGTTGAATCCGCCGCCGCCGATGCGCGCAATGCGTTCTATATGTTCTATATAGCACGTCTGCCAAGTTTGCAACGCGTCGCAGCAGCAGGAGCGGAGTTACGGGCGCCTTGCGTTATCCTTCGTATTAGGGCAAGCGGAGAATCCGCGCAAACTTTTTGTTGAATCCGCCGCCGCCGATGCGCGCAATGCGTTCTATATGTTCTATATAGCACGTCTGCCAAGTTTGCAACGCGTCGCAGCAGCAGGAGCGGAGTTACGGGCGCCTTGCGTTATCCTTCGTATTAGGGCAAGCGGAGAATCCGCGCAAACTTTTTGTTGAATCCGCCGCCGCCGATGCGCGCAATGCGTTCTATATGTTCTATATAGCACGTCTGCCAAGTTTGCAACGCGTCGCACCAGCAGGAGCGGAGTTACGGGCGCCTTGCGTTATCCTTCGTATTAGGGCAAGCGGAGAATCCGCGCAAACTTTTTGTTGAATCCGCCGCCGCCGATGCGCGCAATGCGTTCTATATGTTCTATATAGCACGTCTGCCAAGTTTGCAACGCGTCGCAGCAGCAGGAGCGGAGTTACGGGCGCCTTGCGTTATCCTTCGTATTAGGGCAAGCGGAGAATCCGCGCAAACTTTTTGTTGAATCCGCCGCCGCCGATGCGCGCAATGCGTTCTATATGTTCTATATAGCACGTCTGCCAAGTTTGCAACGCGTCGCAGCAGCAGGAGCGGAGTTACGGGCGCCTTGCGTTATCCTTCGTATTAGGGCAAGCGGAGAATCCGCGCAAACTTTTTGTTGAATCCGCCGCCGCCGATGCGCGCAATGCGTTCTATATGTTCTATATAGCACGTCTGCCAAGTTTGCAACGCGTCGCACCAGCAGGAGCGGAGTTACGGGCGCCTTGCGTTATCCTTCGTATTAGGGCAAGCGGAGAATCCGCGCAAACTTTTTGTTGAATCCGCCGCCGCCGATGCGCGCAATGCGTTCTATATGTTCTATATAGCACGTCTGCCAAGTTTGCAACGCGTCGCAGCAGCAGGAGCGGAGTTACGGGCGCCTTGCGTTATCCTTCGTATTAGGGCAAGCGGAGAATCCGCGCAAACTTTTTGTTGAATCCGCCGCCGCCGATGCGCGCAATGCGTTCTATATGTTCTATATAGCACGTCTGCCAAGTTTGCAACGCGTCGCAGCAGCAGGAGCGGAGTTACGGGCGCCTTGCGTTATCCTTCGTATTAGGGCAAGCGGAGAATCCGCGCAAACTTTTTGTTGAATCCGCCGCCGCCGATGCGCGCAATGCGTTCTATATGTTCTATATAGCACGTCTGCCAAGTTTGCAACGCGTCGCACCAGCAGGAGCGGAGTTACGGGCGCCTTGCGTTATCCTTCGTATTAGGGCAAGCGGAGAATCCGCGCAAACTTTTTGTTGAATCCGCCGCCGCCGATGCGCGCAATGCGTTCTATATGTTCTATATAGCACGTCTGCCAAGTTTGCAACGCGTCGCAGCAGCAGGAGCGGAGTTACGGGCGCCTTGCGTTATCCTTCGTATTAGGGCAAGCGGAGAATCCGCGCAAACTTTTTGTTGAATCCGCCGCCGCCGATGCGCGCAATGCGTTCTATATGTTCTATATAGCACGTCTGCCAAGTTTGCAACGCGTCGCAGCAGCAGGAGCGGAGTTACGGGCGCCTTGCGTTATCCTTCGTATTAGGGCAAGCGGAGAATCCGCGCAAACTTTTTGTTGAATCCGCCGCCGCCGATGCGCGCAATGCGTTCTATATGTTCTATATAGCACGTCTGCCAAGTTTGCAACGCGTCGCAGCAGCAGGAGCGGAGTTACGGGCGCCTTGCGTTATCCTTCGTATTAGGGCAAGCGGAGAATCCGCGCAAACTTTTTGTTGAATCCGCCGCCGCCGATGCGCGCAATGCGTTCTATATGTTCTATATAGCACGTCTGCCAAGTTTGCAACGCGTCGCAGCAGCAGGAGCGGAGTTACGGGCGCCTTGCGTTATCCTTCGTATTAGGGCAAGCGGAGAATCCGCGCAAACTTTTTGTTGAATCCGCCGCCGCCGATGCGCGCAATGCGTTCTATATGTTCTATATAGCACGTCTGCCAAGTTTGCAACGCGTCGCAGCAGCAGGAGCGGAGTTACGGGCGCCTTGCGTTATCCTTCGTATTAGGGCAAGCGGAGAATCCGCGCAAACTTTTTGTTGAATCCGCCGCCGCCGATGCGCGCAATGCGTTCTATATGTTCTATATAGCACGTCTGCCAAGTTTGCAACGCGTCGCACCAGCAGGAGCGGAGTTACGGGCGCCTTGCGTTATCCTTCGTATTAGGGCAAGCGGAGAATCCGCGCAAACTTTTTGTTGAATCCGCCGCCGCCGATGCGCGCAATGCGTTCTATATGTTCTATATAGCACGTCTGCCAAGTTTGCAACGCGTCGCAGCAGCAGGAGCGGAGTTACGGGCGCCTTGCGTTATCCTTCGTATTAGGGCAAGCGGAGAATCCGCGCAAACTTTTTGTTGAATCCGCCGCCGCCGATGCGCGCAATGCGTTCTATATGTTCTATATAGCACGTCTGCCAAGTTTGCAACGCGTCGCAGCAGCAGGAGCGGAGTTACGGGCGCCTTGCGTTATCCTTCGTATTAGGGCAAGCGGAGAATCCGCGCAAACTTTTTGTTGAATCCGCCGCCGCCGATGCGCGCAATGCGTTCTATATGTTCTATATAGCACGTCTGCCAAGTTTGCAACGCGTCGCAGCAGCAGGAGCGGAGTTACGGGCGCCTTGCGTTATCCTTCGTATTAGGGCAAGCGGAGAATCCGCGCAAACTTTTTGTTGAATCCGCCGCCGCCGATGCGCGCAATGCGTTCTATATGTTCTATATAGCACGTCTGCCAAGTTTGCAACGCGTCGCAGCAGCAGGAGCGGAGTTACGGGCGCCTTGCGTTATCCTTCGTATTAGGGCAAGCGGAGAATCCGCGCAAACTTTTTGTTGAATCCGCCGCCGCCGATGCGCGCAATGCGTTCTATATGTTCTATATAGCACGTCTGCCAAGTTTGCAACGCGTCGCAGCAGCAGGAGCGGAGTTACGGGCGCCTTGCGTTATCCTTCGTATTAGGGCAAGCGGAGAATCCGCGCAAACTTTTTGTTGAATCCGCCGCCGCCGATGCGCGCAATGCGTTCTATATGTTCTATATAGCACGTCTGCCAAGTTTGCAACGCGTCGCACCAGCAGGAGCGGAGTTACGGGCGCCTTGCGTTATCCTTCGTATTAGGGCAAGCGGAGAATCCGCGCAAACTTTTTGTTGAATCCGCCGCCGCCGATGCGCGCAATGCGTTCTATATGTTCTATATAGCACGTCTGCCAAGTTTGCAACGCGTCGCAGCAGCAGGAGCGGAGTTACGGGCGCCTTGCGTTATCCTTCGTATTAGGGCAAGCGGAGAATCCGCGCAAACTTTTTGTTGAATCCGCCGCCGCCGATGCGCGCAATGCGTTCTATATGTTCTATATAGCACGTCTGCCAAGTTTGCAACGCGTCGCAGCAGCAGGAGCGGAGTTACGGGCGCCTTGCGTTATCCTTCGTATTAGGGCAAGCGGAGAATCCGCGCAAACTTTTTGTTGAATCCGCCGCCGCCGATGCGCGCAATGCGTTCTATATGTTCTATATAGCACGTCTGCCAAGTTTGCAACGCGTCGCACCAGCAGGAGCGGAGTTACGGGCGCCTTGCGTTATCCTTCGTATTAGGGCAAGCGGAGAATCCGCGCAAACTTTTTGTTGAATCCGCCGCCGCCGATGCGCGCAATGCGTTCTATATGTTCTATATAGCACGTCTGCCAAGTTTGCAACGCGTCGCAGCAGCAGGAGCGGAGTTACGGGCGCCTTGCGTTATCCTTCGTATTAGGGCAAGCGGAGAATCCGCGCAAACTTTTTGTTGAATCCGCCGCCGCCGATGCGCGCAATGCGTTCTATATGTTCTATATAGCACGTCTGCCAAGTTTGCAACGCGTCGCAGCAGCAGGAGCGGAGTTACGGGCGCCTTGCGTTATCCTTCGTATTAGGGCAAGCGGAGAATCCGCGCAAACTTTTTGTTGAATCCGCCGCCGCCGATGCGCGCAATGCGTTCTATATGTTCTATATAGCACGTCTGCCAAGTTTGCAACGCGTCGCAGCAGCAGGAGCGGAGTTACGGGCGCCTTGCGTTATCCTTCGTATTAGGGCAAGCGGAGAATCCGCGCAAACTTTTTGTTGAATCCGCCGCCGCCGATGCGCGCAATGCGTTCTATATGTTCTATATAGCACGTCTGCCAAGTTTGCAACGCGTCGCACCAGCAGGAGCGGA
>CM043024.1:12087580-12126213 GCA_023690525.1 Holotrichia oblita
AGAATCCGCGCAAACTTTTTGTTGAATCCGCCGCCGCCGATGCGCGCAATGCGTTCTATATGTTCTATATAGCACGTCTGCCAAGTTTGCAACGCGTCGCAGCAGCAGGAGCGGAGTTACGTGCGCCTTGCGTTATCCTTCGTATTAGGGCAAGCGGAGAATCCGCGCAAACTTTTTGTTGAATCCGCCGCCGCCGATGCGCGCAATGCGTTCTATATGTTCTATATAGCACGTCTGCCAAGTTTGCAACGCGTCGCAGCAGCAGGAGCGGAGTTACGTGCGCCTTGCGTTATCCTTCGTATTAGGGCAAGCGGAGAATCCGCGCAAACTTTTTGTTGAATCCGCCGCCGCCGATGCGCGCAATGCGTTCTATATGTTCTATATAGCACGTCTGCCAAGTTTGCAACGCGTCGCAGCAGCAGGAGCGGAGTTACGTGCGCCTTGCGTTATCCTTCGTATTAGGGCAAGCGGAGAATCCGCGCAAACTTTTTGTTGAATCCGCCGCCGCCGATGCGCGCAATGCGTTCTATATGTTCTATATAGCACGTCTGCCAAGTTTGCAACGCGTCGCAGCAGCAGGAGCGGAGTTACGTGCGCCTTGCGTTATCCTTCGTATTAGGGCAAGCGGAGAATCCGCGCAAACTTTTTGTTGAATCCGCCGCCGCCGATGCGCGCAATGCGTTCTATATGTTCTATATAGCACGTCTGCCAAGTTTGCAACGCGTCGCAGCAGCAGGAGCGGAGTTACGTGCGCCTTGCGTTATCCTTCGTATTAGGGCAAGCGGAGAATCCGCGCAAACTTTTTGTTGAATCCGCCGCCGCCGATGCGCGCAATGCGTTCTATATGTTCTATATAGCACGTCTGCCAAGTTTGCAACGCGTCGCAGCAGCAGGAGCGGAGTTACGTGCGCCTTGCGTTATCCTTCGTATTAGGGCAAGCGGAGAATCCGCGCAAACTTTTTGTTGAATCCGCCGCCGCCGATGCGCGCAATGCGTTCTATATGTTCTATATAGCACGTCTGCCAAGTTTGCAACGCGTCGCAGCAGCAGGAGCGGAGTTACGTGCGCCTTGCGTTATCCTTCGTATTAGGGCAAGCGGAGAATCCGCGCAAACTTTTTGTTGAATCCGCCGCCGCCGATGCGCGCAATGCGTTCTATATGTTCTATATAGCACGTCTGCCAAGTTTGCAACGCGTCGCAGCAGCAGGAGCGGAGTTACGTGCGCCTTGCGTTATCCTTCGTATTAGGGCAAGCGGAGAATCCGCGCAAACTTTTTGTTGAATCCGCCGCCGCCGATGCGCGCAATGCGTTCTATATGTTCTATATAGCACGTCTGCCAAGTTTGCAACGCGTCGCAGCAGCAGGAGCGGAGTTACGTGCGCCTTGCGTTATCCTTCGTATTAGGGCAAGCGGAGAATCCGCGCAAACTTTTTGTTGAATCCGCCGCCGCCGATGCGCGCAATGCGTTCTATATGTTCTATATAGCACGTCTGCCAAGTTTGCAACGCGTCGCAGCAGCAGGAGCGGAGTTACGTGCGCCTTGCGTTATCCTTCGTATTACGGCAAGCGGAGAATCCGCGCAAACTTTTTGTTGAATCCGCCGCCGCCGATGCGCGCAATGCGTTCTATATGTTCTATATAGCACGTCTGCCAAGTTTGCAACGCGTCGCAGCAGCAGGAGCGGAGTTACGTGCGCCTTGCGTTATCCTTCGTATTAGGGCAAGCGGAGAATCCGCGCAAACTTTTTGTTGAATCCGCCGCCGCCGATGCGCGCAATGCGTTCTATATGTTCTATATAGCACGTCTGCCAAGTTTGCAACGCGTCGCAGCAGCAGGAGCGGAGTTACGTGCGCCTTGCGTTATCCTTCGTATTAGGGCAAGCGGAGAATCCGCGCAAACTTTTTGTTGAATCCGCCGCCGCCGATGCGCGCAATGCGTTCTATATGTTCTATATAGCACGTCTGCCAAGTTTGCAACGCGTCGCAGCAGCAGGAGCGGAGTTACGTGCGCCTTGCGTTATCCTTCGTATTAGGGCAAGCGGAGAATCCGCGCAAACTTTTTGTTGAATCCGCCGCCGCCGATGCGCGCAATGCGTTCTATATGTTCTATATAGCACGTCTGCCAAGTTTGCAACGCGTCGCAGCAGCAGGAGCGGAGTTACGTGCGCCTTGCGTTATCCTTCGTATTAGGGCAAGCGGAGAATCCGCGCAAACTTTTTGTTGAATCCGCCGCCGCCGATGCGCGCAATGCGTTCTATATGTTCTATATAGCACGTCTGCCAAGTTTGCAACGCGTCGCAGCAGCAGGAGCGGAGTTACGTGCGCCTTGCGTTATCCTTCGTATTAGGGCAAGCGGAGAATCCGCGCAAACTTTTTGTTGAATCCGCCGCCGCCGATGCGCGCAATGCGTTCTATATGTTCTATATAGCACGTCTGCCAAGTTTGCAACGCGTCGCAGCAGCAGGAGCGGAGTTACGTGCGCCTTGCGTTATCCTTCGTATTAGGGCAAGCGGAGAATCCGCGCAAACTTTTTGTTGAATCCGCCGCCGCCGATGCGCGCAATGCGTTCTATATGTTCTATATAGCACGTCTGCCAAGTTTGCAACGCGTCGCAGCAGCAGGAGCGGAGTTACGTGCGCCTTGCGTTATCCTTCGTATTAGGGCAAGCGGAGAATCCGCGCAAACTTTTTGTTGAATCCGCCGCCGCCGATGCGCGCAATGCGTTCTATATGTTCTATATAGCACGTCTGCCAAGTTTGCAACGCGTCGCAGCAGCAGGAGCGGAGTTACGTGCGCCTTGCGTTATCCTTCGTATTAGGGCAAGCGGAGAATCCGCGCAAACTTTTTGTTGAATCCGCCGCCGCCGATGCGCGCAATGCGTTCTATATGTTCTATATAGCACGTCTGCCAAGTTTGCAACGCGTCGCAGCAGCAGGAGCGGAGTTACGTGCGCCTTGCGTTATCCTTCGTATTAGGGCAAGCGGAGAATCCGCGCAAACTTTTTGTTGAATCCGCCGCCGCCGATGCGCGCAATGCGTTCTATATGTTCTATATAGCACGTCTGCCAAGTTTGCAACGCGTCGCAGCAGCAGGAGCGGAGTTACGTGCGCCTTGCGTTATCCTTCGTATTAGGGCAAGCGGAGAATCCGCGCAAACTTTTTGTTGAATCCGCCGCCGCCGATGCGCGCAATGCGTTCTATATGTTCTATATAGCACGTCTGCCAAGTTTGCAACGCGTCGCAGCAGCAGGAGCGGAGTTACGTGCGCCTTGCGTTATCCTTCGTATTAGGGCAAGCGGAGAATCCGCGCAAACTTTTTGTTGAATCCGCCGCCGCCGATGCGCGCAATGCGTTCTATATGTTCTATATAGCACGTCTGCCAAGTTTGCAACGCGTCGCAGCAGCAGGAGCGGAGTTACGTGCGCCTTGCGTTATCCTTCGTATTAGGGCAAGCGGAGAATCCGCGCAAACTTTTTGTTGAATCCGCCGCCGCCGATGCGCGCAATGCGTTCTATATGTTCTATATAGCACGTCTGCCAAGTTTGCAACGCGTCGCAGCAGCAGGAGCGGAGTTACGGGCGCCTTGCGTTATCCTTCGTATTAGGGCAAGCGGAGAATCCGCGCAAACTTTTTGTTGAATCCGCCGCCGCCGATGCGCGCAATGCGTTCTATATGTTCTATATAGCACGTCTGCCAAGTTTGCAACGCGTCGCAGCAGCAGGAGCGGAGTTACGTGCGCCTTGCGTTATCCTTCGTATTAGGGCAAGCGGAGAATCCGCGCAAACTTTTTGTTGAATCCGCCGCCGCCGATGCGCGCAATGCGTTCTATATGTTCTATATAGCACGTCTGCCAAGTTTGCAACGCGTCGCAGCAGCAGGAGCGGAGTTACGTGCGCCTTGCGTTATCCTTCGTATTAGGGCAAGCGGAGAATCCGCGCAAACTTTTTGTTGAATCCGCCGCCGCCGATGCGCGCAATGCGTTCTATATGTTCTATATAGCACGTCTGCCAAGTTTGCAACGCGTCGCAGCAGCAGGAGCGGAGTTACGTGCGCCTTGCGTTATCCTTCGTATTAGGGCAAGCGGAGAATCCGCGCAAACTTTTTGTTGAATCCGCCGCCGCCGATGCGCGCAATGCGTTCTATATGTTCTATATAGCACGTCTGCCAAGTTTGCAACGCGTCGCAGCAGCAGGAGCGGAGTTACGTGCGCCTTGCGTTATCCTTCGTATTACGGCAAGCGGAGAATCCGCGCAAACTTTTTGTTGAATCCGCCGCCGCCGATGCGCGCAATGCGTTCTATATGTTCTATATAGCACGTCTGCCAAGTTTGCAACGCGTCGCAGCAGCAGGAGCGGAGTTACGTGCGCCTTGCGTTATCCTTCGTATTAGGGCAAGCGGAGAATCCGCGCAAACTTTTTGTTGAATCCGCCGCCGCCGATGCGCGCAATGCGTTCTATATGTTCTATATAGCACGTCTGCCAAGTTTGCAACGCGTCGCAGCAGCAGGAGCGGAGTTACGTGCGCCTTGCGTTATCCTTCGTATTAGGGCAAGCGGAGAATCCGCGCAAACTTTTTGTTGAATCCGCCGCCGCCGATGCGCGCAATGCGTTCTATATGTTCTATATAGCACGTCTGCCAAGTTTGCAACGCGTCGCAGCAGCAGGAGCGGAGTTACGTGCGCCTTGCGTTATCCTTCGTATTAGGGCAAGCGGAGAATCCGCGCAAACTTTTTGTTGAATCCGCCGCCGCCGATGCGCGCAATGCGTTCTATATGTCTCTATATAGCACGTCTGCCAAGTTTGCAACGCGTCGCAGCAGCAGGAGCGGAGTTACGTGCGCCTTGCGTTATCCTTCGTATTACGGCAAGCGGAGAATCCGCGCAAACTTTTTGTTGAATCCGCCGCCGCCGATGCGCGCAATGCGTTCTATATGTTCTATATAGCACGTCTGCCAAGTTTGCAACGCGTCGCAGCAGCAGGAGCGGAGTTACGTGCGCCTTGCGTTATCCTTCGTATTAGGGCAAGCGGAGAATCCGCGCAAACTTTTTGTTGAATCCGCCGCCGCCGATGCGCGCAATGCGTTCTATATGTTCTATATAGCACGTCTGCCAAGTTTGCAACGCGTCGCAGCAGCAGGAGCGGAGTTACGTGCGCCTTGCGTTATCCTTCGTATTAGGGCAAGCGGAGAATCCGCGCAAACTTTTTGTTGAATCCGCCGCCGCCGATGCGCGCAATGCGTTCTATATGTTCTATATAGCACGTCTGCCAAGTTTGCAACGCGTCGCAGCAGCAGGAGCGGAGTTACGTGCGCCTTGCGTTATCCTTCGTATTAGGGCAAGCGGAGAATCCGCGCAAACTTTTTGTTGAATCCGCCGCCGCCGATGCGCGCAATGCGTTCTATATGTTCTATATAGCACGTCTGCCAAGTTTGCAACGCGTCGCAGCAGCAGGAGCGGAGTTACGTGCGCCTTGCGTTATCCTTCGTATTAGGGCAAGCGGAGAATCCGCGCAAACTTTTTGTTGAATCCGCCGCCGCCGATGCGCGCAATGCGTTCTATATGTTCTATATAGCACGTCTGCCAAGTTTGCAACGCGTCGCAGCAGCAGGAGCGGAGTTACGTGCGCCTTGCGTTATCCTTCGTATTAGGGCAAGCGGAGAATCCGCGCAAACTTTTTGTTGAATCCGCCGCCGCCGATGCGCGCAATGCGTTCTATATGTTCTATATAGCACGTCTGCCAAGTTTGCAACGCGTCGCAGCAGCAGGAGCGGAGTTACGTGCGCCTTGCGTTATCCTTCGTATTAGGGCAAGCGGAGAATCCGCGCAAACTTTTTGTTGAATCCGCCGCCGCCGATGCGCGCAATGCGTTCTATATGTTCTATATAGCACGTCTGCCAAGTTTGCAACGCGTCGCAGCAGCAGGAGCGGAGTTACGTGCGCCTTGCGTTATCCTTCGTATTAGGGCAAGCGGAGAATCCGCGCAAACTTTTTGTTGAATCCGCCGCCGCCGATGCGCGCAATGCGTTCTATATGTTCTATATAGCACGTCTGCCAAGTTTGCAACGCGTCGCAGCAGCAGGAGCGGAGTTACGTGCGCCTTGCGTTATCCTTCGTATTAGGGCAAGCGGAGAATCCGCGCAAACTTTTTGTTGAATCCGCCGCCGCCGATGCGCGCAATGCGTTCTATATGTTCTATATAGCACGTCTGCCAAGTTTGCAACGCGTCGCAGCAGCAGGAGCGGAGTTACGTGCGCCTTGCGTTATCCTTCGTATTAGGGCAAGCGGAGAATCCGCGCAAACTTTTTGTTGAATCCGCCGCCGCCGATGCGCGCAATGCGTTCTATATGTTCTATATAGCACGTCTGCCAAGTTTGCAACGCGTCGCAGCAGCAGGAGCGGAGTTACGTGCGCCTTGCGTTATCCTTCGTATTAGGGCAAGCGGAGAATCCGCGCAAACTTTTTGTTGAATCCGCCGCCGCCGATGCGCGCAATGCGTTCTATATGTTCTATATAGCACGTCTGCCAAGTTTGCAACGCGTCGCAGCAGCAGGAGCGGAGTTACGTGCGCCTTGCGTTATCCTTCGTATTAGGGCAAGCGGAGAATCCGCGCAAACTTTTTGTTGAATCCGCCGCCGCCGATGCGCGCAATGCGTTCTATATGTTCTATATAGCACGTCTGCCAAGTTTGCAACGCGTCGCAGCAGCAGGAGCGGAGTTACGTGCGCCTTGCGTTATCCTTCGTATTAGGGCAAGCGGAGAATCCGCGCAAACTTTTTGTTGAATCCGCCGCCGCCGATGCGCGCAATGCGTTCTATATGTTCTATATAGCACGTCTGCCAAGTTTGCAACGCGTCGCAGCAGCAGGAGCGGAGTTACGTGCGCCTTGCGTTATCCTTCGTATTAGGGCAAGCGGAGAATCCGCGCAAACTTTTTGTTGAATCCGCCGCCGCCGATGCGCGCAATGCGTTCTATATGTTCTATATAGCACGTCTGCCAAGTTTGCAACGCGTCGCAGCAGCAGGAGCGGAGTTACGTGCGCCTTGCGTTATCCTTCGTATTAGGGCAAGCGGAGAATCCGCGCAAACTTTTTGTTGAATCCGCCGCCGCCGATGCGCGCAATGCGTTCTATATGTTCTATATAGCACGTCTGCCAAGTTTGCAACGCGTCGCAGCAGCAGGAGCGGAGTTACGTGCGCCTTGCGTTATCCTTCGTATTAGGGCAAGCGGAGAATCCGCGCAAACTTTTTGTTGAATCCGCCGCCGCCGATGCGCGCAATGCGTTCTATATGTTCTATATAGCACGTCTGCCAAGTTTGCAACGCGTCGCAGCAGCAGGAGCGGAGTTACGTGCGCCTTGCGTTATCCTTCGTATTAGGGCAAGCGGAGAATCCGCGCAAACTTTTTGTTGAATCCGCCGCCGCCGATGCGCGCAATGCGTTCTATATGTTCTATATAGCACGTCTGCCAAGTTTGCAACGCGTCGCAGCAGCAGGAGCGGAGTTACGTGCGCCTTGCGTTATCCTTCGTATTAGGGCAAGCGGAGAATCCGCGCAAACTTTTTGTTGAATCCGCCGCCGCCGATGCGCGCAATGCGTTCTATATGTTCTATATAGCACGTCTGCCAAGTTTGCAACGCGTCGCAGCAGCAGGAGCGGAGTTACGTGCGCCTTGCGTTATCCTTCGTATTAGGGCAAGCGGAGAATCCGCGCAAACTTTTTGTTGAATCCGCCGCCGCCGATGCGCGCAATGCGTTCTATATGTTCTATATAGCACGTCTGCCAAGTTTGCAACGCGTCGCAGCAGCAGGAGCGGAGTTACGTGCGCCTTGCGTTATCCTTCGTATTAGGGCAAGCGGAGAATCCGCGCAAACTTTTTGTTGAATCCGCCGCTGCCGATGCGCGCAATGCGTTCTATATGTTCTATATAGCACGTCTGCCAAGTTTGCAACGCGTCGCAGCAGCAGGAGCGGAGTTACGTGCGCCTTGCGTTATCCTTCGTATTAGGGCAAGCGGAGAATCCGCGCAAACTTTTTGTTGAATCCGCCGCCGCCGATGCGCGCAATGCGTTCTATATGTTCTATATAGCACGTCTGCCAAGTTTGCAACGCGTCGCAGCAGCAGGAGCGGAGTTACGTGCGCCTTGCGTTATCCTTCGTATTAGGGCAAGCGGAGAATCCGCGCAAACTTTTTGTTGAATCCGCCGCCGCCGATGCGCGCAATGCGTTCTATATGTTCTATATAGCACGTCTGCCAAGTTTGCAACGCGTCGCAGCAGCAGGAGCGGAGTTACGTGCGCCTTGCGTTATCCTTCGTATTAGGGCAAGCGGAGAATCCGCGCAAACTTTTTGTTGAATCCGCCGCCGCCGATGCGCGCAATGCGTTCTATATGTTCTATATAGCACGTCTGCCAAGTTTGCAACGCGTCGCAGCAGCAGGAGCGGAGTTACGTGCGCCTTGCGTTATCCTTCGTATTAGGGCAAGCGGAGAATCCGCGCAAACTTTTTGTTGAATCCGCCGCCGCCGATGCGCGCAATGCGTTCTATATGTTCTATATAGCACGTCTGCCAAGTTTGCAACGCGTCGCAGCAGCAGGAGCGGAGTTACGTGCGCCTTGCGTTATCCTTCGTATTAGGGC
The DNA here is from genome assembly GCA_023690525.1 of Holotrichia oblita. Lineage (NCBI taxonomy): Eukaryota > Metazoa > Arthropoda > Insecta > Coleoptera > Scarabaeidae > Holotrichia > Holotrichia oblita. Next base: position 12,096,211 of record CM043024.1, read on the forward strand.
AAGCGGAGAATCCGCGCAAACTTTTTGTTGAATCCGCCGCCGCCGATGCGCGCAATGCGTTCTATATGTTCTATATAGCACGTCTGCCAAGTTTGCAACGCGTCGCAGCAGCAGGAGCGGAGTTACGTGCGCCTTGCGTTATCCTTCGTATTAGGGCAAGCGGAGAATCCGCGCAAACTTTTTGTTGAATCCGCCGCCGCCGATGCGCGCAATGCGTTCTATATGTTCTATATAGCACGTCTGCCAAGTTTGCAACGCGTCGCAGCAGCAGGAGCGGAGTTACGTGCGCCTTGCGTTATCCTTCGTATTAGGGCAAGCGGAGAATCCGCGCAAACTTTTTGTTGAATCCGCCGCCGCCGATGCGCGCAATGCGTTCTATATGTTCTATATAGCACGTCTGCCAAGTTTGCAACGCGTCGCAGCAGCAGGAGCGGAGTTACGTGCGCCTTGCGTTATCCTTCGTATTAGGGCAAGCGGAGAATCCGCGCAAACTTTTTGTTGAATCCGCCGCCGCCGATGCGCGCAATGCGTTCTATATGTTCTATATAGCACGTCTGCCAAGTTTGCAACGCGTCGCAGCAGCAGGAGCGGAGTTACGTGCGCCTTGCGTTATCCTTCGTATTAGGGCAAGCGGAGAATCCGCGCAAACTTTTTGTTGAATCCGCCGCCGCCGATGCGCGCAATGCGTTCTATATGTTCTATATAGCACGTCTGCCAAGTTTGCAACGCGTCGCAGCAGCAGGAGCGGAGTTACGTGCGCCTTGCGTTATCCTTCGTATTAGGGCAAGCGGAGAATCCGCGCAAACTTTTTGTTGAATCCGCCGCCGCCGATGCGCGCAATGCGTTCTATATGTTCTATATAGCACGTCTGCCAAGTTTGCAACGCGTCGCAGCAGCAGGAGCGGAGTTACGTGCGCCTTGCGTTATCCTTCGTATTAGGGCAAGCGGAGAATCCGCGCAAACTTTTTGTTGAATCCGCCGCCGCCGATGCGCGCAATGCGTTCTATATGTTCTATATAGCACGTCTGCCAAGTTTGCAACGCGTCGCAGCAGCAGGAGCGGAGTTACGTGCGCCTTGCGTTATCCTTCGTATTAGGGCAAGCGGAGAATCCGCGCAAACTTTTTGTTGAATCCGCCGCCGCCGATGCGCGCAATGCGTTCTATATGTTCTATATAGCACGTCTGCCAAGTTTGCAACGCGTCGCAGCAGCAGGAGCGGAGTTACGTGCGCCTTGCGTTATCCTTCGTATTAGGGCAAGCGGAGAATCCGCGCAAACTTTTTGTTGAATCCGCCGCCGCCGATGCGCGCAATGCGTTCTATATGTTCTATATAGCACGTCTGCCAAGTTTGCAACGCGTCGCAGCAGCAGGAGCGGAGTTACGTGCGCCTTGCGTTATCCTTCGTATTAGGGCAAGCGGAGAATCCGCGCAAACTTTTTGTTGAATCCGCCGCCGCCGATGCGCGCAATGCGTTCTATATGTTCTATATAGCACGTCTGCCAAGTTTGCAACGCGTCGCAGCAGCAGGAGCGGAGTTACGTGCGCCTTGCGTTATCCTTCGTATTAGGGCAAGCGGAGAATCCGCGCAAACTTTTTGTTGAATCCGCCGCCGCCGATGCGCGCAATGCGTTCTATATGTTCTATATAGCACGTCTGCCAAGTTTGCAACGCGTCGCAGCAGCAGGAGCGGAGTTACGTGCGCCTTGCGTTATCCTTCGTATTAGGGCAAGCGGAGAATCCGCGCAAACTTTTTGTTGAATCCGCCGCCGCCGATGCGCGCAATGCGTTCTATATGTTCTATATAGCACGTCTGCCAAGTTTGCAACGCGTCGCAGCAGCAGGAGCGGAGTTACGTGCGCCTTGCGTTATCCTTCGTATTAGGGCAAGCGGAGAATCCGCGCAAACTTTTTGTTGAATCCGCCGCTGCCGATGCGCGCAATGCGTTCTATATGTTCTATATAGCACGTCTGCCAAGTTTGCAACGCGTCGCAGCAGCAGGAGCGGAGTTACGTGCGCCTTGCGTTATCCTTCGTATTAGGGCAAGCGGAGAATCCGCGCAAACTTTTTGTTGAATCCGCCGCCGCCGATGCGCGCAATGCGTTCTATATGTTCTATATAGCACGTCTGCCAAGTTTGCAACGCGTCGCAGCAGCAGGAGCGGAGTTACGTGCGCCTTGCGTTATCCTTCGTATTAGGGCAAGCGGAGAATCCGCGCAAACTTTTTGTTGAATCCGCCGCCGCCGATGCGCGCAATGCGTTCTATATGTTCTATATAGCACGTCTGCCAAGTTTGCAACGCGTCGCAGCAGCAGGAGCGGAGTTACGTGCGCCTTGCGTTATCCTTCGTATTAGGGCAAGCGGAGAATCCGCGCAAACTTTTTGTTGAATCCGCCGCCGCCGATGCGCGCAATGCGTTCTATATGTTCTATATAGCACGTCTGCCAAGTTTGCAACGCGTCGCAGCAGCAGGAGCGGAGTTACGTGCGCCTTGCGTTATCCTTCGTATTAGGGCAAGCGGAGAATCCGCGCAAACTTTTTGTTGAATCCGCCGCCGCCGATGCGCGCAATGCGTTCTATATGTTCTATATAGCACGTCTGCCAAGTTTGCAACGCGTCGCAGCAGCAGGAGCGGAGTTACGTGCGCCTTGCGTTATCCTTCGTATTAGGGCAAGCGGAGAATCCGCGCAAACTTTTTGTTGAATCCGCCGCCGCCGATGCGCGCAATGCGTTCTATATGTTCTATATAGCACGTCTGCCAAGTTTGCAACGCGTCGCAGCAGCAGGAGCGGAGTTACGGGCGCCTTGCGTTATCCTTCGTATTAGGGCAAGCGGAGAATCCGCGCAAACTTTTTGTTGAATCCGCCGCCGCCGATGCGCGCAATGCGTTCTATATGTTCTATATAGCACGTCTGCCAAGTTTGCAACGCGTCGCAGCAGCAGGAGCGGAGTTACGTGCGCCTTGCGTTATCCTTCGTATTACGGCAAGCGGAGAATCCGCGCAAACTTTTTGTTGAATCCGCCGCCGCCGATGCGCGCAATGCGTTCTATATGTTCTATATAGCACGTCTGCCAAGTTTGCAACGCGTCGCAGCAGCAGGAGCGGAGTTACGTGCGCCTTGCGTTATCCTTCGTATTAGGGCAAGCGGAGAATCCGCGCAAACTTTTTGTTGAATCCGCCGCCGCCGATGCGCGCAATGCGTTCTATATGTTCTATATAGCACGTCTGCCAAGTTTGCAACGCGTCGCAGCAGCAGGAGCGGAGTTACGTGCGCCTTGCGTTATCCTTCGTATTAGGGCAAGCGGAGAATCCGCGCAAACTTTTTGTTGAATCCGCCGCCGCCGATGCGCGCAATGCGTTCTATATGTTCTATATAGCACGTCTGCCAAGTTTGCAACGCGTCGCAGCAGCAGGAGCGGAGTTACGTGCGCCTTGCGTTATCCTTCGTATTAGGGCAAGCGGAGAATCCGCGCAAACTTTTTGTTGAATCCGCCGCCGCCGATGCGCGCAATGCGTTCTATATGTTCTATATAGCACGTCTGCCAAGTTTGCAACGCGTCGCAGCAGCAGGAGCGGAGTTACGGGCGCCTTGCGTTATCCTTCGTATTAGGGCAAGCGGAGAATCCGCGCAAACTTTTTGTTGAATCCGCCGCCGCCGATGCGCGCAATGCGTTCTATATGTTCTATATAGCACGTCTGCCAAGTTTGCAACGCGTCGCAGCAGCAGGAGCGGAGTTACGTGCGCCTTGCGTTATCCTTCGTATTAGGGCAAGCGGAGAATCCGCGCAAACTTTTTGTTGAATCCGCCGCCGCCGATGCGCGCAATGCGTTCTATATGTTCTATATAGCACGTCTGCCAAGTTTGCAACGCGTCGCAGCAGCAGGAGCGGAGTTACGTGCGCCTTGCGTTATCCTTCGTATTAGGGCAAGCGGAGAATCCGCGCAAACTTTTTGTTGAATCCGCCGCCGCCGATGCGCGCAATGCGTTCTATATGTTCTATATAGCACGTCTGCCAAGTTTGCAACGCGTCGCAGCAGCAGGAGCGGAGTTACGTGCGCCTTGCGTTATCCTTCGTATTAGGGCAAGCGGAGAATCCGCGCAAACTTTTTGTTGAATCCGCCGCTGCCGATGCGCGCAATGCGTTCTATATGTTCTATATAGCACGTCTGCCAAGTTTGCAACGCGTCGCAGCAGCAGGAGCGGAGTTACGTGCGCCTTGCGTTATCCTTCGTATTACGGCAAGCGGAGAATCCGCGCAAACTTTTTGTTGAATCCGCCGCTGCCGATGCGCGCAATGCGTTCTATATGTTCTATATAGCACGTCTGCCAAGTTTGCAACGCGTCGCAGCAGCAGGAGCGGAGTTACGTGCGCCTTGCGTTATCCTTCGTATTACGGCAAGCGGAGAATCCGCGCAAACTTTTTGTTGAATCCGCCGCTGCCGATGCGCGCAATGCGTTCTATATGTTCTATATAGCACGTCTGCCAAGTTTGCAACGCGTCGCAGCAGCAGGAGCGGAGTTACGTGCGCCTTGCGTTATCCTTCGTATTACGGCAAGCGGAGAATCCGTGCAAACTTTTTGTTGAATCCGCCGCTGCCGATGCGCGCAATGCGTTCTATATGTTCTATATAGCACGTCTGCCAAGTTTGCAACGCGTCGCAGCAGCAGGAGCGGAGTTACGTGCGCCTTGCGTTATCCTTCGTATTACGGCAAGCGGAGAATCCGCGCAAACTTTTTGTTGAATCCGCCGCTGCCGATGCGCGCAATGCGTTCTATATGTTCTATATAGCACGTCTGCCAAGTTTGCAACGCGTCGCAGCAGCAGGAGCGGAGTTACGTGCGCCTTGCGTTATCCTTCGTATTACGGCAAGCGGAGAATCCGCGCAAACTTTTTGTTGAATCCGCCGCCGCCGATGCGCGCAATGCGTTCTATATGTTCTATATAGCACGTCTGCCAAGTTTGCAACGCGTCGCAGCAGCAGGAGCGGAGTTACGTGCGCCTTGCGTTATCCTTCGTATTACGGCAAGCGGAGAATCCGTGCAAACTTTTTGTTGAATCCGCCGCCGCCGATGCGCGCAATGCGTTCTATATGTTCTATATAGCACGTCTGCCAAGTTTGCAACGCGTCGCAGCAGCAGGAGCGGAGTTACGTGCGCCTTGCGTTATCCTTCGTATTACGGCAAGCGGAGAATCCGCGCAAACTTTTTGTTGAATCCGCCGCCGCCGATGCGCGCAATGCGTTCTATATGTTCTATATAGCACGTCTGCCAAGTTTGCAACGCGTCGCAGCAGCAGGAGCGGAGTTACGTGCGCCTTGCGTTATCCTTCGTATTACGGCAAGCGGAGAATCCGCGCAAACTTTTTGTTGAATCCGCCGCTGCCGATGCGCGCAATGCGTTCTATATGTTCTATATAGCACGTCTGCCAAGTTTGCAACGCGTCGCAGCAGCAGGAGCGGAGTTACGTGCGCCTTGCGTTATCCTTCGTATTACGGCAAGCGGAGAATCCGCGCAAACTTTTTGTTGAATCCGCCGCCGCCGATGCGCGCAATGCGTTCTATATGTTCTATATAGCACGTCTGCCAAGTTTGCAACGCGTCGCAGCAGCAGGAGCGGAGTTACGTGCGCCTTGCGTTATCCTTCGTATTACGGCAAGCGGAGAATCCGCGCAAACTTTTTGTTGAATCCGCCGCCGCCGATGCGCGCAATGCGTTCTATATGTTCTATATAGCACGTCTGCCAAGTTTGCAACGCGTCGCAGCAGCAGGAGCGGAGTTACGTGCGCCTTGCGTTATCCTTCGTATTACGGCAAGCGGAGAATCCGCGCAAACTTTTTGTTGAATCCGCCGCCGCCGATGCGCGCAATGCGTTCTATATGTTCTATATAGCACGTCTGCCAAGTTTGCAACGCGTCGCAGCAGCAGGAGCGGAGTTACGTGCGCCTTGCGTTATCCTTCGTATTACGGCAAGCGGAGAATCCGCGCAAACTTTTTGTTGAATCCGCCGCCGCCGATGCGCGCAATGCGTTCTATATGTTCTATATAGCACGTCTGCCAAGTTTGCAACGCGTCGCAGCAGCAGGAGCGGAGTTACGTGCGCCTTGCGTTATCCTTCGTATTAGGGCAAGCGGAGAATCCGCGCAAACTTTTTGTTGAATCCGCCGCCGCCGATGCGCGCAATGCGTTCTATATGTTCTATATAGCACGTCTGCCAAGTTTGCAACGCGTCGCAGCAGCAGGAGCGGAGTTACGTGCGCCTTGCGTTATCCTTCGTATTACGGCAAGCGGAGAATCCGCGCAAACTTTTTGTTGAATCCGCCGCCGCCGATGCGCGCAATGCGTTCTATATGTTCTATATAGCACGTCTGCCAAGTTTGCAACGCGTCGCAGCAGCAGGAGCGGAGTTACGTGCGCCTTGCGTTATCCTTCGTATTACGGCAAGCGGAGAATCCGCGCAAACTTTTTGTTGAATCCGCCGCCGCCGATGCGCGCAATGCGTTCTATATGTTCTATATAGCACGTCTGCCAAGTTTGCAACGCGTCGCAGCAGCAGGAGCGGAGTTACGTGCGCCTTGCGTTATCCTTCGTATTAGGGCAAGCGGAGAATCCGCGCAAACTTTTTGTTGAATCCGCCGCCGCCGATGCGCGCAATGCGTTCTATATGTTCTATATAGCACGTCTGCCAAGTTTGCAACGCGTCGCAGCAGCAGGAGCGGAGTTACGTGCGCCTTGCGTTATCCTTCGTATTACGGCAAGCGGAGAATCCGCGCAAACTTTTTGTTGAATCCGCCGCCGCCGATGCGCGCAATGCGTTCTATATGTTCTATATAGCACGTCTGCCAAGTTTGCAACGCGTCGCAGCAGCAGGAGCGGAGTTACGTGCGCCTTGCGTTATCCTTCGTATTACGGCAAGCGGAGAATCCGCGCAAACTTTTTGTTGAATCCGCCGCCGCCGATGCGCGCAATGCGTTCTATATGTTCTATATAGCACGTCTGCCAAGTTTGCAACGCGTCGCAGCAGCAGGAGCGGAGTTACGTGCGCCTTGCGTTATCCTTCGTATTACGGCAAGCGGAGAATCCGCGCAAACTTTTTGTTGAATCCGCCGCTGCCGATGCGCGCAATGCGTTCTATATGTTCTATATAGCACGTCTGCCAAGTTTGCAACGCGTCGCAGCAGCAGGAGCGGAGTTACGTGCGCCTTGCGTTATCCTTCGTATTACGGCAAGCGGAGAATCCGCGCAAACTTTTTGTTGAATCCGCCGCCGCCGATGCGCGCAATGCGTTCTATATGTTCTATATAGCACGTCTGCCAAGTTTGCAACGCGTCGCAGCAGCAGGAGCGGAGTTACGTGCGCCTTGCGTTATCCTTCGCTTGCGTTGTAATATAACAATCTCAAGATTATCATCTGGCCTTTAAAAAAACTAAATAGATATACACGACAGAACCTTCGATTCAATGAAAGGACGAGTCAATGAAAAGTATACATAGTATGTTTATAAACATAATGTAATTGTAAGCAAACACAAAAACAATGTAAACATTTTGTTAAAGTTTACACAGCATATTTATAAATATACTTATAAACAAAGCATACCATTCATATATATAAGATCTAGGAAGTAATAGTAAGTAATATTATAGAGTCTAGTACTCAGTTAATCTCTAGTATATAGTCACCAGTGTTAGTATAAGTATGTAACCTACTGTGATATTAATTTAAGTGTTGAAATATATTGTTAACCATAACAACCTGGTTAAGATATTTGAACCTGAGACGATCCTCTATTACATGGCGATCCTGATTTATTACATGGCGCGATCCAGGTAATCCTGCCAGTCCAGGTAACCCTGCCAGTCCAGGTAACCCTGCCAGTCCAGGTAACCCTGCCAGTCCAGGTAATCCTGCCAGTCCAGGTAACCCTGCCAGTCCAGTCCAGGTAAATATGGCAGCTCTCATCGAATTACATTAAATGGGGAAAATCGAAAAATGGGCACCTCATCCAGCAAGGACACGACAAACGAACAATCGTTAACAGAAAATGGGGCTATCAACGCTAACATAGTGATGCAAGAGACCCAACTGAGGTTGTCTACAGACGTAATGGTACTGTTCTATATACTATTCGCTGTCGTAATGATGCAGTTCCTGCTGAAAGCCACCAGAACATACACCAGACACGTTGAAAAGCGGACACTTAAAAGGTATCGGCTGCTCTACCTGTATAAAGACCCATGCACTGAGTAAGACGTCCATGGCAGCTAGGACTTCGAGCAACTTCTAGAAGAATGTAACGCCTTCTATCGAAATCTGGGAAAGGACACTCAAGAAAGAAGAAAAAATAGAGACATCACACAAAGTAAGTGCGAACAATTACTTAGTTTTATTAGTGACTTTAAAAACTTGCAAAAAAGTTTCAATAGTGCTACACAAACTGAAGATACTAGTGGTATAGAATTAGTTATAAGTAAAATTAATTCAGTACTTTCAAACTGTAAATCAATTATAGACTTAAGATTACAAATAACGAACATTAAATTAAACATGGAGAAATTTGATCTAAAAGTAGCTGCAACTCTGTTGCCAATAATGGATGGCACAGAAAGTAAAACGCGCCAATTAATTGAAGGTATAGAATTGTATGATACTTTATTGGACAAGGACGGCAAAAATTCATTAACTAATTACATTTTGAAAACGCGCTTGAATTCAATTGCGAAAATAAAATTAAAATCTACCTACTCTAGTAATACAGAATTAGTAAAAGACCTTAAAACATATTGTATCATTAAACAATCAGCTTGTGCTCTTTCGGCTAAATTGCATACAATCAAGCAAGGGTCACAATCTATATCTGACTACGGCAAAACAATTGAGGACTTAATGATCAATCTCACATTGAGTCAAGCAAATGAGGATGACAACAAGACAAAAACCTTAAATGAAGTAAATGAAAAAATTGCAATTAATTCGTTTGCAAATGGACTTAGTAGTGGTGAACTGAGGACCATAATAAAAGCAAGAAACTACATAAACCTTAGTGCAGCGATTCAAGGAGCGCTAGATGAAGAAATGAATACCCCGAAACCAGTATTCCACGCTAGAGCATACACTCATCAGCAAAGAAAGGCAGAAGTCAATACGGTTACACCAACAATTACCATCACACCCACCGAGGCAAGTTTCGACAACATCCTGATGTAAACCGCACCAATAAGACACACAACAATTATAGGCAGTCAAATTGTACGAACTACGGAAATAAAACAAGCCATGCGAAACCATACCAACAAAAACGAGTATACGCTACAACAAAGCAAGCGGATAATAAAGAAACAACAAAAAGTCCCACCCAGCAGTTTTTTCGTTCCCAAGAAAGTAAGTCTTAACTTAAATGGTCTAAACTATATTAAATTACATTACAAAAATAGAGAACTTTTGTTTTTAGTCGATACAGGAAGTTCAATTAGTTTAATATATGATAATAAAATTTTTAGTAGCGAAATAATGCAACCAAATTCAACAACAATAAAAGGAATTTCGGGATCTACAATTTCAAAAGGTACAATCAATATTAATTTAAATATTGATGATTATTCTTTAACGCATGAATTTCACATCGTAAAATCTTTCGACTCTAATGCAAACGGTATTTTAGGGTCAGATTTCTTTTATAAATATCATGCTAATATAGATTATCAGACATTGCACTTAACATTGACCTTACACAACGACAGACTTACATTACCAATTCATACTGATTCGAAACCTTCATACGCATTCCTGCTTATTGTCAAGTAATAAAACGATGTTATGTAAACAAAGATATGGAATGTGTTGTCTCAGCAAAAGAAGTAGCTAGCGGTGTATTTTTAGCACGTACATTAGCAAAACCAATTAATAATGAAATTCCAGTACAAGTTTTAAATACAACAGATAAAGATGTCATATTAAAAAACTTTACTCCGGAGATAGAACCACTAAGAAATTACGAAATATGTAGGTTTGGTGAAATTGACAAGTATTCTGTAGAGAGAATCGACAAACTACTTGAAAATTTAAACTTAGAACATTTAACAACTCCAGAGAAATTCTCAATACAGCGTATTTGCACGAAGTATGCGGACATCTTCCATGTTCCAGGAGACAAACTTGGTACCACAAGCATTTTTAAACAAGAAATACATCTGAAGAGAAATTCACAACCCGCCTATAAAAAACCATACAGACTCCCACATGCACAGAAACAAGAAGTCCATCGACAGGTAGATCAGATGCTGAAAGATGGAATAATCGAAAAAGCAACATCAGAATGGTCTTCTCCAATTTTGATAATACCAAAGAAAGCAGATCTAAATGGAGAAAAAAGATGGCGTATGGTGATAGATTACAGATTATTAAACCAAGAAATTGAAGACGATAAGTTTCCATTACCAAACATTACGGAAATAATTGATTCACTATCCGGAGCAACATATTTTTCGCATCTAGACTTATCACAAGGCTACCACCAAATAGAGTTACAACCCAAAAGTAGACCCTGCACAGCTTTCATTACAGATAGAGGTCAATACCAAATGACACGTTTACCAATGGGATTAAAAATCAGTCCCAGTGCTTTCTCACGGGCAATGACAATTGCTATGACAGGTTTAAATTATGACACATGCTTGATTTATCTTGACGATTTGATTGTATACGGTAATAGCTTGGTAGATCATAATAAAAATTTAGTTAAAGTGTTTGAAAGATTGCGTCAGGTAAATTTGAAATTAAACCCAAGTAAATGTGATTTCCTAAAACAAGAAATTTTGTATTTAGGGCATGTTATATCAGCAAATGGTGTATCACCCGATAAAAGTAAAATAGAAGCTATCAAAAATTATCCCACACCCAAAAATGGAGCAGAGGTTAAACGATTCGTAGCTTTCGCAAATTATTATAGAAAGTTTATAAAGAATTTTGCAGAAATTACCTCACCATTAAATCAGTTAACACGAAAAAACGCCCACTTTTATTGGTCCGTAGAATGTCAACAAGCATTCGAAGCATTAAAAAATGCGTTAGTTAAACCTCCAATTTTGCAATATCCAAATTTTTCACCCAATAATACCTTTATTTTGAGAACAGATGCTTCCAAACATGCTATCGGTGCAGTTTTATCCAACGGAGACGACAGACCAGTAGCATATGCAAGTAGATCTCTTAATAAAGCAGAAATTAACTATTCAGTAATCGAGAAAGAACTTTTAGCAATTACATGGGCAGTACAACATTTTAGAGTTTATCTTTTATCCCGCCATTTCATTATATACACAGATCACAAACCACTTATTTATCTTTTTGGAATGACTAATCCGTCAAGCAGACTAACTAAATTTCGTTTGAAATTAGAGGAATTTGACTTCACTGTAAAATATATAAAAGGAAAAGACAATGTCACAGCAGACGCACTCTCTAGAATAGAAGTATCTTCAACAGAATTAAAAGATTTGCATAAAAACATAGAATCACAGAATTCTTATGTTATTACAAGAGCTACAGCAAGAAAAGTTAATGATACAAGTCAAAATAATTCTGATTCGCGATTGCGGACTGATCACCCGTCAGTTGTTGAATTACTAAAGCGTCCACAAGACGCCACCGAATTAAAAATTGTATCTAAAAATGAATTCAATCGCTTAGCTAAATCCCCAAATTTTAAGACGTACGTACGCGAAAAATGAAACCTTGTACAAAAAGGTATTATATGACTACAATAGTCAGATTCTTTACATAGAGCAGGCAACTTCATCAACGTTACCATTCACTGGAACGCTGAAAGCCCTGACAGTAATATGTAAGAAATATAAAATAAGTGAACTAGTTATGTCAAAGGACAACAGATGCGCATCATTATCAACATCATTACCATCATCATCAATTATGAAACAAATCCTTGAAAACATAAGTTTACTGAAAAATAAAGGGATAAAAATTAACATTATTAAAGCAAATCAAAGAATATACGACAAAGATAAACAACAAATTATTTTAAATGACTTCCACATGTTACCCACAGGTGGTCATGCAGGTATAAATAGAATGTATAATAATATAAAGAAATATTATTTTTGGCCTAATATGTATAGAGAGGTACAAAACTTTGTTAAGAAATGTGAACAATGTCAGAGATGTAAATATTCAAATACAAATATTGAACCAATGGTAATAACCACAACAGCTACATCAGCGTTTCAAAAGATATTTGTAGATTTGGTAGGACCTTTAGAATGTGATGAAATAGGTAATAAATATGTCTTAACTATACAATGCGATTTAAGTAAATTTGTAGAATGTTATCCCATAAGGAACAAAGAAGCTACAACTGTAAGCAAGTCATTAGTAGACAATTTTATTTTAAGATATGGAGTTCCAGCTGAAATTGTATCAGATCAGGGAACCGAATTTTTAGCATCTACACTACAAGAAGTGTGTAAGTTGTTACAAATTAAACATCTTAAATCTACTGCATATCATCATCAAACATTAGGTTCATTAGAAAATTCGCACAAAAATTTAGGTGCTTATATCAGAATTCAAACTTCTAAATACGCAAACAGTTGGAGTTCTTGGTTACCTTATTGGAGCTTTTCTTATAACACAACAGTTCATACAGAAACAAAATATTCTCCTTTTGAGCTCGTATTTGGTTATCCAGCAAGATTACCATCGAATTTAGTGAGACAAGTAGAACCTTTATACACTTTTGATAATTACCCCTTAGAATTAAAGTACAGATTACAACAAGCTTGTACTGATGCAAGAACCAATCTATTAGAATCTAAGCATAAACGTAAGGATAGATACGATAAGAAATGTAAATCAATAGATTATAAGATAGGAGATAAGGTACTTTTAAGAGATTTAGCTTGTAAGAAATCTGAAGTTCTGTACAAAGGTCCATATACAATTACAGAATTAGATTACCCAAATATATCAATTAGAGCAAATGGTAAACTTTTGATAGTACACAAAAATAGAATAAAACCATATTTTGAGTAGTGAACGTAAAAATAAACGACTAACGTATTTATTTTTACTTTCGCCGGCTGCGGAAGTGTAATATAACAATCTCAAGATTATCATCTGGCCTTTTAAAAAACTAAATAGATATACACGACAGAACCTTCGATTCAATGAAAGGACGAGTCAATGAAAAGTATACATAGTATGTTTATAAACATAATGTAATTGTAAGCAAACACAAAAACAATGTAAACATTTTGTTAAAGTTTACACAGCATATTTATAAATATACTTATAAACAAAGCATACCATTCATATATATAAGATCTAGGAAGTAATAGTAAGTAATATTATAGAGTCTAGTACTCAGTTAATCTCTAGTATATAGTCACCAGTGTTAGTATAAGTATGTAACCTACTGTGATATTAATTTAAGTGTTGAAATATATTGTTAACCATAACAACCTGGTTAAGATATTTGAACCTGAGACGATCCTCTATTACATGGCGATCCTGATTTATTACAGCGTTATCCTTTATATTTTCTATATAGCACGTCTGCCAAGTTTGCAACGCGTCGCAGCAGCAGGAGCGGAGTTACGTGCGCCTTGCGTTATCCTTCGTATTACGGCAAGCGGAGAATCCGTGCAAACTTTTTGTTGAATCCGCCGCTGCCGATGCGCGCAATGCGTTCTATATGTTCTATATAGCACGTCTGCCAAGTTTGCAACGCGTCGCAGCAGCAGGAGCGGAGTTACGTGCGCCTTGCGTTATCCTTCGTATTACGGCAAGCGGAGAATCCGCGCAAACTTTTTGTTGAATCCGCCGCTGCCGATGCGCGCAATGCGTTCTATATGTTCTATATAGCACGTCTGCCAAGTTTGCAACGCGTCGCAGCAGCAGGAGCGGAGTTACGTGCGCCTTGCGTTATCCTTCGTATTACGGCAAGCGGAGAATCCGTGCAAACTTTTTGTTGAATCCGCCGCCGCCGATGCGCGCAATGCGTTCTATATTTTCTATATAGCACGTCTGCCAAGTTTGCAACGCGTCGCAGCAGCAGGAGCGGAGTTACGTGCGCCTTGCGTTATCCTTCGTATTAGGGCAAGCGGAGAATCCGCGCAAACTTTTTGTTGAATCCGCCGCTGCCGATGCGCGCAATGCGTTCTATATGTTCTATATAGCACGTCTGCCAAGTTTGCAACGCGTCGCAGCAGCAGGAGCGGAGTTACGTGCGCCTTGCGTTATCCTTCGTATTACGGCAAGCGGAGAATCCGTGCAAACTTTTTGTTGAATCCGCCGCTGCCGATGCGCGCAATGCGTTCTATATTTTCTATATAGCACGTCTGCCAAGTTTGCAACGCGTCGCAGCAGCAGGAGCGGAGTTACGTGCGCCTTGCGTTATCCTTCGTATTACGGCAAGCGGAGAATCCGCGCAAACTTTTTGTTGAATCCGCCGCCGCCGATGCGCGCAATGCGTTCTATATTTTCTATATAGCACGTCTGCCAAGTTTGCAACGCGTCGCAGCAGCAGGAGCGGAGTTACGTGCGCCTTGCGTTATCCTTCGTATTACGGCAAGCGGAGAATCCGTGCAAACTTTTTGTTGAATCCGCCGCTGCCGATGCGCGCAATGCGTTCTATATTTTCTATATAGCACGTCTGCCAAGTTTGCAACGCGTCGCAGCAGCAGGAGCGGAGTTACGTGCGCCTTGCGTTATCCTTCGTATTACGGCAAGCGGAGAATCCGTGCAAACTTTTTGTTGAATCCGCCGCTGCCGATGCGCGCAATGCGTTCTATATTTTCTATATAGCACGTCTGCCAAGTTTGCAACGCGTCGCAGCAGCAGGAGCGGAGTTACGTGCGCCTTGCGTTATCCTTCGTATTACGGCAAGCGGAGAATCCGCGCAAACTTTTTGTTGAATCCGCCGCCGCCGATGCGCGCAATGCGTTCTATATGTTCTATATAGCACGTCTGCCAAGTTTGCAACGCGTCGCAGCAGCAGGAGCGGAGTTACGTGCGCCTTGCGTTATCCTTCGTATTACGGCAAGCGGAGAATCCGTGCAAACTTTTTGTTGAATCCGCCGCTGCCGATGCGCGCAATGCGTTCTATATGTTCTATATAGCACGTCTGCCAAGTTTGCAACGCGTCGCAGCAGCAGGAGCGGAGTTACGTGCGCCTTGCGTTATCCTTCGTATTAGGGCAAGCGGAGAATCCGCGCAAACTTTTTGTTGAATCCGCCGCTGCCGATGCGCGCAATGCGTTCTATATGTTCTATATAGCACGTCTGCCAAGTTTGCAACGCGTCGCAGCAGCAGGAGCGGAGTTACGTGCGCCTTGCGTTATCCTTCGTATTACGGCAAGCGGAGAATCCGTGCAAACTTTTTGTTGAATCCGCCGCTGCCGATGCGCGCAATGCGTTCTATATGTTCTATATAGCACGTCTGCCAAGTTTGCAACGCGTCGCAGCAGCAGGAGCGGAGTTACGTGCGCCTTGCGTTATCCTTCGTATTACGGCAAGCGGAGAATCCGTGCAAACTTTTTGTTGAATCCGCCGCTGCCGATGCGCGCAATGCGTTCTATATTTTCTATATAGCACGTCTGCCAAGTTTGCAACGCGTCGCAGCAGCAGGAGCGGAGTTACGTGCGCCTTGCGTTATCCTTCGTATTACGGCAAGCGGAGAATCCGTGCGCAAACTTTTTGTTGAATCCGCCGCTGCCGATGCGCGCAATGCGTTCTATATGTTCTATATAGCACGTCTGCCAAGTTTGCAACGCGTCGCAGCAGCAGGAGCGGAGTTACGTGCGCCTTGCGTTATCCTTCGTATTAGGGCAAGCGGAGAATCCGCGCAAACTTTTTGTTGAATCCGCCGCCGCCGATGCGCGCAATGCGTTCTATATGTTCTATATAGCACGTCTGCCAAGTTTGCAACGCGTCGCAGCAGCAGGAGCGGAGTTACGTGCGCCTTGCGTTATCCTTCGTATTAGGGCAAGCGGAGAATCCGCGCAAACTTTTTGTTGAATCCGCCGCCGCCGATGCGCGCAATGCGTTCTATATGTTCTATATAGCACGTCTGCCAAGTTTGCAACGCGTCGCAGCAGCAGGAGCGGAGTTACGGGCGCCTTGCGTTATCCTTCGTATTAGGGCAAGCGGAGAATCCGCGCAAACTTTTTGTTGAATCCGCCGCCGCCGATGCGCGCAATGCGTTCTATATGTTCTATATAGCACGTCTGCCAAGTTTGCAACGCGTCGCAGCAGCAGGAGCGGAGTTACGGGCGCCTTGCGTTATCCTTCGTATTAGGGCAAGCGGAGAATCCGCGCAAACTTTTTGTTGAATCCGCCGCCGCCGATGCGCGCAATGCGTTCTATATGTTCTATATAGCACGTCTGCCAAGTTTGCAACGCGTCGCAGCAGCAGGAGCGGAGTTACGGGCGCCTTGCGTTATCCTTCGTATTAGGGCAAGCGGAGAATCCGCGCAAACTTTTTGTTGAATCCGCCGCCGCCGATGCGCGCAATGCGTTCTATATGTTCTATATAGCACGTCTGCCAAGTTTGCAACGCGTCGCAGCAGCAGGAGCGGAGTTACGGGCGCCTTGCGTTATCCTTCGTATTAGGGCAAGCGGAGAATCCGCGCAAACTTTTTGTTGAATCCGCCGCCGCCGATGCGCGCAATGCGTTCTATATGTTCTATATAGCACGTCTGCCAAGTTTGCAACGCGTCGCAGCAGCAGGAGCGGAGTTACGGGCGCCTTGCGTTATCCTTCGTATTAGGGCAAGCGGAGAATCCGCGCAAACTTTTTGTTGAATCCGCCGCCGCCGATGCGCGCAATGCGTTCTATATGTTCTATATAGCACGTCTGCCAAGTTTGCAACGCGTCGCAGCAGCAGGAGCGGAGTTACGGGCGCCTTGCGTTATCCTTCGTATTAGGGCAAGCGGAGAATCCGCGCAAACTTTTTGTTGAATCCGCCGCCGCCGATGCGCGCAATGCGTTCTATATGTTCTATATAGCACGTCTGCCAAGTTTGCAACGCGTCGCAGCAGCAGGAGCGGAGTTACGGGCGCCTTGCGTTATCCTTCGTATTAGGGCAAGCGGAGAATCCGCGCAAACTTTTTGTTGAATCCGCCGCCGCCGATGCGCGCAATGCGTTCTATATGTTCTATATAGCACGTCTGCCAAGTTTGCAACGCGTCGCAGCAGCAGGAGCGGAGTTACGGGCGCCTTGCGTTATCCTTCGTATTAGGGCAAGCGGAGAATCCGCGCAAACTTTTTGTTGAATCCGCCGCCGCCGATGCGCGCAATGCGTTCTATATGTTCTATATAGCACGTCTGCCAAGTTTGCAACGCGTCGCAGCAGCAGGAGCGGAGTTACGTGCGCCTTGCGTTATCCTTCGTATTAGGGCAAGCGGAGAATCCGCGCAAACTTTTTGTTGAATCCGCCGCCGCCGATGCGCGCAATGCGTTCTATATGTTCTATATAGCACGTCTGCCAAGTTTGCAACGCGTCGCAGCAGCAGGAGCGGAGTTACGTGCGCCTTGCGTTATCCTTCGTATTAGGGCAAGCGGAGAATCCGCGCAAACTTTTTGTTGAATCCGCCGCCGCCGATGCGCGCAATGCGTTCTATATGTTCTATATAGCACGTCTGCCAAGTTTGCAACGCGTCGCAGCAGCAGGAGCGGAGTTACGTGCGCCTTGCGTTATCCTTCGTATTACGGCAAGCGGAGAATCCGTGCAAACTTTTTGTTGAATCCGCCGCTGCCGATGCGCGCAATGCGTTCTATATTTCTATATAGCACGTCTGCCAAGTTTGCAACGCGTCGCAGCAGCAGGAGCGGAGTTACGTGCGCCTTGCGTTATCCTTCGTATTACGGCAAGCGGAGAATCCGTGCAAACTTTTTGTTGAATCCGCCGCTGCCGATGCGCGCAATGCGTTCTATATTTTCTATATAGCACGTCTGCCAAGTTTGCAACGCGTCGCAGCAGCAGGAGCGGAGTTACGTGCGCCTTGCGTTATCCTTCGTATTACGGCAAGCGGAGAATCCGTGCAAACTTTTTGTTGAATCCGCCGCTGCCGATGCGCGCAATGCGTTCTATATTCTATATAGCACGTCTGCCAAGTTTGCAACGCGTCGCAGCAGCAGGAGCGGAGTTACGTGCGCCTTGCGTTATCCTTCGTATTACGGCAAGCGGAGAATCCGTGCAAACTTTTTGTTGAATCCGCCGCTGCCGATGCGCGCAATGCGTTCTATATTTTCTATATAGCACGTCTGCCAAGTTTGCAACGCGTCGCAGCAGCAGGAGCGGAGTTACGTGCGCCTTGCGTTATCCTTCGTATTACGGCAAGCGGAGAATCCGTGCAAACTTTTTGTTGAATCCGCCGCTGCCGATGCGCGCAATGCGTTCTATATTCTCTATATAGCACGTCTGCCAAGTTTGCAACGCGTCGCAGCAGCAGGAGCGGAGTTACGTGCGCCTTGCGTTATCCTTCGTATTACGGCAAGCGGAGAATCCGTGCAAACTTTTTGTTGAATCCGCCGCTGCCGATGCGCGCAATGCGTTCTATATTTTCTATATAGCACGTCTGCCAAGTTTGCAACGCGTCGCAGCAGCAGGAGCGGAGTTACGTGCGCCTTGCGTTATCCTTCGTATTACGGCAAGCGGAGAATCCGTGCAAACTTTTTGTTGAATCCGCCGCTGCCGATGCGCGCAATGCGTTCTATATTCTCTATATAGCACGTCTGCCAAGTTTGCAACGCGTCGCAGCAGCAGGAGCGGAGTTACGTGCGCCTTGCGTTATCCTTCGTATTACGGCAAGCGGAGAATCCGTGCAAACTTTTTGTTGAATCCGCCGCTGCCGATGCGCGCAATGCGTTCTATATTTTCTATATAGCACGTCTGCCAAGTTTGCAACGCGTCGCAGCAGCAGGAGCGGAGTTACGTGCGCCTTGCGTTATCCTTCGTATTACGGCAAGCGGAGAATCCGTGCAAACTTTTTGTTGAATCCGCCGCTGCCGATGCGCGCAATGCGTTCTATATTCTCTATATAGCACGTCTGCCAAGTTTGCAACGCGTCGCAGCAGCAGGAGCGGAGTTACGTGCGCCTTGCGTTATCCTTCGTATTACGGCAAGCGGAGAATCCGTGCAAACTTTTTGTTGAATCCGCCGCTGCCGATGCGCGCAATGCGTTCTATATTTTCTATATAGCACGTCTGCCAAGTTTGCAACGCGTCGCAGCAGCAGGAGCGGAGTTACGTGCGCCTTGCGTTATCCTTCGTATTACGGCAAGCGGAGAATCCGTGCAAACTTTTTGTTGAATCCGCCGCTGCCGATGCGCGCAATGCGTTCTATATTTTCTATATAGCACGTCTGCCAAGTTTGCAACGCGTCGCAGCAGCAGGAGCGGAGTTACGTGCGCCTTGCGTTATCCTTCGTATTACGGCAAGCGGAGAATCCGTGCAAACTTTTTGTTGAATCCGCCGCTGCCGATGCGCGCAATGCGTTCTATATTTTCTATATAGCACGTCTGCCAAGTTTGCAACGCGTCGCAGCAGCAGGAGCGGAGTTACGTGCGCCTTGCGTTATCCTTCGTATTACGGCAAGCGGAGAATCCGTGCAAACTTTTTGTTGAATCCGCCGCTGCCGATGCGCGCAATGCGTTCTATATTTTCTATATAGCACGTCTGCCAAGTTTGCAACGCGTCGCAGCAGCAGGAGCGGAGTTACGTGCGCCTTGCGTTATCCTTCGTATTACGGCAAGCGGAGAATCCGTGCAAACTTTTTGTTGAATCCGCCGCTGCCGATGCGCGCAATGCGTTCTATATTTTCTATATAGCACGTCTGCCAAGTTTGCAACGCGTCGCAGCAGCAGGAGCGGAGTTACGTGCGCCTTGCGTTATCCTTCGTATTACGGCAAGCGGAGAATCCGTGCAAACTTTTTGTTGAATCCGCCGCTGCCGATGCGCGCAATGCGTTCTATATTTTCTATATAGCACGTCTGCCAAGTTTGCAACGCGTCGCAGCAGCAGGAGCGGAGTTACGTGCGCCTTGCGTTATCCTTCGTATTACGGCAAGCGGAGAATCCGTGCAAACTTTTTGTTGAATCCGCCGCTGCCGATGCGCGCAATGCGTTCTATATTTTCTATATAGCACGTCTGCCAAGTTTGCAACGCGTCGCAGCAGCAGGAGCGGAGTTACGTGCGCCTTGCGTTATCCTTCGTATTACGGCAAGCGGAGAATCCGTGCAAACTTTTTGTTGAATCCGCCGCTGCCGATGCGCGCAATGCGTTCTATATTTTCTATATAGCACGTCTGCCAAGTTTGCAACGCGTCGCAGCAGCAGGAGCGGAGTTACGTGCGCCTTGCGTTATCCTTCGTATTACGGCAAGCGGAGAATCCGTGCAAACTTTTTGTTGAATCCGCCGCTGCCGATGCGCGCAATGCGTTCTATATTCTCTATATAGCACGTCTGCCAAGTTTGCAACGCGTCGCAGCAGCAGGAGCGGAGTTACGTGCGCCTTGCGTTATCCTTCGTATTACGGCAAGCGGAGAATCCGTGCAAACTTTTTGTTGAATCCGCCGCTGCCGATGCGCGCAATGCGTTCTATATTTTCTATATAGCACGTCTGCCAAGTTTGCAACGCGTCGCAGCAGCAGGAGCGGAGTTACGTGCGCCTTGCGTTATCCTTCGTATTACGGCAAGCGGAGAATCCGTGCAAACTTTTTGTTGAATCCGCCGCTGCCGATGCGCGCAATGCGTTCTATATTCTCTATATAGCACGTCTGCCAAGTTTGCAACGCGTCGCAGCAGCAGGAGCGGAGTTACGTGCGCCTTGCGTTATCCTTCGTATTACGGCAAGCGGAGAATCCGTGCAAACTTTTTGTTGAATCCGCCGCTGCCGATGCGCGCAATGCGTTCTATATTTCTATATAGCACGTCTGCCAAGTTTGCAACGCGTCGCAGCAGCAGGAGCGGAGTTACGTGCGCCTTGCGTTATCCTTCGTATTACGGCAAGCGGAGAATCCGTGCAAACTTTTTGTTGAATCCGCCGCTGCCGATGCGCGCAATGCGTTCTATATTTTCTCTATAGCACGTCTGCCAAGTTTGCAACGCGTCGCAGCAGCAGGAGCGGAGTTACGTGCGCCTTGCGTTATCCTTCGTATTACGGCAAGCGGAGAATCCGTGCAAACTTTTTGTTGAATCCGCCGCTGCCGATGCGCGCAATGCGTTCTATATTTTCTATATAGCACGTCTGCCAAGTTTGCAACGCGTCGCAGCAGCAGGAGCGGAGTTACGTGCGCCTTGCGTTATCCTTCGTATTACGGCAAGCGGAGAATCCGTGCAAACTTTTTGTTGAATCCGCCGCTGCCGATGCGCGCAATGCGTTCTATATTTTCTATATAGCACGTCTGCCAAGTTTGCAACGCGTCGCAGCAGCAGGAGCGGAGTTACGTGCGCCTTGCGTTATCCTTCGTATTACGGCAAGCGGAGAATCCGTGCAAACTTTTTGTTGAATCCGCCGCTGCCGATGCGCGCAATGCGTTCTATATTTTCTATATAGCACGTCTGCCAAGTTTGCAACGCGTCGCAGCAGCAGGAGCGGAGTTACGTGCGCCTTGCGTTATCCTTCGTATTACGGCAAGCGGAGAATCCGTGCAAACTTTTTGTTGAATCCGCCGCTGCCGATGCGCGCAATGCGTTCTATATTTTCTATATAGCACGTCTGCCAAGTTTGCAACGCGTCGCAGCAGCAGGAGCGGAGTTACGTGCGCCTTGCGTTATCCTTCGTATTACGGCAAGCGGAGAATCCGTGCAAACTTTTTGTTGAATCCGCCGCTGCCGATGCGCGCAATGCGTTCTATATTCTCTATATAGCACGTCTGCCAAGTTTGCAACGCGTCGCAGCAGCAGGAGCGGAGTTACGTGCGCCTTGCGTTATCCTTCGTATTACGGCAAGCGGAGAATCCGTGCAAACTTTTTGTTGAATCCGCCGCTGCCGATGCGCGCAATGCGTTCTATATTCTCTATATAGCACGTCTGCCAAGTTTGCAACGCGTCGCAGCAGCAGGAGCGGAGTTACGTGCGCCTTGCGTTATCCTTCGTATTACGGCAAGCGGAGAATCCGTGCAAACTTTTTGTTGAATCCGCCGCTGCCGATGCGCGCAATGCGTTCTATATTTTCTATATAGCACGTCTGCCAAGTTTGCAACGCGTCGCAGCAGCAGGAGCGGAGTTACGTGCGCCTTGCGTTATCCTTCGTATTACGGCAAGCGGAGAATCCGTGCAAACTTTTTGTTGAATCCGCCGCTGCCGATGCGCGCAATGCGTTCTATATTTTCTATATAGCACGTCTGCCAAGTTTGCAACGCGTCGCAGCAGCAGGAGCGGAGTTACGTGCGCCTTGCGTTATCCTTCGTATTACGGCAAGCGGAGAATCCGTGCAAACTTTTTGTTGAATCCGCCGCTGCCGATGCGCGCAATGCGTTCTATATTTTCTATATAGCACGTCTGCCAAGTTTGCAACGCGTCGCAGCAGCAGGAGCGGAGTTACGTGCGCCTTGCGTTATCCTTCGTATTACGGCAAGCGGAGAATCCGTGCAAACTTTTTGTTGAATCCGCCGCTGCCGATGCGCGCAATGCGTTCTATATTTTCTATATAGCACGTCTGCCAAGTTTGCAACGCGTCGCAGCAGCAGGAGCGGAGTTACGTGCGCCTTGCGTTATCCTTCGTATTACGGCAAGCGGAGAATCCGTGCAAACTTTTTGTTGAATCCGCCGCTGCCGATGCGCGCAATGCGTTCTATATTTTCTATATAGCACGTCTGCCAAGTTTGCAACGCGTCGCAGCAGCAGGAGCGGAGTTACGTGCGCCTTGCGTTATCCTTCGTATTACGGCAAGCGGAGAATCCGTGCAAACTTTTTGTTGAATCCGCCGCTGCCGATGCGCGCAATGCGTTCTATATTTTCTATATAGCACGTCTGCCAAGTTTGCAACGCGTCGCAGCAGCAGGAGCGGAGTTACGTGCGCCTTGCGTTATCCTTCGTATTACGGCAAGCGGAGAATCCGTGCAAACTTTTTGTTGAATCCGCCGCTGCCGATGCGCGCAATGCGTTCTATATTTTCTATATAGCACGTCTGCCAAGTTTGCAACGCGTCGCAGCAGCAGGAGCGGAGTTACGTGCGCCTTGCGTTATCCTTCGTATTACGGCAAGCGGAGAATCCGTGCAAACTTTTTGTTGAATCCGCCGCTGCCGATGCGCGCAATGCGTTCTATATTTTCTATATAGCACGTCTGCCAAGTTTGCAACGCGTCGCAGCAGCAGGAGCGGAGTTACGTGCGCCTTGCGTTATCCTTCGTATTACGGCAAGCGGAGAATCCGTGCAAACTTTTTGTTGAATCCGCCGCTGCCGATGCGCGCAATGCGTTCTATATTTTCTATATAGCACGTCTGCCAAGTTTGCAACGCGTCGCAGCAGCAGGAGCGGAGTTACGTGCGCCTTGCGTTATCCTTCGTATTACGGCAAGCGGAGAATCCGTGCAAACTTTTTGTTGAATCCGCCGCTGCCGATGCGCGCAATGCGTTCTATATTTTCTATATAGCACGTCTGCCAAGTTTGCAACGCGTCGCAGCAGCAGGAGCGGAGTTACGTGCGCCTTGCGTTATCCTTCGTATTACGGCAAGCGGAGAATCCGTGCAAACTTTTTGTTGAATCCGCCGCTGCCGATGCGCGCAATGCGTTCTATATTTTCTATATAGCACGTCTGCCAAGTTTGCAACGCGTCGCAGCAGCAGGAGCGGAGTTACGTGCGCCTTGCGTTATCCTTCGTATTACGGCAAGCGGAGAATCCGTGCAAACTTTTTGTTGAATCCGCCGCTGCCGATGCGCGCAATGCGTTCTATATTCTCTATATAGCACGTCTGCCAAGTTTGCAACGCGTCGCAGCAGCAGGAGCGGAGTTACGTGCGCCTTGCGTTATCCTTCGTATTACGGCAAACGGAGAATCCGTGCAAACTTTTTGTTGAATCCGCCGCTGCCGATGCGCGCAATGCGTTCTATATTTTCTATATAGCACGTCTGCCAAGTTTGCAACGCGTCGCAGCAGCAGGAGCGGAGTTACGTGCGCCTTGCGTTATCCTTCGTATTACGGCAAGCGGAGAATCCGTGCAAACTTTTTGTTGAATCCGCCGCTGCCGATGCGCGCAATGCGTTCTATATTTTCTATATAGCACGTCTGCCAAGTTTGCAACGCGTCGCAGCAGCAGGTGCGGAGTTACGTGCGCCTTGCGTTATCCTTCGTATTACGGCAAGCGGAGAATCCGTGCAAACTTTTTGTTGAATCCGCCGCTGCCGATGCGCGCAATGCGTTCTATTTTCTCTATATAGCACGTCTGCCAAGTTTGTAACGCGTCGCAGCAGCAGGAGCGGAGTTACGTGCGCCTTGAGTTATCCTTCGTATTACGGCAAGCGGAGAATCCGTGCAAACTTTTTGTTGAATCCGCCGCTGCCGATGCGCGCAATGCGTTCTATATGCTCTATATAGCACGTCTGCCAAGTTTGCAACGCGTCGCAGCAGCAGGAGCGGAGTTACGTGCGCCTTGCGTTATCCTTCGTATTACGGCAAGCGGAGAATCCGTGCAAACTTTTTGTTGAATCGCCGCTGCCGATGCGCGCAATGCGTTCTATATTCTCTATATAGCACGTCTGCCAAGTTTGCAACGCGTCGCAGCAGCAGCAGCGGAGTTAGGTGCGCCTTGCGTTGTAATATAACAATCTCAAGATTATCATATGGCCTTTTAAAAAACTAAATAGATATACCCGACAGAACCTTCGATTCAATGAAAGGACGAGTCAATGAAAAGTATACATAGTATGTTTATAAACATAATGTAATTGTAAGCAAACACAAAAACAATGTAAACATTTTGTTAAAGTTTACACAGCATATTTTTAAATATACTTATAAACAAAGCATACCATTCATATATATAAGATCTAGGAAGTAATAGTAAGTATATTATTATAGAGTCTAGTACTCAGTTAATCTCTAGCATATAGTCACCAGTGTTAGTATAAGTATGTAACCTACTGTGATTTTAATTTAAGTGTTGAAATATATTGTTAACCATAACAACCTGGTTAAGATATTTGAACCTGAGACGATCTTCTATTACATGGCGATCCTGATTTATTACATGGCGATCCTGCCAGTCCAGGTAACCCTGCCAGTCCAGGTAACCCTGCCAGTCCAGGTAACCCTGCCAGTCCAGGTAATCCTGCCAGTCCAGGTAATCCTGCCAGTCCAGTCCAGGTAAATATGGCAGCTCTCATCGAATTACATTAAATGGGGAAAATCGAAAAATGGGCACCTCATCCAGCAAGGACACGACAAACGAACAATCGTTAACAGAAAATGGGGCTATCAACGCTAACATAGTGATGCAAGAGACCCAGCTGCGGTTGTCTACAGACGTAATGGTACTGTTCTATATACTATTCGCTGTCGTAATGATGCAGTTCCTTCTGAAAGCCACCAGAACATACACCAGACACGTTGAAAAGCGGACACTTCAAAAGGTATCGGCTGCTCTACCCGTATAAAGACCCATGCAGTGAGTAAGACGTCCATGGCAGCTAGGGACTTCGAGCAACTTCTAGAAGAATGTAACGCCTTCTATCGAAATCTGGGAAAGGACACTCAAGAAAGAAGAAAAAATAGAGACATCACACAAAGTAAGTGCGAACAATTACTTATTTTTATTAGTGACTTTAAAAACTTGCAAAAAAGTTTCAATAGTGCTACACAAACTGAAGATACTAGTGGTATAGAATTAGTTATAAGTAAAATTAATTCAGTACTTTCAAACTGTAAATCAATTATAGACTTAAGATTACAAATAACGAACATTAAATTAAACATGGAGAAATTTGATCTAAAAGTAGCTGCAACTCTGTTGCCAATAATGGATGGCACAGAAAGTAAAACGCGCCAATTAATTGAAGGTATAGAATTGTATGATACTTTATTGGACAAGGACGGCAAAAATTCATTAACTAATTACATTTTGAAAACGCGCTTGAATTCAATTGCGAAAATAAAATTAAAATCTACCTACTCTAGTAATACAGAATTAGTAAAAGACCTTAAAACATATTGTATCATTAAACAATCAGCTTGTGCTCTTTCGGCTAAATTGCATACAATCAAGCAAGGGTCACAATCTATATCTGACTACGGCAAAACAATTGAGGACTTAATGATCAATCTCACATTGAGTCAAGCAAATGAGGATGACAACAAGACAAAAACCTTAAATGAAGTAAATGAAAAAATTGCAATTAATTCGTTTGCAAATGGACTTAGTAGTGGTGAACTGAGGACCATAATAAAAGCAAGAAACTACATAAACCTTAGTGCAGCGATTCAAGGAGCGCTAGATGAAGAAATGAATACCCCGAAACCAGTATTCCACGCTAGGAGCATACACTCATCAGCAAAGAAAGGCAGAAGTCAATACGGTTACACCAACAATTACCATCACACCCACCGAGGCAAGTTTCGACAACATCCTGATGTAAACCGCACCAATAAGACACACAACAATTATAGGCAGTCAAATTGTACGAACTACGGAAATAAAACAAGCCATACGAAACCATACCAACAAAAACGAGTATACGCTACAACAAAGCAAGCGGATAATAAAGAAACAACAAAAAGTCCCACCCAGCAGTTTTTTCGTTCCCAAGAAAGTAAGTCTTAACTTAAATGGTCTAAACTATATTAAATTACATTACAAAAATAGAGAACTTTTGTTTTTAGTCGATACAGGAAGTTCAATTAGTTTAATATATGATAATAAAATTTTTAGTAGCGAAATAATGCAACCAAATTCAACAACAATAAAAGGAATTTCGGGATCTACAATTTCAAAAGGTACAATCAATATTAATTTAAATATTGATGATTATTCTTTAACGCATGAATTTCACATCGTAAAATCTTTCGACTCTAATGCAAACGGTATTTTAGGGTCAGATTTCTTTTATAAATATCATGCTAATATAGATTATCAGACATTGCACTTAACATTGACCTTACACAACGACAGACTTACATTACCAATTCATACTGATTCGGAAACCTTCATACGCATTCCTGCTTATTGTCAAGTAATAAAACGATGTTATGTAAACAAAGATATGGAATGTGTTGTCTCAGCAAAAGAAGTAGCTAGCGGTGTATTTTTAGCACGTACATTAGCAAAACCAATTAATAATGAAATTCCAGTACAAGTTTTAAATACAACAGATAAAGATGTCATATTAAAAAACTTTACTCCGGAGATAGAACCACTAAGAAATTACGAAATATGTAGGTTTGGTGAAATTGACAAGTATTCTGTAGAGAGAATCGACAAACTACTTGAAAATTTAAACTTAGAACATTTAACAACTCCAGAGAAATTCTCAATACAGCGTATTTGCACGAAGTATGCAGACATCTTCCATGTTCCAGGAGACAAACTTGGTACCACAAGCATTTTTAAACAAGAAATACATCTGAAGAGAAATTCACAACCCGCCTATAAAAAACCATACAGACTCCCACATGCACAGAAACAAGAAGTCCATCGACAGGTAGATCAGATGCTGAAAGATGGAATAATCGAAAAAGCAACATCAGAATGGTCTTCTCCAATTTTGATAATACCAAAGAAAGCAGATCTAAATGGAGAAAAAAGATGGCGTATGGTGATAGATTACAGATTATTAAACCAAGAAATTGAAGACGATAAGTTTCCATTACCAAACATTACGGAAATAATTGATTCACTATCCGGAGCAACATATTTTTCGCATCTAGACTTATCACAAGGCTACCACCAAATAGAGTTACAACCCAAAAGTAGACCCTGCACAGCTTTCATTACAGATAGAGGTCAATACCAAATGACACGTTTACCAATGGGATTAAAAATCAGTCCCAGTGCTTTCTCACGGGCAATGACAATTGCTATGACAGGTTTAAATTATGACACATGCTTGATTTATCTTGACGATTTGATTGTATACGGTAATAGCTTGGTAGATCATAATAAAAATTTAGTTAAAGTGTTTGAAAGATTGCGTCAGGTAAATTTGAAATTAAACCCAAGTAAATGTGATTTCCTAAAACAAGAAATTTTGTATTTAGGGCATGTTATATCAGCAAATGGTGTATCACCCGATAAAAGTAAAATAGAAGCTATCAAAAATTATCCCACACCCAAAAATGGAGCAGAGGTTAAACGATTCGTAGCTTTCGCAAATTATTATAGAAAGTTTATAAAGAATTTTGCAGAAATTACCTCACCATTAAATCAGTTAACACGAAAAAACGCCCACTTTTATTGGTCCGTAGAATGTCAACAAGCATTCGAAGCATTAAAAAATGCGTTAGTTAAACCTCCAATTTTGCAATATCCAAATTTTTCACCCAATAATACCTTTATTTTGAGAACAGATGCTTCCAAACATGCTATCGGTGCAGTTTTATCCAACGGAGACGACAGACCAGTAGCATATGCAAGTAGATCTCTTAATAAAGCAGAAATTAACTATTCAGTAATCGAGAAAGAACTTTTAGCAATTACATGGGCAGTACAACATTTTAGAGTTTATCTTTTATCCCGCCATTTCATTATATACACAGATCACAAACCACTTATTTATCTTTTTGGAATGACTAATCCGTCAAGCAGACTAACTAAATTTCGTTTGAAATTAGAGGAATTTGACTTCACTGTAAAATATATAAAAGGAAAAGACAATGTCACAGCAGACGCACTCTCTAGAATAGAAGTATCTTCAACAGAATTAAAAGATTTGCATAAACACATAGAATCACAGAATTCTTATGTTATTACAAGAGCTACAGCAAGAAAAGTTAATGATACAAGTCAAAATAATTCTGATTCGCGATTGCGGACTGATCACCCGTCAGTTGTTGAATTACTAAAGCGTCCACAAGACGCCACCGAATTAAAAATTGTATCTAAAAATGAATTCAATCGCTTAGCTAAATCCCCAAATTTTAAGACGTACGTACGCGAAAATGAAACCTTGTACAAAAAGGTATTATATGACTACAATAGTCAGATTCTTTACATAGAGCAGGCAACTTCATCAACGTTACCATTCACTGGAACGCTGAAAGCCCTGACAGTAATATGTAAGAAATATAAAATAAGTGAACTAGTTATGTCAAAGGACAACAGATGCGCATCATTATCAACATCATTACCATCATCATCAATTATGAAACAAATCCTTGAAAACATAAGTTTACTGAAAAATAAAGGGATAAAAATTAACATTATTAAAGCAAATCAAAGAATATACGACAAAGATAAACAACAAATTATTTTAAATGACTTCCACATGTTACCCACAGGTGGTCATGCAGGTATAAATAGAATGTATAATAATATAAAGAAATATTATTTTTGGCCTAATATGTATAGAGAGGTACAAAACTTTGTTAAGAAATGTGAACAATGTCAGAGATGTAAATATTCAAATACAAATATTGAACCAATGGTAATAACCACAACAGCTACATCAGCGTTTCAAAAGATATTTGTAGATTTGGTAGGACCTTTAGAATGTGATGAAATAGGTAATAAATATGTCTTAACTATACAATGCGATTTAAGTAAATTTGTAGAATGTTATCCCATAAGGAACAAAGAAGCTACAACTGTAAGCAAGTCATTAGTAGACAATTTTATTTTAAGATATGGAGTTCCAGCTGAAATTGTATCAGATCAGGGAACCGAATTTTTAGCATCTACACTACAAGAAGTGTGTAAGTTGTTACAAATTAAACATCTTAAATCTACTGCATATCATCATCAACATTAGGTTCATTAGAAAATTCGCACAAAAATTTAGGTGCTTATATCAGAATTCAAACTTCTAAATACGCAAACAGTTGGAGTTCTTGGTTACCTTATT
>CM043024.1:12126713-12172530 GCA_023690525.1 Holotrichia oblita
CTCCGCTTGCCCTAATACGAAGGATAACGCAAGGCGCCCGTAACTCCGCTCCTGCTGCTGCGACGCGTTGCAAACTTGGCAGACGTGCTATATAGAACATATAGAACGCATTGCGCGCATCGGCGGCGGCGGATTCAACAAAAGTTTGCGCGGATTCTCCGCTTGCCCTAATACGAAGGATAACGCAAGGCGCCCGTAACTCCGCTCCTGCTGCTGCGACGCGTTGCAAACTTGGCAGACGTGCTATATAGAACATATAGAACGCATTGCGCGCATCGGCGGCGGCGGATTCAACAAAAAGTTTGCGCGGATTCTCCGCTTGCCCTAATACGAAGGATAACGCAAGGCGCCCGTAACTCCGCTCCTGCTGCTGCGACGCGTTGCAAACTTGGCAGACGTGCTATATAGAACATATAGAACGCATTGCGCGCATCGGCGGCGGCGGATTCAACAAAAAGTTTGCGCGGATTCTCCGCTTGCCCTAATACGAAGGATAACGCAAGGCGCCCGTAACTCCGCTCCTGCTGCTGCGACGCGTTGCAAACTTGGCAGACGTGCTATATAGAACATATAGAACGCATTGCGCGCATCGGCGGCGGCGGATTCAACAAAAGTTTGCGCGGATTCTCCGCTTGCCCTAATACGAAGGATAACGCAAGGCGCCCGTAACCCGCTCCTGCTGCTGCGACGCGTTGCAAACTTGGCAGACGTGCTATATAGAACATATAGAACGCATTGCGCGCATCGGCGGCGGCGGATTCAACAAAAAGTTTGCGCGGATTCTCCGCTTGCCCTAATACGAAGGATAACGCAAGGCGCCCGTAACCCGCTCCTGCTGCTGCGACGCGTTGCAAACTTGGCAGACGTGCTATATAGAACATATAGAACGCATTGCGCGCATCGGCGGCGGCGGATTCAACAAAAAGTTTGCGCGGATTCTCCGCTTGCCCTAATACGAAGGATAACGCAAGGCGCCCGTAACTCCGCTCCTGCTGCTGCGACGCGTTGCAACTTGGCAGACGTGCTATATAGAACATATAGAACGCATTGCGCGCATCGGCGGCGGCGGATTCAACAAAAGTTTGCGCGGATTCTCCGCTTGCCCTAATACGAAGGATAACGCAAGGCGCCCGTAACCCCTCCTGCTGCTGCGACGCGTTGCAAACTTGGCAGACGTGCTATATAGAACATATAGAACGCATTGCGCGCATCGGCGGCGGCGGATTCAACAAAAAGTTTGCGCGGATTCTCCGCTTGCCCTAATACGAAGGATAACGCAAGGCGCCCGTAACCCGCTCCTGCTGCTGCGACGCGTTGCAAACTTGGCAGACGTGCTATATAGAACATATAGAACGCATTGCGCGCATCGGCGGCGGCGGATTCAACAAAAAGTTTGCGCGGATTCTCCGCTTGCCCTAATACGAAGGATAACGCAAGGCGCCCGTAACTCCGCTCTGCTGCTGCGACGCGTTGCAAACTTGGCAGACGTGCTATATAGAACATATAGAACGCATTGCGCGCATCGGCGGCGGCGGATTCAACAAAAAGTTTGCGCGGATTCTCCGCTTGCCCTAATACGAAGGATAACGCAAGGCGCCCGTAACTCCGCTCCTGCTGCTGCGACGCGTTGCAAACTTGGCAGACGTGCTATATAGAACATATAGAACGCATTGCGCGCATCGGCGGCGGCGGATTCAACAAAAAGTTTGCGCGGATTCTCCGCTTGCCCTAATACGAAGGATAACGCAAGGCGCCCGTAACTCCGCTCTGCTGCTGCGACGCGTTGCAACTTGGCAGACGTGCTATATAGAACATATAGAACGCATTGCGCGCATCGGCGGCGGCGGATTCAACAAAAAGTTTGCGCGGATTCTCCGCTTGCCCTAATACGAAGGATAACGCAAGGCGCCCGTAACCCGCTCCTGCTGCTGCGACGCGTTGCAAACTTGGCAGACGTGCTATATAGAACATATAGAACGCATTGCGCGCATCGGCGGCGGCGGATTCAACAAAAAGTTTGCGCGGATTCTCCGCTTGCCCTAATACGAAGGATAACGCAAGGCGCCCGTAACTCCGCTCCTGCTGCTGCGACGCGTTGCAAACTTGGCAGACGTGCTATATAGAACATATAGAACGCATTGCGCGCATCGGCGGCGGCGGATTCAACAAAAGTTTGCGCGGATTCTCCGCTTGCCCTAATACGAAGGATAACGCAAGGCGCCCGTAACTCCGCTCCTGCTGCTGCGACGCGTTGCAACTTGGCAGACGTGCTATATAGAACATATAGAACGCATTGCGCGCATCGGCGGCGGCGGATTCAACAAAAAGTTTGCGCGGATTCTCCGCTTGCCCTAATACGAAGGATAACGCAAGGCGCCCGTAACTCCGCTCCTGCTGCTGCGACGCGTTGCAAACTTGGCAGACGTGCTATATAGAACATATAGAACGCATTGCGCGCATCGGCGGCGGCGGATTCAACAAAAAGTTTGCGCGGATTCTCCGCTTGCCCTAATACGAAGGATAACGCAAGGCGCCCGTAACTCCGCTCCTGCTGCTGCGACGCGTTGCAAACTTGGCAGACGTGCTATATAGAACATATAGAACGCATTGCGCGCATCGGCGGCGGCGGATTCAACAAAGTTTGCGCGGATTCTCCGCTTGCCCTAATACGAAGGATAACGCAAGGCGCCCGTAACCCGCTCCTGCTGCTGCGACGCGTTGCAAACTTGGCAGACGTGCTATATAGAACATATAGAACGCATTGCGCGCATCGGCGGCGGCGGATTCAACAAAAAGTTTGCGCGGATTCTCCGCTTGCCCTAATACGAAGGATAACGCAAGGCGCCCGTAACTCCGCTCCTGCTGCTGCGACGCGTTGCAAACTTGGCAGACGTGCTATATAGAACATATAGAACGCATTGCGCGCATCGGCGGCGGCGGATTCAACAAAAAGTTTGCGCGGATTCTCCGCTTGCCCTAATACGAAGGATAACGCAAGGCGCCCGTAACCCGCTCCTGCTGCTGCGACGCGTTGCAAACTTGGCAGACGTGCTATATAGAACATATAGAACGCATTGCGCGCATCGGCGGCGGCGGATTCAACAAAAAGTTTGCGCGGATTCTCCGCTTGCCCTAATACGAAGGATAACGCAAGGCGCCCGTAACCCGCTCCTGCTGCTGCGACGCGTTGCAAACTTGGCAGACGTGCTATATAGAACATATAGAACGCATTGCGCGCATCGGCGGCGGCGGATTCAACAAAAGTTTGCGCGGATTCTCCGCTTGCCCTAATACGAAGGATAACGCAAGGCGCCCGTAACTCCGCTCCTGCTGCTGCGACGCGTTGCAAACTTGGCAGACGTGCTATAGAACATATAGAACGCATTGCGCGCATCGGCGGCGGCGGATTCAACAAAAAGTTTGCGCGGATTCTCCGCTTGCCCTAATACGAAGGATAACGCAAGGCGCCCGTAACTCCGCTCCTGCTGCTGCGACGCGTTGCAAACTTGGCAGACGTGCTATATAGAACATATAGAACGCATTGCGCGCATCGGCGGCGGCGGATTCAACAAAAGTTTGCGCGGATTCTCCGCTTGCCCTAATACGAAGGATAACGCAAGGCGCCCGTAACTCCGCTCCCTGCTGCTGCGACGCGTTGCAACTTGGCAGACGTGCTATATAGAACATATAGAACGCATTGCGCGCATCGGCGGCGGCGGATTCAACAAAAAGTTTGCGCGGATTCTCCGCTTGCCCTAATACGAAGGATAACGCAAGGCGCCCGTAACTCCGCTCCTGCTGCTGCGACGCGTTGCAAACTTGGCAGACGTGCTATATAGAACATATAGAACGCATTGCGCGCATCGGCGGCGGCGGATTCAACAAAGTTTGCGCGGATTCTCCGCTTGCCCTAATACGAAGGATAACGCAAGGCGCCCGTAACCCGCTCCTGCTGCGACGCGTTGCAACTTGGCAGACGTGCTATATAGAACATATAGAACGCATTGCGCGCATCGGCGGCGGCGGATTCAACAAAAAGTTTGCGCGGATTCTCCGCTTGCCCTAATACGAAGGATAACGCAAGGCGCCCGTAACTCCGCTCCTGCTGCTGCGACGCGTTGCAAACTTGGCAGACGTGCTATATAGAACATATAGAACGCATTGCGCGCATCGGCGGCGGCGGATTCAACAAAAGTTTGCGCGGATTCTCCGCTTGCCCTAATACGAAGGATAACGCAAGGCGCCCGTAACTCCGCTCCTGCTGCTGCGACGCGTTGCAAACTTGGCAGACGTGCTATAGAACATATAGAACGCATTGCGCGCATCGGCGGCGGCGGATTCAACAAAAAGTTTGCGCGGATTCTCCGCTTGCCCTAATACGAAGGATAACGCAAGGCGCCCGTAACTCCGCTCCTGCTGCTGCGACGCGTTGCAAACTTGGCAGACGTGCTATATAGAACATATAGAACGCATTGCGCGCATCGGCGGCGGCGGATTCAACAAAAAGTTTGCGCGGATTCTCCGCTTGCCCTAATACGAAGGATAACGCAAGGCGCCCGTAACTCCGCTCCTGCTGCTGCGACGCGTTGCAAACTTGGCAGACGTGCTATATAGAACATATAGAACGCATTGCGCGCATCGGCGGCGGCGGATTCAACAAAAAGTTTGCGCGGATTCTCCGCTTGCCCTAATACGAAGGATAACGCAAGGCGCCCGTAACCCGCTCCTGCTGCTGCGACGCGTTGCAAACTTGGCAGACGTGCTATATAGAACATATAGAACGCATTGCGCGCATCGGCGGCGGCGGATTCAACAAAAAGTTTGCGCGGATTCTCCGCTTGCCCTAATACGAAGGATAACGCAAGGCGCCCGTAACTCCGCTCCTGCTGCTGCGACGCGTTGCAAACTTGGCAGACGTGCTATATAGAACATATAGAACGCATTGCGCGCATCGGCGGCGGCGGATTCAACAAAAGTTTGCGCGGATTCTCCGCTTGCCCTAATACGAAGGATAACGCAAGGCGCCCGTAACCCGCTCCTGCTGCTGCGACGCGTTGCAAACTTGGCAGACGTGCTATATAGAACATATAGAACGCATTGCGCGCATCGGCGGCGGCGGATTCAACAAAAAGTTTGCGCGGATTCTCCGCTTGCCCTAATACGAAGGATAACGCAAGGCGCCCGTAACCCGCTCCTGCTGCTGCGACGCGTTGCAAACTTGGCAGACGTGCTATATAGAACATATAGAACGCATTGCGCGCATCGGCGGCGGCGGATTCAACAAAAAGTTTGCGCGGATTCTCCGCTTGCCCTAATACGAAGGATAACGCAAGGCGCCCGTAACCCGCTCCTGCTGCTGCGACGCGTTGCAAACTTGGCAGACGTGCTATATAGAACATATAGAACGCATTGCGCGCATCGGCGGCGGCGGATTCAACAAAAAGTTTGCGCGGATTCTCCGCTTGCCCTAATACGAAGGATAACGCAAGGCGCCCGTAACTCCGCTCCTGCTGCTGCGACGCGTTGCAAACTTGGCAGACGTGCTATATAGAACATATAGAACGCATTGCGCGCATCGGCGGCGGCGGATTCAACAAAAAGTTTGCGCGGATTCTCCGCTTGCCCTAATACGAAGGATAACGCAAGGCGCCCGTAACTCCGCTCCTGCTGCTGCGACGCGTTGCAAACTTGGCAGACGTGCTATATAGAACATATAGAACGCATTGCGCGCATCGGCGGCGGCGGATTCAACAAAAAGTTTGCGCGGATTCTCCGCTTGCCCTAATACGAAGGATAACGCAAGGCGCCCGTAACTCCGCTCCTGCTGCTGCGACGCGTTGCAAACTTGGCAGACGTGCTATATAGAACATATAGAACGCATTGCGCGCATCGGCGGCGGCGGATTCAACAAAAAGTTTGCGCGGATTCTCCGCTTGCCCTAATACGAAGGATAACGCAAGGCGCCCGTAACCCGCTCCTGCTGCTGCGACGCGTTGCAAACTTGGCAGACGTGCTATATAGAACATATAGAACGCATTGCGCGCATCGGCGGCGGCGGATTCAACAAAAAGTTTGCGCGGATTCTCCGCTTGCCCTAATACGAAGGATAACGCAAGGCGCCCGTAACTCCGCTCCTGCTGCTGCGACGCGTTGCAAACTTGGCAGACGTGCTATATAGAACATATAGAACGCATTGCGCGCATCGGCGGCGGCGGATTCAACAAAAAGTTTGCGCGGATTCTCCGCTTGCCCTAATACGAAGGATAACGCAAGGCGCCCGTAACTCCGCTCCTGCTGCTGCGACGCGTTGCAAACTTGGCAGACGTGCTATATAGAACATATAGAACGCATTGCGCGCATCGGCGGCGGCGGATTCAACAAAAGTTTGCGCGGATTCTCCGCTTGCCCTAATACGAAGGATAACGCAAGGCGCCCGTAACCCGCTCCTGCTGCTGCGACGCGTTGCAAACTTGGCAGACGTGCTATATAGAACATATAGAACGCATTGCGCGCATCGGCGGCGGCGGATTCAACAAAAAGTTTGCGCGGATTCTCCGCTTGCCCTAATACGAAGGATAACGCAAGGCGCCCGTAACCCGCTCCTGCTGCTGCGACGCGTTGCAAACTTGGCAGACGTGCTATATAGAACATATAGAACGCATTGCGCGCATCGGCGGCGGCGGATTCAACAAAAAGTTTGCGCGGATTCTCCGCTTGCCCTAATACGAAGGATAACGCAAGGCGCCCGTAACTCCGCTCCTGCTGCTGCGACGCGTTGCAAACTTGGCAGACGTGCTATATAGAACATATAGAACGCATTGCGCGCATCGGCGGCGGCGGATTCAACAAAAAGTTTGCGCGGATTCTCCGCTTGCCCTAATACGAAGGATAACGCAAGGCGCCCGTAACTCCGCTCCTGCTGCTGCGACGCGTTGCAAACTTGGCAGACGTGCTATATAGAACATATAGAACGCATTGCGCGCATCGGCGGCGGCGGATTCAACAAAAGTTTGCGCGGATTCTCCGCTTGCCCTAATACGAAGGATAACGCAAGGCGCCCGTAACTCCGCTCCTGCTGCTGCGACGCGTTGCAAACTTGGCAGACGTGCTATATAGAACATATAGAACGCATTGCGCGCATCGGCGGCGGCGGATTCAACAAAAGTTTGCGCGGATTCTCCGCTTGCCCTAATACGAAGGATAACGCAAGGCGCCCGTAACTCCGCTCCTGCTGCTGCGACGCGTTGCAAACTTGGCAGACGTGCTATATAGAACATATAGAACGCATTGCGCGCATCGGCGGCGGCGGATTCAACAAAAAGTTTGCGCGGATTCTCCGCTTGCCCTAATACGAAGGATAACGCAAGGCGCCCGTAACTCCGCTCCTGCTGCTGCGACGCGTTGCAAACTTGGCAGACGTGCTATATAGAACATATAGAACGCATTGCGCGCATCGGCGGCGGCGGATTCAACAAAAGTTTGCGCGGATTCTCCGCTTGCCCTAATACGAAGGATAACGCAAGGCGCCCGTAACTCCGCTCCTGCTGCTGCGACGCGTTGCAAACTTGGCAGACGTGCTATATAGAACATATAGAACGCATTGCGCGCATCGGCGGCGGCGGATTCAACAAAAAGTTTGCGCGGATTCTCCGCTTGCCCTAATACGAAGGATAACGCAAGGCGCCCGTAACTCCGCTCCTGCTGCTGCGACGCGTTGCAAACTTGGCAGACGTGCTATATAGAACATATAGAACGCATTGCGCGCATCGGCGGCGGCGGATTCAACAAAAGTTTGCGCGGATTCTCCGCTTGCCCTAATACGAAGGATAACGCAAGGCGCCCGTAACCCGCTCCTGCTGCTGCGACGCGTTGCAAACTTGGCAGACGTGCTATATAGAACATATAGAACGCATTGCGCGCATCGGCGGCGGCGGATTCAACAAAAAGTTTGCGCGGATTCTCCGCTTGCCCTAATACGAAGGATAACGCAAGGCGCCCGTAACTCCGCTCCTGCTGCTGCGACGCGTTGCAAACTTGGCAGACGTGCTATATAGAACATATAGAACGCATTGCGCGCATCGGCGGCGGCGGATTCAACAAAAAGTTTGCGCGGATTCTCCGCTTGCCCTAATACGAAGGATAACGCAAGGCGCCCGTAACTCCGCTCCTGCTGCTGCGACGCGTTGCAAACTTGGCAGACGTGCTATATAGAACATATAGAACGCATTGCGCGCATCGGCGGCGGCGGATTCAACAAAAAGTTTGCGCGGATTCTCCGCTTGCCCTAATACGAAGGATAACGCAAGGCGCCCGTAACTCCGCTCCTGCTGCTGCGACGCGTTGCAAACTTGGCAGACGTGCTATATAGAACATATAGAACGCATTGCGCGCATCGGCGGCGGCGGATTCAACAAAAAGTTTGCGCGGATTCTCCGCTTGCCCTAATACGAAGGATAACGCAAGGCGCCCGTAACCCGCTCCTGCTGCTGCGACGCGTTGCAAACTTGGCAGACGTGCTATATAGAACATATAGAACGCATTGCGCGCATCGGCGGCGGCGGATTCAACAAAAGTTTGCGCGGATTCTCCGCTTGCCCTAATACGAAGGATAACGCAAGGCGCCCGTAACTCCGCTCCTGCTGCTGCGACGCGTTGCAAACTTGGCAGACGTGCTATATAGAACATATAGAACGCATTGCGCGCATCGGCGGCGGCGGATTCAACAAAAAGTTTGCGCGGATTCTCCGCTTGCCCTAATACGAAGGATAACGCAAGGCGCCCGTAACCCGCTCCTGCTGCTGCGACGCGTTGCAAACTTGGCAGACGTGCTATATAGAACATATAGAACGCATTGCGCGCATCGGCGGCGGCGGATTCAACAAAAAGTTTGCGCGGATTCTCCGCTTGCCCTAATACGAAGGATAACGCAAGGCGCCCGTAACTCCGCTCCTGCTGCTGCGACGCGTTGCAAACTTGGCAGACGTGCTATATAGAACATATAGAACGCATTGCGCGCATCGGCGGCGGCGGATTCAACAAAAAGTTTGCGCGGATTCTCCGCTTGCCCTAATACGAAGGATAACGCAAGGCGCCCGTAACTCCGCCCTGCTGCTGCGACGCGTTGCAAACTTGGCAGACGTGCTATATAGAACATATAGAACGCATTGCGCGCATCGGCGGCGGCGGATTCAACAAAAGTTTGCGCGGATTCTCCGCTTGCCCTAATACGAAGGATAACGCAAGGCGCCCGTAACTCCGCTCCTGCTGCTGCGACGCGTTGCAAACTTGGCAGACGTGCTATATAGAACATATAGAACGCATTGCGCGCATCGGCGGCGGCGGATTCAACAAAAAGTTTGCGCGGATTCTCCGCTTGCCCTAATACGAAGGATAACGCAAGGCGCCCGTAACTCCGCTCCTGCTGCTGCGACGCGTTGCAAACTTGGCAGACGTGCTATATAGAACATATAGAACGCATTGCGCGCATCGGCGGCGGCGGATTCAACAAAAAGTTTGCGCGGATTCTCCGCTTGCCCTAATACGAAGGATAACGCAAGGCGCCCGTAACTCCGCTCCTGCTGCTGCGACGCGTTGCAAACTTGGCAGACGTGCTATATAGAACATATAGAACGCATTGCGCGCATCGGCGGCGGCGGATTCAACAAAAAGTTTGCGCGGATTCTCCGCTTGCCCTAATACGAAGGATAACGCAAGGCGCCCGTAACTCCGCTCCTGCTGCTGCGACGCGTTGCAAACTTGGCAGACGTGCTATATAGAACATATAGAACGCATTGCGCGCATCGGCGGC
This sequence comes from Holotrichia oblita, assembly GCA_023690525.1. Classification (NCBI taxonomy): domain Eukaryota; kingdom Metazoa; phylum Arthropoda; class Insecta; order Coleoptera; family Scarabaeidae; genus Holotrichia; species Holotrichia oblita. Next base: position 12,136,522 of record CM043024.1, read on the forward strand.
GGCGGATTCAACAAAAAGTTTGCGCGGATTCTCCGCTTGCCCTAATACGAAGGATAACGCAAGGCGCCCGTAACTCCGCTCCCTGCTGCGCGACGCGTTGCAAACTTGGCAGACGTGCTATATAGAACATATAGAACGCATTGCGCGCATCGGCGGCGGCGGATTCAACAAAAGTTTGCGCGGATTCTCCGCTTGCCCTAATACGAAGGATAACGCAAGGCGCCCGTAACCCGCTCCTGCTGCTGCGACGCGTTGCAAACTTGGCAGACGTGCTATATAGAACATATAGAACGCATTGCGCGCATCGGCGGCGGCGGATTCAACAAAAAGTTTGCGCGGATTCTCCGCTTGCCCTAATACGAAGGATAACGCAAGGCGCCCGTAACTCCGCTCCTGCTGCTGCGACGCGTTGCAAACTTGGCAGACGTGCTATATAGAACATATAGAACGCATTGCGCGCATCGGCGGCGGCGGATTCAACAAAAGTTTGCGCGGATTCTCCGCTTGCCCTAATACGAAGGATAACGCAAGGCGCCCGTAACCCGCTCCTGCTGCTGCGACGCGTTGCAAACTTGGCAGACGTGCTATATAGAACATATAGAACGCATTGCGCGCATCGGCGGCGGCGGATTCAACAAAAAGTTTGCGCGGATTCTCCGCTTGCCCTAATACGAAGGATAACGCAAGGCGCCCGTAACTCCGCTCCTGCTGCTGCGACGCGTTGCAAACTTGGCAGACGTGCTATATAGAACATATAGAACGCATTGCGCGCATCGGCGGCGGCGGATTCAACAAAAAGTTTGCGCGGATTCTCCGCTTGCCCTAATACGAAGGATAACGCAAGGCGCCCGTAACTCCGCTCCTGCTGCTGCGACGCGTTGCAAACTTGGCAGACGTGCTATATAGAACATATAGAACGCATTGCGCGCATCGGCGGCGGCGGATTCAACAAAAGTTTGCGCGGATTCTCCGCTTGCCCTAATACGAAGGATAACGCAAGGCGCCCGTAACCCGCTCCTGCTGCTGCGACGCGTTGCAAACTTGGCAGACGTGCTATATAGAACATATAGAACGCATTGCGCGCATCGGCGGCGGCGGATTCAACAAAAAGTTTGCGCGGATTCTCCGCTTGCCCCTAATACGAAGGATAACGCAAGGCGCCCCGTAACTCCGCTCCTGCTGCTGCGACGCGTTGCAAACTTGGCAGACGTGCTATATAGAACATATAGAACGCGCATTGCGCGCATCGGCGGCGGCGGATTCAACAAAAAGTTTGCGCGGATTCTCCGCTTGCCCTAATACGAAGGATAACGCAAGGCGCCCGTAACTCCGCTCCTGCTGCTGCGACGCGTTGCAAACTTGGCAGACGTGCTATATAGAACATATAGAACGCATTGCGCGCATCGGCGGCGGCGGATTCAACAAAAAGTTTGCGCGGATTCTCCGCTTGCCCTAATACGAAGGATAACGCAAGGCGCCCGTAACCCGCTCCTGCTGCTGCGACGCGTTGCAAACTTGGCAGACGTGCTATATAGAACATATAGAACGCATTGCGCGCATCGGCGGCGGCGGCGGATTCAACAAAAGTTTGCGCGGATTCTCCGCTTGCCCTAATACGAAGGATAACGCAAGGCGCCCGTAACTCCGCTCCTGCTGCTGCGACGCGTTGCAAACTTGGCAGACGTGCTATATAGAACATATAGAACGCATTGCGCGCATCGGCGGCGGCGGATTCAACAAAAAGTTTGCGCGGATTCTCCGCTTGCCCTAATACGAAGGATAACGCAAGGCGCCCGTAACCCGCTCCTGCTGCTGCGACGCGTTGCAAACTTGGCAGACGTGCTATATAGAACATATAGAACGCATTGCGCGCATCGGCGGCGGCGGATTCAACAAAAAGTTTGCGCGGATTCTCCGCTTGCCCTAATACGAAGGATAACGCAAGGCGCCCGTAACTCCGCTCCTGCTGCTGCGACGCGTTGCAAACTTGGCAGACGTGCTATATAGAACATATAGAACGCATTGCGCGCATCGGCGGCGGCGGATTCAACAAAAAGTTTGCGCGGATTCTCCGCTTGCCCTAATACGAAGGATAACGCAAGGCGCCCGTAACCCGCTCCTGCTGCTGCGACGCGTTGCAACTTGGCAGACGTGCTATATAGAACATATAGAACGCATTGCGCGCATCGGCGGCGGCGGATTCAACAAAAAGTTTGCGCGGATTCTCCGCTTGCCCTAATACGAAGGATAACGCAAGGCGCCCGTAACCCGCTCCTGCTGCTGCGACGCGTTGCAAACTTGGCAGACGTGCTATATAGAACATATAGAACGCATTGCGCGCATCGGCGGCGGCGGATTCAACAAAAAGTTTGCGCGGATTCTCCGCTTGCCCTAATACGAAGGATAACGCAAGGCGCCCGTAACCCGCTCCTGCTGCTGCGACGCGTTGCAAACTTGGCAGACGTGCTATATAGAACATATAGAACGCATTGCGCGCATCGGCGGCGGCGGATTCAACAAAAAGTTTGCGCGGATTCTCCGCTTGCCCTAATACGAAGGATAACGCAAGGCGCCCCGTAACCCGCTCCTGCTGCTGCGACGCGTTGCAAACTTGGCAGACGTGCTATATAGAACATATAGAACGCATTGCGCGCATCGGGCGGCGGCGGATTCAACAAAAGTTTGCGCGGATTCTCCGCTTGCCCTAATACGAAGGATAACGCAAGGCGCCCGTAACCCGCTCCTGCTGCTGCGACGCGTTGCAAACTTGGCAGACGTGCTATATAGAACATATAGAACGCATTGCGCGCATCGGCGGCGGCGGATTCAACAAAAAGTTTGCGCGGATTCTCCGCTTGCCCTAATACGAAGGATAACGCAAGGCGCCCGTAACCCGCTCCTGCTGCTGCGACGCGTTGCAAACTTGGCAGACGTGCTATATAGAACATATAGAACGCATTGCGCGCATCGGCGGCGGCGGATTCAACAAAAGTTTGCGCGGATTCTCCGCTTGCCCTAATACGAAGGATAACGCAAGGCGCCCGTAACCCGCTCCTGCTGCTGCGACGCGTTGCAAACTTGGCAGACGTGCTATATAGAACATATAGAACGCATTGCGCGCATCGGCGGCGGCGGATTCAACAAAAAGTTTGCGCGGATTCTCCGCTTGCCCCTAATACGAAGGATAACGCAAGGCGCCCGTAACCCGCTCCTGCTGCTGCGACGCGTTGCAAACTTGGCAGACGTGCTATATAGAACATATAGAACGCATTGCGCGCATCGGCGGCGGCGGATTCAACAAAAAGTTTGCGCGGATTCTCCGCTTGCCCTAATACGAAGGATAACGCAAGGCGCCCGTAACTCCGCTCCTGCTGCTGCGACGCGTTGCAAACTTGGCAGACGTGCTATATAGAACATATAGAACGCATTGCGCGCATCGGCGGCGGCGGATTCAACAAAAGTTTGCGCGGATTCTCCGCTTGCCCTAATACGAAGGATAACGCAAGGCGCCCGTAACCCGCTCCTGCTGCTGCGACGCGTTGCAAACTTGGCAGACGTGCTATATAGAACATATAGAACGCATTGCGCGCATCGGCGGCGGCGGATTCAACAAAAAGTTTGCGCGGATTCTCCGCTTGCCCTAATACGAAGGATAACGCAAGGCGCCCGTAACCCGCTCCTGCTGCTGCGACGCGTTGCAAACTTGGCAGACGTGCTATATAGAACATATAGAACGCATTGCGCGCATCGGCGGCGGCGGATTCAACAAAAAGTTTGCGCGGATTCTCCGCTTGCCCTAATACGAAGGATAACGCAAGGCGCCCGTAACTCCGCTCCTGCTGCTGCGACGCGTTGCAACTTGGCAGACGTGCTATATAGAACATATAGAACGCATTGCGCGCATCGGCGGCGGCGGATTCAACAAAAGTTTGCGCGGATTCTCCGCTTGCCCTAATACGAAGGATAACGCAAGGCGCCCGTAACCCGCTCCTGCTGCTGCGACGCGTTGCAAACTTGGCAGACGTGCTATATAGAACATATAGAACGCATTGCGCGCATCGGCGGCGGCGGATTCAACAAAAAGTTTGCGCGGATTCTCCGCTTGCCCTAATACGAAGGATAACGCAAGGCGCCCGTAACTCCGCTCCTGCTGCTGCGACGCGTTGCAAACTTGGCAGACGTGCTATATAGAACATATAGAACGCATTGCGCGCATCGGCGGCGGCGGATTCAACAAAAAGTTTGCGCGGATTCTCCGCTTGCCCTAATACGAAGGATAACGCAAGGCGCCCGTAACTCCGCTCCTGCTGCTGCGACGCGTTGCAAACTTGGCAGACGTGCTATATAGAACATATAGAACGCATTGCGCGCATCGGCGGCGGCGGATTCAACAAAAAGTTTGCGCGGATTCTCCGCTTGCCCTAATACGAAGGATAACGCAAGGCGCCCGTAACTCCGCTCCTGCTGCTGCGACGCGTTGCAAACTTGGCAGACGTGCTATATAGAACATATAGAACGCATTGCGCGCATCGGCGGCGGCGGATTCAACAAAAAGTTTGCGCGGATTCTCCGCTTGCCCTAATACGAAGGATAACGCAAGGCGCCCGTAACCCGCTCCTGCTGCTGCGACGCGTTGCAACTTGGCAGACGTGCTATATAGAACATATAGAACGCATTGCGCGCATCGGCGGCGGCGGATTCAACAAAAAGTTTGCGCGGATTCTCCGCTTGCCCTAATACGAAGGATAACGCAAGGCGCCCGTAACTCCGCTCCTGCTGCTGCGACGCGTTGCAAACTTGGCAGACGTGCTATATAGAACATATAGAACGCATTGCGCGCATCGGCGGCGGCGGATTCAACAAAAAGTTTGCGCGGATTCTCCGCTTGCCCTAATACGAAGGATAACGCAAGGCGCCCGTAACTCGCTCCTGCTGCTGCGACGCGTTGCAAACTTGGCAGACGTGCTATATAGAACATATAGAACGCATTGCGCGCATCGGCGGCGGCGGATTCAACAAAAAGTTTGCGCGGATTCTCCGCTTGCCCTAATACGAAGGATAACGCAAGGCGCCCGTAACCCGCTCCTGCTGCTGCGACGCGTTGCAAACTTGGCAGACGTGCTATATAGAACATATAGAACGCATTGCGCGCATCGGCGGCGGCGGATTCAACAAAAAGTTTGCGCGGATTCTCCGCTTGCCCTAATACGAAGGATAACGCAAGGCGCCCGTAACCCGCTCCTGCTGCTGCGACGCGTTGCAAACTTGGCAGACGTGCTATATAGAACATATAGAACGCATTGCGCGCATCGGCGGCGGCGGATTCAACAAAAAGTTTGCGCGGATTCTCCGCTTGCCCTAATACGAAGGATAACGCAAGGCGCCCGTAACCCGCTCCTGCTGCTGCGACGCGTTGCAAACTTGGCAGACGTGCTATATAGAACATATAGAACGCATTGCGCGCATCGGCGGCGGCGGATTCAACAAAAAGTTTGCGCGGATTCTCCGCTTGCCCTAATACGAAGGATAACGCAAGGCGCCCGTAACTCCGCTCCTGCTGCTGCGACGCGTTGCAAACTTGGCAGACGTGCTATATAGAACATATAGAACGCATTGCGCGCATCGGCGGCGGCGGATTCAACAAAAAGTTTGCGCGGATTCTCCGCTTGCCCTAATACGAAGGATAACGCAAGGCGCCCGTAACCCGCTCCTGCTGCTGCGACGCGTTGCAAACTTGGCAGACGTGCTATATAGAACATATAGAACGCATTGCGCGCATCGGCGGCGGCGGATTCAACAAAAAGTTTGCGCGGATTCTCCGCTTGCCCTAATACGAAGGATAACGCAAGGCGCCCGTAACTCCGCTCCTGCTGCTGCGACGCGTTGCAAACTTGGCAGACGTGCTATATAGAACATATAGAACGCATTGCGCGCATCGGCGGCGGCGGATTCAACAAAAAGTTTGCGCGGATTCTCCGCTTGCCCTAATACGAAGGATAACGCAAGGCGCCCGTAACCCGCTCCTGCTGCTGCGACGCGTTGCAAACTTGGCAGACGTGCTATATAGAACATATAGAACGCATTGCGCGCATCGGCGGCGGCGGATTCAACAAAAAGTTTGCGCGGATTCTCCGCTTGCCCTAATACGAAGGATAACGCAAGGCGCCCGTAACCCGCTCCTGCTGCTGCGACGCGTTGCAAACTTGGCAGACGTGCTATATAGAACATATAGAACGCATTGCGCGCATCGGCGGCGGCGGATTCAACAAAAAGTTTGCGCGGATTCTCCGCTTGCCCTAATACGAAGGATAACGCAAGGCGCCCGTAACTCCGCTCCTGCTGCTGCGACGCGTTGCAAACTTGGCAGACGTGCTATATAGAACATATAGAACGCATTGCGCGCATCGGCGGCGGCGGATTCAACAAAAAGTTTGCGCGGATTCTCCGCTTGCCCTAATACGAAGGATAACGCAAGGCGCCCGTAACCCGCTCCTGCTGCTGCGACGCGTTGCAAACTTGGCAGACGTGCTATATAGAACATATAGAACGCATTGCGCGCATCGGCGGCGGCGGATTCAACAAAAAGTTTGCGCGGATTCTCCGCTTGCCCTAATACGAAGGATAACGCAAGGCGCCCGTAACCCGCTCCTGCTGCTGCGACGCGTTGCAACTTGGCAGACGTGCTATATAGAACATATAGAACGCATTGCGCGCATCGGCGGCGGCGGATTCAACAAAAGTTTGCGCGGATTCTCCGCTTGCCCTAATACGAAGGATAACGCAAGGCGCCCGTAACCCGCTCCTGCTGCTGCGACGCGTTGCAAACTTGGCAGACGTGCTATATAGAACATATAGAACGCATTGCGCGCATCGGCGGCGGCGGATTCAACAAAAAGTTTGCGCGGATTCTCCGCTTGCCCTAATACGAAGGATAACGCAAGGCGCCCGTAACTCCGCTCCTGCTGCTGCGACGCGTTGCAAACTTGGCAGACGTGCTATATAGAACATATAGAACGCATTGCGCGCATCGGCGGCGGCGGATTCAACAAAAAGTTTGCGCGGATTCTCCGCTTGCCCTAATACGAAGGATAACGCAAGGCGCCCGTAACCCGCTCCTGCTGCTGCGACGCGTTGCAAACTTGGCAGACGTGCTATATAGAACATATAGAACGCATTGCGCGCATCGGCGGCGGCGGATTCAACAAAAAGTTTGCGCGGATTCTCCGCTTGCCCTAATACGAAGGATAACGCAAGGCGCCCGTAACTCCGCTCCTGCTGCTGCGACGCGTTGCAACTTGGCAGACGTGCTATATAGAACATATAGAACGCATTGCGCGCATCGGCGGCGGCGGATTCAACAAAAGTTTGCGCGGATTCTCCGCTTGCCCTAATACGAAGGATAACGCAAGGCGCCCGTAACTCCGCTCCTGCTGCTGCGACGCGTTGCAAACTTGGCAGACGTGCTATATAGAACATATAGAACGCATTGCGCGCATCGGCGGCGGCGGATTCAACAAAAAGTTTGCGCGGATTCTCCGCTTGCCCTAATACGAAGGATAACGCAAGGCGCCCGTAACTCCGCTCCTGCTGCTGCGACGCGTTGCAAACTTGGCAGACGTGCTATATAGAACATATAGAACGCATTGCGCGCATCGGCGGCGGCGGATTCAACAAAAGTTTGCGCGGATTCTCCGCTTGCCCTAATACGAAGGATAACGCAAGGCGCCCGTAACCCGCTCCTGCTGCTGCGACGCGTTGCAAACTTGGCAGACGTGCTATATAGAACATATAGAACGCATTGCGCGCATCGGCGGCGGCGGATTCAACAAAAGTTTGCGCGGATTCTCCGCTTGCCCTAATACGAAGGATAACGCAAGGCGCCCGTAACCCGCTCCTGCTGCTGCGACGCGTTGCAAACTTGGCAGACGTGCTATATAGAACATATAGAACGCATTGCGCGCATCGGCGGCGGCGGATTCAACAAAAAGTTTGCGCGGATTCTCCGCTTGCCCTAATACGAAGGATAACGCAAGGCGCCCGTAACCCGCTCCTGCTGCTGCGACGCGTTGCAAACTTGGCAGACGTGCTATATAGAACATATAGAACGCATTGCGCGCATCGGCGGCGGCGGATTCAACAAAAAGTTTGCGCGGATTCTCCGCTTGCCCTAATACGAAGGATAACGCAAGGCGCCCGTAACCCGCTCCTGCTGCTGCGACGCGTTGCAAACTTGGCAGACGTGCTATATAGAACATATAGAACGCATTGCGCGCATCGGCGGCGGCGGATTCAACAAAAGTTTGCGCGGATTCTCCGCTTGCCCTAATACGAAGGATAACGCAAGGCGCCCGTAACCCGCTCCTGCTGCTGCGACGCGTTGCAAACTTGGCAGACGTGCTATATAGAACATATAGAACGCATTGCGCGCATCGGCGGCGGCGGATTCAACAAAAAGTTTGCGCGGATTCTCCGCTTGCCCTAATACGAAGGATAACGCAAGGCGCCCGTAACCCGCTCCTGCTGCTGCGACGCGTTGCAAACTTGGCAGACGTGCTATATAGAACATATAGAACGCATTGCGCGCATCGGCGGCGGCGGATTCAACAAAAAGTTTGCGCGGATTCTCCGCTTGCCCTAATACGAAGGATAACGCAAGGCGCCCGTAACTCCGCTCCTGCTGCTGCGACGCGTTGCAAACTTGGCAGACGTGCTATATAGAACATATAGAACGCATTGCGCGCATCGGCGGCGGCGGATTCAACAAAAGTTTGCGCGGATTCTCCGCTTGCCCTAATACGAAGGATAACGCAAGGCGCCCGTAACCCGCCCTGCTGCTGCGACGCGTTGCAAACTTGGCAGACGTGCTATATAGAACATATAGAACGCATTGCGCGCATCGGCGGCGGCGGATTCAACAAAAAGTTTGCGCGGATTCTCCGCTTGCCCTAATACGAAGGATAACGCAAGGCGCCCGTAACTCCGCTCCTGCTGCTGCGACGCGTTGCAAACTTGGCAGACGTGCTATATAGAACATATAGAACGCATTGCGCGCATCGGCGGCGGCGGATTCAACAAAAAGTTTGCGCGGATTCTCCGCTTGCCCTAATACGAAGGATAACGCAAGGCGCCCGTAACCCGCTCCTGCTGCTGCGACGCGTTGCAAACTTGGCAGACGTGCTATATAGAACATATAGAACGCATTGCGCGCATCGGCGGCGGCGGATTCAACAAAAAGTTTGCGCGGATTCTCCGCTTGCCCTAATACGAAGGATAACGCAAGGCGCCCGTAACTCCGCCCTGCTGCTGCGACGCGTTGCAAACTTGGCAGACGTGCTATATAGAACATATAGAACGCATTGCGCGCATCGGCGGCGGCGGATTCAACAAAAAGTTTGCGCGGATTCTCCGCTTGCCCTAATACGAAGGATAACGCAAGGCGCCCGTAACTCCGCTCCTGCTGCTGCGACGCGTTGCAAACTTGGCAGACGTGCTATATAGAACATATAGAACGCATTGCGCGCATCGGCGGCGGCGGATTCAACAAAAGTTTGCGCGGATTCTCCGCTTGCCCTAATACGAAGGATAACGCAAGGCGCCCGTAACCCGCTCCTGCTGCTGCGACGCGTTGCAACTTGGCAGACGTGCTATATAGAACATATAGAACGCATTGCGCGCATCGGCGGCGGCGGATTCAACAAAAAGTTTGCGCGGATTCTCCGCTTGCCCTAATACGAAGGATAACGCAAGGCGCCCGTAACCCGCTCCTGCTGCTGCGACGCGTTGCAAACTTGGCAGACGTGCTATATAGAACATATAGAACGCATTGCGCGCATCGGCGGCGGCGGATTCAACAAAAAGTTTGCGCGGATTCTCCGCTTGCCCTAATACGAAGGATAACGCAAGGCGCCCGTAACTCCGCTCCTGCTGCTGCGACGCGTTGCAAACTTGGCAGACGTGCTATAGAACATATAGAACGCATTGCGCGCATCGGCGGCGGCGGATTCAACAAAAAGTTTGCGCGGATTCTCCGCTTGCCCTAATACGAAGGATAACGCAAGGCGCCCGTAACCCGCTCCTGCTGCTGCGACGCGTTGCAAACTTGGCAGACGTGCTATATAGAACATATAGAACGCATTGCGCGCATCGGCGGCGGCGGATTCAACAAAAAGTTTGCGCGGATTCTCCGCTTGCCCTAATACGAAGGATAACGCAAGGCGCCCGTAACCCGCTCCTGCTGCTGCGACGCGTTGCAAACTTGGCAGACGTGCTATATAGAACATATAGAACGCATTGCGCGCATCGGCGGCGGCGGATTCAACAAAAGTTTGCGCGGATTCTCCGCTTGCCCTAATACGAAGGATAACGCAAGGCGCCCGTAACCCGCTCCTGCTGCTGCGACGCGTTGCAAACTTGGCAGACGTGCTATATAGAACATATAGAACGCATTGCGCGCATCGGCGGCGGCGGATTCAACAAAAAGTTTGCGCGGATTCTCCGCTTGCCCTAATACGAAGGATAACGCAAGGCGCCCGTAACCCGCTCCTGCTGCTGCGACGCGTTGCAAACTTGGCAGACGTGCTATATAGAACATATAGAACGCATTGCGCGCATCGGCGGCGGCGGATTCAACAAAAAGTTTGCGCGGATTCTCCGCTTGCCCTAATACGAAGGATAACGCAAGGCGCCCGTAACTCCGCCCTGCTGCTGCGACGCGTTGCAAACTTGGCAGACGTGCTATATAGAACATATAGAACGCATTGCGCGCATCGGCGGCGGCGGATTCAACAAAAAGTTTGCGCGGATTCTCCGCTTGCCCTAATACGAAGGATAACGCAAGGCGCCCGTAACCCGCTCCTGCTGCTGCGACGCGTTGCAAACTTGGCAGACGTGCTATATAGAACATATAGAACGCATTGCGCGCATCGGCGGCGGCGGATTCAACAAAAGTTTGCGCGGATTCTCCGCTTGCCCTAATACGAAGGATAACGCAAGGCGCCCGTAACCCGCTCCTGCTGCTGCGACGCGTTGCAAACTTGGCAGACGTGCTATATAGAACATATAGAACGCATTGCGCGCATCGGCGGCGGCGGATTCAACAAAAAGTTTGCGCGGATTCTCCGCTTGCCCTAATACGAAGGATAACGCAAGGCGCCCGTAACCCGCTCCTGCTGCTGCGACGCGTTGCAAACTTGGCAGACGTGCTATATAGAACATATAGAACGCATTGCGCGCATCGGCGGCGGCGGATTCAACAAAAAGTTTGCGCGGATTCTCCGCTTGCCCTAATACGAAGGATAACGCAAGGCGCCCGTAACCCGCTCCTGCTGCTGCGACGCGTTGCAAACTTGGCAGACGTGCTATATAGAACATATAGAACGCATTGCGCGCATCGGCGGCGGCGGATTCAACAAAAAGTTTGCGCGGATTCTCCGCTTGCCCTAATACGAAGGATAACGCAAGGCGCCCGTAACTCCGCTCCTGCTGCTGCGACGCGTTGCAAACTTGGCAGACGTGCTATATAGAACATATAGAACGCATTGCGCGCATCGGCGGCGGCGGATTCAACAAAAAGTTTGCGCGGATTCTCCGCTTGCCCTAATACGAAGGATAACGCAAGGCGCCCGTAACTCCGCTCCTGCTGCTGCGACGCGTTGCAAACTTGGCAGACGTGCTATATAGAACATATAGAACGCATTGCGCGCATCGGCGGCGGCGGATTCAACAAAAGTTTGCGCGGATTCTCCGCTTGCCCTAATACGAAGGATAACGCAAGGCGCCCGTAACTCCGCCCTGCTGCTGCGACGCGTTGCAAACTTGGCAGACGTGCTATATAGAACATATAGAACGCATTGCGCGCATCGGCGGCGGCGGATTCAACAAAAGTTTGCGCGGATTCTCCGCTTGCCCTAATACGAAGGATAACGCAAGGCGCCCGTAACTCCGCTCCTGCTGCTGCGACGCGTTGCAAACTTGGCAGACGTGCTATATAGAACATATAGAACGCATTGCGCGCATCGGCGGCGGCGGATTCAACAAAAAGTTTGCGCGGATTCTCCGCTTGCCCTAATACGAAGGATAACGCAAGGCGCCCGTAACTCCGCTCTGCTGCTGCGACGCGTTGCAAACTTGGCAGACGTGCTATATAGAACATATAGAACGCATTGCGCGCATCGGCGGCGGCGGATTCAACAAAAAGTTTGCGCGGATTCTCCGCTTGCCCTAATACGAAGGATAACGCAAGGCGCCCGTAACTCCGCTCCTGCTGCTGCGACGCGTTGCAAACTTGGCAGACGTGCTATATAGAACATATAGAACGCATTGCGCGCATCGGCGGCGGCGGATTCAACAAAAAGTTTGCGCGGATTCTCCGCTTGCCCTAATACGAAGGATAACGCAAGGCGCCCGTAACTCCGCTCCTGCTGCTGCGACGCGTTGCAAACTTGGCAGACGTGCTATATAGAACATATAGAACGCATTGCGCGCATCGGCGGCGGCGGATTCAACAAAAAGTTTGCGCGGATTCTCCGCTTGCCCTAATACGAAGGATAACGCAAGGCGCCCGTAACTCCGCTCCTGCTGCTGCGACGCGTTGCAAACTTGGCAGACGTGCTATATAGAACATATAGAACGCATTGCGCGCATCGGCGGCGGCGGATTCAACAAAAAGTTTGCGCGGATTCTCCGCTTGCCCTAATACGAAGGATAACGCAAGGCGCCCGTAACTCCGCTCCTGCTGCTGCGACGCGTTGCAAACTTGGCAGACGTGCTATATAGAACATATAGAACGCATTGCGCGCATCGGCGGCGGCGGATTCAACAAAAAGTTTGCGCGGATTCTCCGCTTGCCCTAATACGAAGGATAACGCAAGGCGCCCGTAACTCCGCTCCTGCTGCTGCGACGCGTTGCAAACTTGGCAGACGTGCTATATAGAACATATAGAACGCATTGCGCGCATCGGCGGCGGCGGATTCAACAAAAAGTTTGCGCGGATTCTCCGCTTGCCCTAATACGAAGGATAACGCAAGGCGCCCGTAACTCCGCTCCTGCTGCTGCGACGCGTTGCAAACTTGGCAGACGTGCTATATAGAACATATAGAACGCATTGCGCGCATCGGCGGCGGCGGATTCAACAAAAAGTTTGCGCGGATTCTCCGCTTGCCCTAATACGAAGGATAACGCAAGGCGCCCGTAACTCCGCTCCTGCTGCTGCGACGCGTTGCAAACTTGGCAGACGTGCTATATAGAACATATAGAACGCATTGCGCGCATCGGCGGCGGCGGATTCAACAAAAAGTTTGCGCGGATTCTCCGCTTGCCCTAATACGAAGGATAACGCAAGGCGCCCGTAACCCGCTCCTGCTGCTGCGACGCGTTGCAAACTTGGCAGACGTGCTATATAGAACATATAGAACGCATTGCGCGCATCGGCGGCGGCGGATTCAACAAAAAGTTTGCGCGGATTCTCCGCTTGCCCTAATACGAAGGATAACGCAAGGCGCCCGTAACCCGCTCCTGCTGCTGCGACGCGTTGCAAACTTGGCAGACGTGCTATATAGAACATATAGAACGCATTGCGCGCATCGGCGGCGGCGGATTCAACAAAAAGTTTGCGCGGATTCTCCGCTTGCCCTAATACGAAGGATAACGCAAGGCGCCCGTAACTCCGCTCCTGCTGCTGCGACGCGTTGCAAACTTGGCAGACGTGCTATATAGAACATATAGAACGCATTGCGCGCATCGGCGGCGGCGGATTCAACAAAAAGTTTGCGCGGATTCTCCGCTTGCCCTAATACGAAGGATAACGCAAGGCGCCCGTAACTCCGCTCCTGCTGCTGCGACGCGTTGCAAACTTGGCAGACGTGCTATATAGAACATATAGAACGCATTGCGCGCATCGGCGGCGGCGGATTCAACAAAAAGTTTGCGCGGATTCTCCGCTTGCCCTAATACGAAGGATAACGCAAGGCGCCCGTAACTCCGCTCCTGCTGCTGCGACGCGTTGCAAACTTGGCAGACGTGCTATATAGAACATATAGAACGCATTGCGCGCATCGGCGGCGGCGGATTCAACAAAAGTTTGCGCGGATTCTCCGCTTGCCCTAATACGAAGGATAACGCAAGGCGCCCGTAACCTGCTCCTGCTGCTGCGACGCGTTGCAAACTTGGCAGACGTGCTATATAGAACATATAGAACGCATTGCGCGCATCGGCGGCGGCGGATTCAACAAAAAGTTTGCGCGGATTCTCCGCTTGCCCTAATACGAAGGATAACGCAAGGCGCCCGTAACTCCGCTCCTGCTGCTGCGACGCGTTGCAAACTTGGCAGACGTGCTATATAGAACATATAGAACGCATTGCGCGCATCGGCGGCGGCGGATTCAACAAAAGTTTGCGCGGATTCTCCGCTTGCCCTAATACGAAGGATAACGCAAGGCGCCCGTAACTCCGCTCCTGCTGCTGCGACGCGTTGCAAACTTGGCAGACGTGCTATATAGAACATATAGAACGCATTGCGCGCATCGGCGGCGGCGGATTCAACAAAAAGTTTGCGCGGATTCTCCGCTTGCCCTAATACGAAGGATAACGCAAGGCGCCCGTAACCCGCTCCTGCTGCTGCGACGCGTTGCAAACTTGGCAGACGTGCTATATAGAACATATAGAACGCATTGCGCGCATCGGCGGCGGCGGATTCAACAAAAGTTTGCGCGGATTCTCCGCTTGCCCTAATACGAAGGATAACGCAAGGCGCCCGTAACTCCGCTCCTGCTGCTGCGACGCGTTGCAAACTTGGCAGACGTGCTATATAGAACATATAGAACGCATTGCGCGCATCGGCGGCGGCGGATTCAACAAAAAGTTTGCGCGGATTCTCCGCTTGCCCTAATACGAAGGATAACGCAAGGCGCCCGTAACTCCGCTCCTGCTGCTGCGACGCGTTGCAAACTTGGCAGACGTGCTATATAGAACATATAGAACGCATTGCGCGCATCGGCGGCGGCGGATTCAACAAAAAGTTTGCGCGGATTCTCCGCTTGCCCTAATACGAAGGATAACGCAAGGCGCCCGTAACTCCGCTCCTGCTGCTGCGACGCGTTGCAAACTTGGCAGACGTGCTATAGAACATATAGAACGCATTGCGCGCATCGGCGGCGGCGGATTCAACAAAAAGTTTGCGCGGATTCTCCGCTTGCCCTAATACGAAGGATAACGCAAGGCGCCCGTAACTCCGCTCCTGCTGCTGCGACGCGTTGCAAACTTGGCAGACGTGCTATATAGAACATATAGAACGCATTGCGCGCATCGGCGGCGGCGGATTCAACAAAAGTTTGCGCGGATTCTCCGCTTGCCCTAATACGAAGGATAACGCAAGGCGCCCGTAACTCCGCTCCTGCTGCTGCGACGCGTTGCAAACTTGGCAGACGTGCTATATAGAACATATAGAACGCATTGCGCGCATCGGCGGCGGCGGATTCAACAAAAAGTTTGCGCGGATTCTCCGCTTGCCCTAATACGAAGGATAACGCAAGGCGCCCGTAACTCCGCTCCTGCTGCTGCGACGCGTTGCAAACTTGGCAGACGTGCTATATAGAACATATAGAACGCATTGCGCGCATCGGCGGCGGCGGATTCAACAAAAAGTTTGCGCGGATTCTCCGCTTGCCCTAATACGAAGGATAACGCAAGGCGCCCGTAACTCCGCTCCTGCTGCTGCGACGCGTTGCAACTTGGCAGACGTGCTATATAGAACATATAGAACGCATTGCGCGCATCGGCGGCGGCGGATTCAACAAAAAGTTTGCGCGGATTCTCCGCTTGCCCTAATACGAAGGATAACGCAAGGCGCCCGTAACTCCGCTCCTGCTGCTGCGACGCGTTGCAAACTTGGCAGACGTGCTATATAGAACATATAGAACGCATTGCGCGCATCGGCGGCGGCGGATTCAACAAAAGTTTGCGCGGATTCTCCGCTTGCCCTAATACGAAGGATAACGCAAGGCGCCCGTAACTCCGCTCCTGCTGCTGCGACGCGTTGCAAACTTGGCAGACGTGCTATATAGAACATATAGAACGCATTGCGCGCATCGGCGGCGGCGGATTCAACAAAGTTTGCGCGGATTCTCCGCTTGCCCTAATACGAAGGATAACGCAAGGCGCCCGTAACTCCGCTCCTGCTGCTGCGACGCGTTGCAACTTGGCAGACGTGCTATATAGAACATATAGAACGCATTGCGCGCATCGGCGGCGGCGGATTCAACAAAAGTTTGCGCGGATTCTCCGCTTGCCCTAATACGAAGGATAACGCAAGGCGCCCGTAACCCGCTCCTGCTGCTGCGACGCGTTGCAAACTTGGCAGACGTGCTATATAGAACATATAGAACGCATTGCGCGCATCGGCGGCGGCGGATTCAACAAAAAGTTTGCGCGGATTCTCCGCTTGCCCTAATACGAAGGATAACGCAAGGCGCCCGTAACTCCGCCCTGCTGCTGCGACGCGTTGCAAACTTGGCAGACGTGCTATAGAACATATAGAACGCATTGCGCGCATCGGCGGCGGCGGATTCAACAAAAAGTTTGCGCGGATTCTCCGCTTGCCCTAATACGAAGGATAACGCAAGGCGCCCGTAACTCCGCCCTGCTGCTGCGACGCGTTGCAAACTTGGCAGACGTGCTATATAGAACATATAGAACGCATTGCGCGCATCGGCGGCGGCGGATTCAACAAAAAGTTTGCGCGGATTCTCCGCTTGCCCTAATACGAAGGATAACGCAAGGCGCCCGTAACCCGCTCCTGCTGCTGCGACGCGTTGCAAACTTGGCAGACGTGCTATATAGAACATATAGAACGCATTGCGCGCATCGGCGGCGGCGGATTCAACAAAAAGTTTGCGCGGATTCTCCGCTTGCCTAATACGAAGGATAACGCAAGGCGCCCGTAACTCCGCTCCTGCTGCTGCGACGCGTTGCAAACTTGGCAGACGTGCTATATAGAACATATAGAACGCATTGCGCGCATCGGCGGCGGCGGATTCAACAAAAGTTTGCGCGGATTCTCCGCTTGCCCTAATACGAAGGATAACGCAAGGCGCCCGTAACTCCGCTCCTGCTGCTGCGACGCGTTGCAAACTTGGCAGACGTGCTATATAGAACATATAGAACGCATTGCGCGCATCGGCGGCGGCGGATTCAACAAAAAGTTTGCGCGGATTCTCCGCTTGCCCTAATACGAAGGATAACGCAAGGCGCCCGTAACCCGCTCCTGCTGCTGCGACGCGTTGCAAACTTGGCAGACGTGCTATATAGAACATATAGAACGCATTGCGCGCATCGGCGGCGGCGGATTCAACAAAAAGTTTGCGCGGATTCTCCGCTTGCCCTAATACGAAGGATAACGCAAGGCGCCCGTAACTCCGCTCCTGCTGCTGCGACGCGTTGCAAACTTGGCAGACGTGCTATATAGAACATATAGAACGCATTGCGCGCATCGGCGGCGGCGGATTCAACAAAAGTTTGCGCGGGATTCTCCGCTTGCCCTAATACGAAGGATAACGCAAGGCGCCCGTAACTCCGCTCCTGCTGCTGCGACGCGTTGCAAACTTGGCAGACGTGCTATAGAACATATAGAACGCATTGCGCGCATCGGCGGCGGCGGATTCAACAAAAAGTTTGCGCGGATTCTCCGCTTGCCCTAATACGAAGGATAACGCAAGGCGCCCGTAACTCCGCTCCTGCTGCTGCGACGCGTTGCAAACTTGGCAGACGTGCTATATAGAACATATAGAACGCATTGCGCGCATCGGCGGCGGCGGATTCAACAAAAGTTTGCGCGGATTCTCCGCTTGCCCTAATACGAAGGATAACGCAAGGCGCCCGTAACTCCGCTCCTGCTGCTGCGACGCGTTGCAAACTTGGCAGACGTGCTATATAGAACATATAGAACGCATTGCGCGCATCGGCGGCGGCGGATTCAACAAAAAGTTTGCGCGGATTCTCCGCTTGCCCTAATACGAAGGATAACGCAAGGCGCCCGTAACTCCGCTCCTGCTGCTGCGACGCGTTGCAAACTTGGCAGACGTGCTATAGAACATATAGAACGCATTGCGCGCATCGGCGGCGGCGGATTCAACAAAAAGTTTGCGCGGATTCTCCGCTTGCCCTAATACGAAGGATAACGCAAGGCGCCCGTAACTCCGCTCCTGCTGCTGCTGCGACGCGTTGCAAACTTGGCAGACGTGCTATATAGAACATATAGAACGCATTGCGCGCATCGGCGGCGGCGGATTCAACAAAAAGTTTGCGCGGATTCTCCGCTTGCCCTAATACGAAGGATAACGCAAGGCGCCCGTAACCCGCTCCTGCTGCTGCGACGCGTTGCAAACTTGGCAGACGTGCTATATAGAACATATAGAACGCATTGCGCGCATCGGCGGCGCGGATTCAACAAAAAGTTTGCGCGGATTCTCCGCTTGCCCTAATACGAAGGATAACGCAAGGCGCCCGTAACTCCGCTCCTGCTGCTGCGACGCGTTGCAAACTTGGCAGACGTGCTATATAGAACATATAGAACGCATTGCGCGCATCGGCGGCGGCGGATTCAACAAAAAGTTTGCGCGGATTCTCCGCTTGCCCTAATACGAAGGATAACGCAAGGCGCCCGTAACTCCGCTCCTGCTGCTGCGACGCGTTGCAAACTTGGCAGACGTGCTATATAGAACATATAGAACGCATTGCGCGCATCGGCGGCGGCGGATTCAACAAAAAGTTTGCGCGGATTCTCCGCTTGCCCTAATACGAAGGATAACGCAAGGCGCCCGTAACCCGCTCCTGCTGCTGCGACGCGTTGCAAACTTGGCAGACGTGCTATATAGAACATATAGAACGCATTGCGCGCATCGGCGGCGGCGGATTCAACAAAAAGTTTGCGCGGATTCTCCGCTTGCCCTAATACGAAGGATAACGCAAGGCGCCCGTAACTCCGCTCCTGCTGCTGCGACGCGTTGCAAACTTGGCAGACGTGCTATATAGAACATATAGAACGCATTGCGCGCATCGGCGGCGGCGGATTCAACAAAAAGTTTGCGCGGATTCTCCGCTTGCCCTAATACGAAGGATAACGCAAGGCGCCCGTAACTCCGCTCCTGCTGCTGCGACGCGTTGCAAACTTGGCAGACGTGCTATATAGAACATATAGAACGCATTGCGCGCATCGGCGGCGGCGGATTCAACAAAAAGTTTGCGCGGATTCTCCGCTTGCCCCTAATACGAAGGATAACGCAAGGCGCCCGTAACTCCGCTCCTGCTGCTGCGACGCGTTGCAAACTTGGCAGACGTGCTATATAGAACATATAGAACGCATTGCGCGCATCGGCGGCGGCGGATTCAACAAAAAGTTTGCGCGGATTCTCCGCTTGCCCTAATACGAAGGATAACGCAAGGCGCCCGTAACTCCGCTCCTGCTGCTGCGACGCGTTGCAAACTTGGCAGACGTGCTATATAGAACATATAGAACGCATTGCGCGCATCGGCGGCGGCGGATTCAACAAAAAGTTTGCGCGGATTCTCCGCTTGCCCTAATACGAAGGATAACGCAAGGCGCCCGTAACTCCGCTCCTGCTGCTGCGACGCGTTGCAAACTTGGCAGACGTGCTATATAGAACATATAGAACGCATTGCGCGCATCGGCGGCGGCGGATTCAACAACAAAAGTTTGCGCGGATTCTCCGCTTGCCCTAATACGAAGGATAACGCAAGGCGCCCGTAACTCCGCTCCTGCTGCTGCGACGCGTTGCAAACTTGGCAGACGTGCTATATAGAACATATAGAACGCATTGCGCGCATCGGCGGCGGCGGATTCAACAAAAAGTTTGCGCGGATTCTCCGCTTGCCCTAATACGAAGGATAACGCAAGGCGCCCGTAACTCCGCTCCTGCTGCTGCGACGCGTTGCAAACTTGGCAGACGTGCTATATAGAACATATAGAACGCATTGCGCGCATCGGCGGCGGCGGATTCAACAAAAGTTTGCGCGGATTCTCCGCTTGCCCTAATACGAAGGATAACGCAAGGCGCCCGTAACTCCGCTCCTGCTGCTGCGACGCGTTGCAAACTTGGCAGACGTGCTATATAGAACATATAGAACGCATTGCGCGCATCGGCGGCGGCGGATTCAACAAAAAGTTTGCGCGGATTCTCCGCTTGCCCTAATACGAAGGATAACGCAAGGCGCCCGTAACTCCGCTCCTGCTGCTGCGACGCGTTGCAAACTTGGCAGACGTGCTATATAGAACATATAGAACGCATTGCGCGCATCGGCGGCGGCGGATTCAACAAAAGTTTGCGCGGATTCTCCGCTTGCCCTAATACGAAGGATAACGCAAGGCGCCCGTAACTCCGCTCCTGCTGCTGCGACGCGTTGCAAACTTGGCAGACGTGCTATATAGAACATATAGAACGCATTGCGCGCATCGGCGGCGGCGGATTCAACAAAAAGTTTGCGCGGATTCTCCGCTTGCCCTAATACGAAGGATAACGCAAGGCGCCCGTAACTCCGCTCCTGCTGCTGCGACGCGTTGCAAACTTGGCAGACGTGCTATATAGAACATATAGAACGCATTGCGCGCATCGGCGGCGGCGGATTCAACAAAAAGTTTGCGCGGATTCTCCGCTTGCCCTAATACGAAGGATAACGCAAGGCGCCCGTAACTCCGCTCCTGCTGCTGCGACGCGTTGCAAACTTGGCAGACGTGCTATATAGAACATATAGAACGCATTGCGCGCATCGGCGGCGGCGGATTCAACAAAAAGTTTGCGCGGATTCTCCGCTTGCCCTAATACGAAGGATAACGCAAGGCGCCCGTAACTCCGCTCCTGCTGCTGCGACGCGTTGCAAACTTGGCAGACGTGCTATATAGAACATATAGAACGCATTGCGCGCATCGGCGGCGGCGGATTCAACAAAAAGTTTGCGCGGATTCTCCGCTTGCCCTAATACGAAGGATAACGCAAGGCGCCCGTAACTCCGCTCCTGCTGCTGCGACGCGTTGCAAACTTGGCAGACGTGCTATATAGAACATATAGAACGCATTGCGCGCATCGGCGGCGGCGGATTCAACAAAAGTTTGCGCGGATTCTCCGCTTGCCCTAATACGAAGGATAACGCAAGGCGCCCGTAACTCCGCTCCTGCTGCTGCGACGCGTTGCAAACTTGGCAGACGTGCTATATAGAACATATAGAACGCATTGCGCGCATCGGCGGCGGCGGATTCAACAAAAAGTTTGCGCGGATTCTCCGCTTGCCTAATACGAAGGATAACGCAAGGCGCCCGTAACTCCGCTCCTGCTGCTGCGACGCGTTGCAAACTTGGCAGACGTGCTATATAGAACATATAGAACGCATTGCGCGCATCGGCGGCGGCGGATTCAACAAAAAGTTTGCGCGGATTCTCCGCTTGCCCTAATACGAAGGATAACGCAAGGCGCCCGTAACTCCGCTCCTGCTGCTGCGACGCGTTGCAAACTTGGCAGACGTGCTATATAGAACATATAGAACGCATTGCGCGCATCGGCGGCGGCGGATTCAACAAAAAGTTTGCGCGGATTCTCCGCTTGCCTAATACGAAGGATAACGCAAGGCGCCCGTAACCCGCTCCTGCTGCTGCGACGCGTTGCAAACTTGGCAGACGTGCTATATAGAACATATAGAACGCATTGCGCGCATCGGCGGCGGCGGATTCAACAAAAAGTTTGCGCGGATTCTCCGCTTGCCCTAATACGAAGGATAACGCAAGGCGCCCGTAACTCCGCTCCTGCTGCTGCGACGCGTTGCAAACTTGGCAGACGTGCTATATAGAACATATAGAACGCATTGCGCGCATCGGCGGCGGCGGATTCAACAAAAGTTTGCGCGGATTCTCCGCTTGCCCTAATACGAAGGATAACGCAAGGCGCCCGTAACTCCGCTCCTGCTGCTGCGACGCGTTGCAAACTTGGCAGACGTGCTATATAGAACATATAGAACGCATTGCGCGCATCGGCGGCGGCGGATTCAACAAAAAGTTTGCGCGGATTCTCCGCTTGCCCTAATACGAAGGATAACGCAAGGCGCCCGTAACTCCGCTCCTGCTGCTGCGACGCGTTGCAAACTTGGCAGACGTGCTATATAGAACATATAGAACGCATTGCGCGCATCGGCGGCGGCGGATTCAACAAAAAGTTTGCGCGGATTCTCCGCTTGCCCTAATACGAAGGATAACGCAAGGCGCCCGTAACTCCGCTCCTGCTGCTGCGACGCGTTGCAAACTTGGCAGACGTGCTATATAGAACATATAGAACGCATTGCGCGCATCGGCGGCGGCGGATTCAACAAAAGTTTGCGCGGATTCTCCGCTTGCCCTAATACGAAGGATAACGCAAGGCGCCCGTAACTCCGCTCCTGCTGCTGCGACGCGTTGCAAACTTGGCAGACGTGCTATATAGAACATATAGAACGCATTGCGCGCATCGGCGGCGGCGGATTCAACAAAAAGTTTGCGCGGATTCTCCGCTTGCCTAATACGAAGGATAACGCAAGGCGCCCGTAACCCGCTCCTGCTGCTGCGACGCGTTGCAAACTTGGCAGACGTGCTATATAGAACATATAGAACGCATTGCGCGCATCGGCGGCGGCGGATTCAACAAAAAGTTTGCGCGGATTCTCCGCTTGCCCTAATACGAAGGATAACGCAAGGCGCCCGTAACTCCGCTCCTGCTGCTGCGACGCGTTGCAAACTTGGCAGACGTGCTATATAGAACATATAGAACGCATTGCGCGCATCGGCGGCGGCGGATTCAACAAAAAGTTTGCGCGGATTCTCCGCTTGCCCTAATACGAAGGATAACGCAAGGCGCCCGTAACTCCGCTCCTGCTGCTGCGACGCGTTGCAAACTTGGCAGACGTGCTATATAGAACATATAGAACGCATTGCGCGCATCGGCGGCGGCGGATTCAACAAAAAGTTTGCGCGGATTCTCCGCTTGCCCTAATACGAAGGATAACGCAAGGCGCCCGTAACTCCGCTCCTGCTGCTGCGACGCGTTGCAAACTTGGCAGACGTGCTATATAGAACATATAGAACGCATTGCGCGCATCGGCGGCGGCGGATTCAACAAAAAGTTTGCGCGGATTCTCCGCTTGCCCTAATACGAAGGATAACGCAAGGCGCCCGTAACTCCGCTCCTGCTGCTGCGACGCGTTGCAAACTTGGCAGACGTGCTATATAGAACATATAGAACGCATTGCGCGCATCGGCGGCGGCGGATTCAACAAAAAGTTTGCGCGGATTCTCCGCTTGCCCTAATACGAAGGATAACGCAAGGCGCCCGTAACTCCGCTCCTGCTGCTGCGACGCGTTGCAAACTTGGCAGACGTGCTATATAGAACATATAGAACGCATTGCGCGCATCGGCGGCGGCGGATTCAACAAAAAGTTTGCGCGGATTCTCCGCTTGCCCTAATACGAAGGATAACGCAAGGCGCCCGTAACTCCGCTCCTGCTGCTGCGACGCGTTGCAAACTTGGCAGACGTGCTATATAGAACATATAGAACGCATTGCGCGCATCGGCGGCGGCGGATTCAACAAAAAGTTTGCGCGGATTCTCCGCTTGCCCTAATACGAAGGATAACGCAAGGCGCCCGTAACTCCGCTCCTGCTGCTGCGACGCGTTGCAAACTTGGCAGACGTGCTATATAGAACATATAGAACGCATTGCGCGCATCGGCGGCGGCGGATTCAACAAAAAGTTTGCGCGGATTCTCCGCTTGCCCTAATACGAAGGATAACGCAAGGCGCCCGTAACTCCGCTCCTGCTGCTGCGACGCGTTGCAAACTTGGCAGACGTGCTATATAGAACATATAGAACGCATTGCGCGCATCGGCGGCGGCGGATTCAACAAAAAGTTTGCGCGGATTCTCCGCTTGCCCTAATACGAAGGATAACGCAAGGCGCCCGTAACTCCGCTCCTGCTGCTGCGACGCGTTGCAAACTTGGCAGACGTGCTATATAGAACATATAGAACGCATTGCGCGCATCGGCGGCGGCGGATTCAACAAAAAGTTTGCGCGGATTCTCCGCTTGCCCTAATACGAAGGATAACGCAAGGCGCCCGTAACCCGCTCCTGCTGCTGCGACGCGTTGCAAACTTGGCAGACGTGCTATATAGAACATATAGAACGCATTGCGCGCATCGGCGGCGGCGGATTCAACAAAAAGTTTGCGCGGATTCTCCGCTTGCCCTAATACGAAGGATAACGCAAGCGCCCGTAACTCCGCTCCTGCTGCTGCGACGCGTTGCAAACTTGGCAGACGTGCTATATAGAACATATAGAACGCATTGCGCGCATCGGCGGCGGCGGATTCAACAAAAAGTTTGCGCGGATTCTCCGCTTGCCCTAATACGAAGGATAACGCAAGGCGCCCGTAACTCCGCTCCTGCTGCTGCGACGCGTTGCAAACTTGGCAGACGTGCTATATAGAACATATAGAACGCATTGCGCGCATCGGCGGCGGCGGATTCAACAAAAAGTTTGCGCGGATTCTCCGCTTGCCCTAATACGAAGGATAACGCAAGGCGCCCGTAACTCCGCTCCTGCTGCTGCGACGCGTTGCAAACTTGGCAGACGTGCTATATAGAACATATAGAACGCATTGCGCGCATCGGCGGCGGCGGATTCAACAAAAAGTTTGCGCGGATTCTCCGCTTGCCCTAATACGAAGGATAACGCAAGGCGCCCGTAACTCCGCTCCTGCTGCTGCGACGCGTTGCAAACTTGGCAGACGTGCTATATAGAACATATAGAACGCATTGCGCGCATCGGCGGCGGCGGATTCAACAAAAGTTTGCGCGGATTCTCCGCTTGCCCTAATACGAAGGATAACGCAAGGCGCCCGTAACTCCGCCCCTGCTGCTGCGACGCGTTGCAAACTTGGCAGACGTGCTATATAGAACATATAGAACGCATTGCGCGCATCGGCGGCGGCGGATTCAACAAAAAGTTTGCGCGGATTCTCCGCTTGCCCTAATACGAAGGATAACGCAAGGCGCCCGTAACTCCGCTCCTGCTGCTGCGACGCGTTGCAAACTTGGCAGACGTGCTATATAGAACATATAGAACGCATTGCGCGCATCGGCGGCGGCGGATTCAACAAAAAGTTTGCGCGGATTCTCCGCTTGCCTAATACGAAGGATAACGCAAGGCGCCCGTAACTCCGCTCCTGCTGCTGCGACGCGTTGCAAACTTGGCAGACGTGCTATATAGAACATATAGAACGCATTGCGCGCATCGGCGGCGGCGGATTCAACAAAAAGTTTGCGCGGATTCTCCGCTTGCCCTAATACGAAGGATAACGCAAGGCGCCCGTAACTCCGCTCCTGCTGCTGCGACGCGTTGCAAACTTGGCAGACGTGCTATATAGAACATATAGAACGCATTGCGCGCATCGGCGGCGGCGGATTCAACAAAAGTTTGCGCGGATTCTCCGCTTGCCCTAATACGAAGGATAACGCAAGGCGCCCGTAACTCCGCTCCTGCTGCTGCGACGCGTTGCAAACTTGGCAGACGTGCTATATAGAACATATAGAACGCATTGCGCGCATCGGCGGCGGCGGATTCAACAAAAAGTTTGCGCGGATTCTCCGCTTGCCCTAATACGAAGGATAACGCAAGGCGCCCGTAACTCCGCTCCTGCTGCTGCGACGCGTTGCAAACTTGGCAGACGTGCTATATAGAACATATAGAACGCATTGCGCGCATCGGCGGCGGCGGATTCAACAAAAGTTTGCGCGGATTCTCCGCTTGCCCCCTAATACGAAGGATAACGCAAGGCGCCCGTAACTCCGCTCCTGCTGCTGCGACGCGTTGCAACTTGGCAGACGTGCTATATAGAACATATAGAACGCATTGCGCGCATCGGCGGCGGCGGATTCAACAAAAAGTTTGCGCGATTCTCCGCTTGCCCTAATACGAAGGATAACGCAAGGCGCCCGTAACTCCCGCTCCTGCTGCTGCGACGCGTTGCAAACTTGGCAGACGTGCTATATAGAACATATAGAACGCATTGCGCGCATCGGCGGCGGCGGATTCAACAAAAAGTTTGCGCGGATTCTCCGCTTGCCCTAATACGAAGGATAACGCAAGGCGCCCGTAACTCCGCTGCTGCTGCGCGACGCGTTGCAAACTTGGCAGACGTGCTATATAGAACATATAGAACGCATTGCGCGCATCGGCGGCGGCGGATTCAACAAAAGTTTGCGCGGATTCTCCGCTTGCCCTAATACGAAGGATAACGCAAGGCGCCCCCGTAACTCCGCTCCTGCTGCTGCGACGCGTTGCAAACTTGGCAGACGTGTGCTATAGAACATATATAGAACGCATTGCGCGCATCGGCGGCGGCGGATTCAACAAAAAGTTTGCGCGGATTCTCCGCTTGCCCTAATACGAAGGATAACGCAAGGCGCCCGTAACTCCGCTCCTGCTGCTGCGACGCGTTGCAAACTTGGCAGACGTGCTATATAGAACATATAGAACGCATTGCGCGCATCGGCGGCGGCGGCGGATTCAACAAAAAGTTTGCGCGGATTCTCCGCTTGC
The DNA here is from genome assembly GCA_023690525.1 of Holotrichia oblita. Lineage (NCBI taxonomy): Eukaryota > Metazoa > Arthropoda > Insecta > Coleoptera > Scarabaeidae > Holotrichia > Holotrichia oblita. Next base: position 12,163,147 of record CM043024.1, read on the forward strand.
CCTAATACGAAGGATAACGCGCAAGGCGCCCGTAACTCCGCTCCTGCTGCTGCGACGCGTTGCAAACTTGGCAGACGTGCTATATAGAACATATAGAACGCATTGCGCGCATCGGCGGCGGCGGATTCAACAAAGTTTGCGCGGATTCTCCGCTTGCCTAATACGAAGGATAACGCAAGGCGCCCGTAACTCCGCTCCTGCTGCTGCGACGCGTTGCAAACTTGGCAGACGTGCTATATAGAACATAGAACATATAGAACGCATTGCGCGCATCGGCGGCGGCGGATTCAACAAAAGTTTGCGCGGATTCTCCGCTTGCCCTAATACGAAGGATAACGCAAGCGCCCGTAACTCCGCTCCTGCTGCTGCGACGCGTTGCAACTTGGCAGACGTGCTATATAGAACATATATAGAACGCATTGCGCGCATCGGCGGCGGCGGATTCAACAAAAGTTTGCGCGGATTCTCCGCTTGCCCTAATACGAAGGATAACGCAAGGCGCCCGTAACTCCGCTCCTGCTGCTGCGACGCGTTGCAAACTTGGCAGACGTGTGCTATATATAGAACATATAGAACGCATTGCGCGCATCGGCGGCGGCGGATTCAACAAAGTTTGCGCGGATTCTCCGCTTGCCCTAATACGAAGGATAACGCAAGGCGCCCGTAACTCCGCTCCTGCTGCTGCGACGCGTTGCAAACTTGGCAGACGTGCTATATAGAACATATAGAACGCATTGCGCGCATCGGCGGCGGCGGATTCAACAAAAAGTTTGCGCGGATTCTCCGCTTGCCCTAATACGAAGGATAACGCAAGGCGCCCGTAACTCCGCCCCTGCTGCTGCGACGCGTTGCAAACTTGGCAGACGTGCTATATAGAACATATAGAACGCATTGCGCGCATCGGCGGCGGCGGATTCAACAAAAAGTTTGCGCGGATTCTCCGCTTGCCCTAATACGAAGGATAACGCAAGGCGCCCGTAACTCCGCTCCTGCTGCTGCGACGCGTTGCAAACTTGGCAGACGTGCTATATAGAACATATAGAAGAACGCATTGCGCGCATCGGCGGCGGCGGATTCAACAAAAAAAGTTTGCGCGGATTCTCCGCTTGCCCTAATACGAAGGATAACGCAAGGCGCCCGTAACTCCGCTCCTGCTGCTGCGACGCGTTGCAAACTTGGCAGACGTGCTATATAGAACATATAGAACGCATTGCGCGCATCGGCGGCGGCGGATTCAACAAAAGTTTGCGCGGATTCTCCGCTTGCCCTAATACGAAGGATAACGCAAGGCGCCCGTAACCCGCTCCTGCTGCTGCGACGCGTTGCAAACTTGGCAGACGTGCTATATAGAACATATAGAACGCATTGCGCGCATCGGCGGCGGCGGATTCAACAAAAAGTTTGCGCGGATTCTCCGCTTGCCCTAATACGAAGGATAACGCAAGGCGCCCGTAACTCCGCCCTGCTGCTGCGACGCGTTGCAAACTTGGCAGACGTGCTATATAGAACATATAGAACGCATTGCGCGCATCGGCGGCGGCGGATTCAACAAAAAGTTTGCGCGGATTCTCCGCTTGCCCTAATACGAAGGATAACGCAAGGCGCCCGTAACCCGCTCCTGCTGCTGCGACGCGTTGCAAACTTGGCAGACGTGCTATATAGAACATATAGAACGCATTGCGCGCATCGGCGGCGGCGGATTCAACAAAAAGTTTGCGCGGATTCTCCGCTTGCCCTAATACGAAGGATAACGCAAGGCGCCCGTAACTCCGCTCTGCTGCTGCGACGCGTTGCAAACTTGGCAGACGTGCTATATAGAACATATAGAACGCATTGCGCGCATCGGCGGCGGCGGATTCAACAAAAAGTTTGCGCGGATTCTCCGCTTGCCCTAATACGAAGGATAACGCAAGGCGCCCGTAACTCCGCTCCTGCTGCTGCGACGCGTTGCAAACTTGGCAGACGTGCTATATAGAACATATATAGAACGCATTGCGCGCATCGGCGGCGGCGGATTCAACAAAAAGTTTGCGCGGATTCTCCGCTTGCCCCTAATACGAAGGGATAACGCAAGCAAGGCGCCCGTAACTCGCTCCTGCTGCTGCGACGCGTTGCAAACTTGGCAGACGTGCTATATAGAACATATAGAACGCATTGCGCGCATCGGCGGCGGCGGATTCAACAAAAAGTTTGCGCGGATTCTCCGCTTGCCCTAATACGAAGGATAACGCAAGGCGCCCGTAACTCCGCTCCTGCTGCTGCGACGCGTTGCAAACTTGGCAGACGTGCTATATAGAACATATAGAACGCATTGCGCGCATCGGCGGCGGCGGATTCAACAAAAAGTTTGCGCGGATTCTCCGCTTGCCCTAATACGAAGGATAACGCAAGGCGCCCGTAACTCCGCTCCTGCTGCTGCGACGCGTTGCAAACTTGGCAGACGTGCTATATAGAACATATAGAACGCATTGCGCGCATCGGCGGCGGCGGATTCAACAAAAAGTTTGCGCGGATTCTCCGCTTGCCCTAATACGAAGGATAACGCAAGGCGCCCGTAACTCCGCTCCTGCTGCTGCGACGCGTTGCAAACTTGGCAGACGTGCTATATAGAACATATAGAACGCATTGCGCGCATCGGCGGCGGCGGATTCAACAAAAAGTTTGCGCGGATTCTCCGCTTGCCCTAATACGAAGGATAACGCAAGGCGCCCGTAACTCCGCTCTGCTGCTGCGACGCGTTGCAAACTTGGCAGACGTGCTATATAGAACATATAGAACGCATTGCGCGCATCGGCGGCGGCGGATTCAACAAAAAGTTTGCGCGGATTCTCCGCTTGCCCTAATACGAAGGATAACGCAAGGCGCCCGTAACTCCGCTCCTGCTGCTGCGACGCGTTGCAAACTTGGCAGACGTGCTATATAGAACATATAGAACGCATTGCGCGCATCGGCGGCGGCGGATTCAACAAAAAGTTTGCGCGGATTCTCCGCTTGCCCTAATACGAAGGATAACGCAAGGCGCCCGTAACTCCGCTCCTGCTGCTGCGACGCGTTGCAAACTTGGCAGACGTGCTATATAGAACATATAGAACGCATTGCGCGCATCGGCGGCGGCGGATTCAACAAAAAGTTTGCGCGGATTCTCCGCTTGCCCTAATACGAAGGATAACGCAAGGCGCCCGTAACCCGCTCCTGCTGCTGCGACGCGTTGCAAACTTGGCAGACGTGCTATATAGAACATATAGAACGCATTGCGCGCATCGGCGGCGGCGGATTCAACAAAAAGTTTGCGCGGATTCTCCGCTTGCCCTAATACGAAGGATAACGCAAGGCGCCCGTAACTCCGCTCCTGCTGCTGCGACGCGTTGCAAACTTGGCAGACGTGCTATATAGAACATATAGAACGCATTGCGCGCATCGGCGGCGGCGGATTCAACAAAAAGTTTGCGCGGATTCTCCGCTTGCCCTAATACGAAGGATAACGCAAGGCGCCCGTAACTCCGCTCCTGCTGCTGCGACGCGTTGCAAACTTGGCAGACGTGCTATATAGAACATATAGAACGCATTGCGCGCATCGGCGGCGGCGGATTCAACAAAAAGTTTGCGCGGATTCTCCGCTTGCCCTAATACGAAGGATAACGCAAGGCGCCCGTAACTCCGCTCCTGCTGCTGCGACGCGTTGCAAACTTGGCAGACGTGCTATATAGAACATATAGAACGCATTGCGCGCATCGGCGGCGGCGGATTCAACAAAAAGTTTGCGCGGATTCTCCGCTTGCCCTAATACGAAGGATAACGCAAGGCGCCCGTAACTCCGCTCCTGCTGCTGCGACGCGTTGCAAACTTGGCAGACGTGCTATATAGAACATATAGAACGCATTGCGCGCATCGGCGGCGGCGGATTCAACAAAAAGTTTGCGCGGATTCTCCGCTTGCCCTAATACGAAGGATAACGCAAGGCGCCCGTAACTCCGCTCCTGCTGCTGCGACGCGTTGCAAACTTGGCAGACGTGCTATATAGAACATATAGAACGCATTGCGCGCATCGGCGGCGGCGGATTCAACAAAAAGTTTGCGCGGATTCTCCGCTTGCCCTAATACGAAGGATAACGCAAGGCGCCCGTAACTCCGCTCCTGCTGCTGCGACGCGTTGCAAACTTGGCAGACGTGCTATATAGAACATATAGAACGCATTGCGCGCATCGGCGGCGGCGGATTCAACAAAAAGTTTGCGCGGATTCTCCGCTTGCCCTAATACGAAGGATAACGCAAGGCGCCGTAACTCCGCTCCTGCTGCTGCGACGCGTTGCAAACTTGGCAGACGTGCTATATAGAACATATAGAACGCATTGCGCGCATCGGCGGCGGCGGATTCAACAAAAGTTTGCGCGGATTCTCCGCTTGCCCTAATACGAAGGATAACGCAAGGCGCCCGTAACTCCGCTCCTGCTGCTGCGACGCGTTGCAAACTTGGCAGACGTGCTATATAGAACATATAGAACGCATTGCGCGCATCGGCGGCGGCGGATTCAACAAAAAGTTTGCGCGGATTCTCCGCTTGCCCTAATACGAAGGATAACGCAAGGCGCCCGTAACTCCGCTCCTGCTGCTGCGACGCGTTGCAAACTTGGCAGACGTGCTATATAGAACATATAGAACGCATTGCGCGCATCGGCGGCGGCGGATTCAACAAAAAGTTTGCGCGGATTCTCCGCTTGCCTAATACGAAGGATAACGCAAGGCGCCCGTAACTCCGCCCCTGCTGCTGCGACGCGTTGCAAACTTGGCAGACGTGCTATATAGAACATATAGAACGCATTGCGCGCATCGGCGGCGGCGGATTCAACAAAAAGTTTGCGCGGATTCTCCGCTTGCCTAATACGAAGGATAACGCAAGGCGCCCGTAACTCCGCTCCTGCTGCTGCGACGCGTTGCAAACTTGGCAGACGTGCTATATAGAACATATAGAACGCATTGCGCGCATCGGCGGCGGCGGATTCAACAAAAAGTTTGCGCGGATTCTCCGCTTGCCCTAATACGAAGGATAACGCAAGGCGCCCGTAACTCCGCTCCTGCTGCTGCGACGCGTTGCAAACTTGGCAGACGTGCTATATAGAACATATAGAACGCATTGCGCGCATCGGCGGCGGCGGATTCAACAAAAAGTTTGCGCGGATTCTCCGCTTGCCCTAATACGAAGGATAACGCAAGGCGCCCGTAACTCCTCCTGCTGCTGCGACGCGTTGCAAACTTGGCAGACGTGCTATATAGAACATATAGAACGCATTGCGCGCATCGGCGGCGGCGGATTCAACAAAAAGTTTGCGCGGATTCTCCGCTTGCCCTAATACGAAGGATAACGCAAGGCGCCCGTAACCCGCTCCTGCTGCTGCGACGCGTTGCAAACTTGGCAGACGTGCTATATAGAACATATAGAACGCATTGCGCGCATCGGCGGCGGCGGATTCAACAAAAAGTTTGCGCGGATTCTCCGCTTGCCCTAATACGAAGGATAACGCAAGGCGCCCGTAACTCCGCTCCTGCTGCTGCGACGCGTTGCAAACTTGGCAGACGTGCTATATAGAACATATAGAACGCATTGCGCGCATCGGCGGCGGCGGATTCAACAAAAAGTTTGCGCGGATTCTCCGCTTGCCCTAATACGAAGGATAACGCAAGGCGCCCGTAACTCCGCTCCTGCTGCTGCGACGCGTTGCAAACTTGGCAGACGTGCTATATAGAACATATAGAACGCATTGCGCGCATCGGCGGCGGCGGATTCAACAAAAAGTTTGCGCGGATTCTCCGCTTGCCCTAATACGAAGGATAACGCAAGGCGCCCGTAACTCCGCTCCTGCTGCTGCGACGCGTTGCAAACTTGGCAGACGTGCTATATAGAACATATAGAACGCATTGCGCGCATCGGCGGCGGCGGATTCAACAAAAAGTTTGCGCGGATTCTCCGCTTGCCCTAATACGAAGGATAACGCAAGGCGCCCGTAACTCCGCTCCTGCTGCTGCGACGCGTTGCAAACTTGGCAGACGTGCTATATAGAACATATAGAACGCATTGCGCGCATCGGCGGCGGCGGATTCAACAAAAAGTTTGCGCGGATTCTCCGCTTGCCCTAATACGAAGGATAACGCAAGGCGCCCGTAACTCCGCTCCTGCTGCTGCGACGCGTTGCAAACTTGGCAGACGTGCTATATAGAACATATAGAACGCATTGCGCGCATCGGCGGCGGCGGATTCAACAAAAAGTTTGCGCGGATTCTCCGCTTGCCCTAATACGAAGGATAACGCAAGGCGCCCGTAACCCGCTCCTGCTGCTGCGACGCGTTGCAAACTTGGCAGACGTGCTATATAGAACATATAGAACGCATTGCGCGCATCGGCGGCGGCGGATTCAACAAAAAGTTTGCGCGGATTCTCCGCTTGCCCTAATACGAAGGATAACGCAAGGCGCCCGTAACTCCGCTCCTGCTGCTGCGACGCGTTGCAAACTTGGCAGACGTGCTATATAGAACATATAGAACGCATTGCGCGCATCGGCGGCGGCGGATTCAACAAAAAGTTTGCGCGGATTCTCCGCTTGCCCTAATACGAAGGATAACGCAAGGCGCCCGTAACTCCGCTCCTGCTGCTGCGACGCGTTGCAAACTTGGCAGACGTGCTATATAGAACATATAGAACGCATTGCGCGCATCGGCGGCGGCGGATTCAACAAAAAGTTTGCGCGGATTCTCCGCTTGCCCTAATACGAAGGATAACGCAAGGCGCCCGTAACTCCGCTCCTGCTGCTGCGACGCGTTGCAAACTTGGCAGACGTGCTATATAGAACATATAGAACGCATTGCGCGCATCGGCGGCGGCGGATTCAACAAAAAGTTTGCGCGGATTCTCCGCTTGCCCTAATACGAAGGATAACGCAAGGCGCCGTAACTCCGCTCCTGCTGCTGCGACGCGTTGCAAACTTGGCAGACGTGCTATATAGAACATATAGAACGCATTGCGCGCATCGGCGGCGGCGGATTCAACAAAAAGTTTGCGCGGATTCTCCGCTTGCCCTAATACGAAGGATAACGCAAGGCGCCCGTAACTCCGCTCCTGCTGCTGCGACGCGTTGCAAACTTGGCAGACGTGCTATATAGAACATATAGAACGCATTGCGCGCATCGGCGGCGGCGGATTCAACAAAAAGTTTGCGCGGATTCTCCGCTTGCCTAATACGAAGGATAACGCAAGGCGCCCGTAACTCCGCTCCTGCTGCTGCGACGCGTTGCAAACTTGGCAGACGTGCTATATAGAACATATAGAACGCATTGCGCGCATCGGCGGCGGCGGATTCAACAAAAAGTTTGCGCGGATTCTCCGCTTGCCCTAATACGAAGGATAACGCAAGGCGCCCGTAACTCCGCTCCTGCTGCTGCGACGCGTTGCAAACTTGGCAGACGTGCTATATAGAACATATAGAACGCATTGCGCGCATCGGCGGCGGCGGATTCAACAAAAAGTTTGCGCGGATTCTCCGCTTGCCCTAATACGAAGGATAACGCAAGGCGCCCGTAACTCCGCCCTGCTGCTGCGACGCGTTGCAAACTTGGCAGACGTGCTATATAGAACATATAGAACGCATTGCGCGCATCGGCGGCGGCGGATTCAACAAAAAGTTTGCGCGGATTCTCCGCTTGCCCTAATACGAAGGATAACGCAAGGCGCCCGTAACTCCGCTCCTGCTGCTGCGACGCGTTGCAAACTTGGCAGACGTGCTATATAGAACATATAGAACGCATTGCGCGCATCGGCGGCGGCGGATTCAACAAAAAGTTTGCGCGGATTCTCCGCTTGCCCTAATACGAAGGATAACGCAAGGCGCCCGTAACTCCGCTCCTGCTGCTGCGACGCGTTGCAAACTTGGCAGACGTGCTATATAGAACATATAGAACGCATTGCGCGCATCGGCGGCGGCGGATTCAACAAAAAGTTTGCGCGGATTCTCCGCTTGCCCTAATACGAAGGATAACGCAAGGCGCCCGTAACCCGCTCCTGCTGCTGCGACGCGTTGCAAACTTGGCAGACGTGCTATATAGAACATATAGAACGCATTGCGCGCATCGGCGGCGGCGGATTCAACAAAAAGTTTGCGCGGATTCTCCGCTTGCCCTAATACGAAGGATAACGCAAGGCGCCCGTAACTCCGCTCCTGCTGCTGCGACGCGTTGCAAACTTGGCAGACGTGCTATATAGAACATATAGAACGCATTGCGCGCATCGGCGGCGGCGGATTCAACAAAAAGTTTGCGCGGATTCTCCGCTTGCCCTAATACGAAGGATAACGCAAGGCGCCCGTAACCCGCTCCTGCTGCTGCGACGCGTTGCAAACTTGGCAGACGTGCTATATAGAACATATAGAACGCATTGCGCGCATCGGCGGCGGCGGATTCAACAAAAGTTTGCGCGGATTCTCCGCTTGCCCTAATACGAAGGATAACGCAAGGCGCCCGTAACTCCGCTCCTGCTGCTGCGACGCGTTGCAAACTTGGCAGACGTGCTATATAGAACATATAGAACGCATTGCGCGCATCGGCGGCGGCGGATTCAACAAAAAGTTTGCGCGGATTCTCCGCTTGCCCTAATACGAAGGATAACGCAAGGCGCCCGTAACTCCGCTCCTGCTGCTGCGACGCGTTGCAAACTTGGCAGACGTGCTATATAGAACATATAGAACGCATTGCGCGCATCGGCGGCGGCGGATTCAACAAAAAGTTTGCGCGGATTCTCCGCTTGCCCTAATACGAAGGATAACGCAAGGCGCCCGTAACTCCGCTCCTGCTGCTGCGACGCGTTGCAAACTTGGCAGACGTGCTATATAGAACATATAGAACGCATTGCGCGCATCGGCGGCGGCGGATTCAACAAAAAGTTTGCGCGGATTCTCCGCTTGCCCTAATACGAAGGATAACGCAAGGCGCCCGTAACTCCGCTCCTGCTGCTGCGACGCGTTGCAAACTTGGCAGACGTGCTATATAGAACATATAGAACGCATTGCGCGCATCGGCGGCGGCGGATTCAACAAAAAGTTTGCGCGGATTCTCCGCTTGCCCTAATACGAAGGATAACGCAAGGCGCCCGTAACTCCGCTCCTGCTGCTGCGACGCGTTGCAAACTTGGCAGACGTGCTATATAGAACATATAGAACGCATTGCGCGCATCGGCGGCGGCGGATTCAACAAAAAGTTTGCGCGGATTCTCCGCTTGCCCTAATACGAAGGATAACGCAAGGCGCCCGTAACTCCGCTCCTGCTGCTGCGACGCGTTGCAAACTTGGCAGACGTGCTATATAGAACATATAGAACGCATTGCGCGCATCGGCGGCGGCGGAT
>CM043024.1:12173030-12220543 GCA_023690525.1 Holotrichia oblita
AAATTAATGAAAGTTTGAAAGGTCACAGCGCTCAAACAAGTTAATGTGCCTTCCTGAGGGTTTGTCCTCTCGTTTAGATTCACAAGATGAACCAACTTGCCCAGAGCGAAGCAGATTCATCATACGGTTCTCGAGAAAATTTATCTCTATAACGCGTTAATGTGCCTTGCTGGGAGTTTGGCCTCTCGCTTAGATTAACAAGGTGAACCTAGTTGTCGAGGGCGAAGCAGATCCATCAAACTGTTATCGCGCTAGGTAATACTTATATGATGAAAAAGTTGTCCAGAAAATTTATGAAAGTTTGAACGGTCACAGCGTTCAAACGCGTTAATGTGCCTTCCTGGGGGTTTGTCCTCTCGTTTAGATTCAAAAGATGAACCAACTTGCCCAGAGCGAAGCAGATTCATCAAACGGTTCTCGAGAAAATTTATCTCTATAACGCGTTAATGTGCCTTGCTGGGAGTTTGGCCTCTCGTTTAGATTAACAAGGTGAACCCACTTGCCGAGGAAGAAGCAGGTCCATCAAACGGTTATCGAGCTAGGTAATATTTATATGATGAAAAAGTTGTCCAGAAAATTTATGAAAGTTTGAACGGTCACAGCGCTCAAACACGTTAATGTGCCTTCCTGGGGGTTTGTCCTCTCGTTTAGATTCACAAGATGAACCAACTTGCCCAGAGCGAAGCAGATTCATCAAACGGTTCTCGAGAAAATTTATCTCTATAACGCGTTAATGTGCCTTGCTGGGAGTTTGGCCCCTCGCTTAGATTAACAAGGTGAACCTAGTTGTCGAGGGCGAAGCAGATCCATCAAACGGTTATCGCGCTAGGTAATACTTATATGATGAAAAAGTTGTCCAGAAAATTTATGAAAGTTTGAACGGTCACAGCGTTCAAACGCGTTAATGTGCCTTCCTGGGGGTTTGTCCTCTCGTTTAGATTAACAAGATGAACCAACTTGCCCAGAGCGAAGCAGATTCATCAAACGGTTCTCGAGAAAATTTATCTCTATAACGCGTTAATGTGCCTTGCTGGGAGTTTGGCCTCTCGTTTAGATTAACAAGGTGAACCTACTTGCCGAGGGGGAAGCAGATCCATCAAACGGTTATCGAGCTAGGTAATATTTATATGATGAAAAAGTTGTCCAGAAAATTTATGAAAGTTTGAACGGTCACAGCGCTCAAACACGTTAATGTGCCTTCCTGGGGGTTTGTCCTCTCGTTTAGATTAACAAGATGAACCAACTTGCCCAGAGCGAAGCAGATTCATCAAACGGTTCTCGAGAAAATTTATCTCTATAACGCGTTAATGTGCCTTGCTGGGAGTTTGGCCTCTCGTTTAGATTAACAAGGTGAACCCACTTGCCGAGGAAGAAGCAGATCCATCAAACGGTTATCGAGCTAGGTAATATTTATATGATGAAAAAGTTGTCCAGAAAATTTATGAAAGTTTGAACGGTCACAGCGCTCAAACACGTTAATGTGCCTTCCTGGGGGTTTGTCCTCTCGTTTAGATTCACAAGATGAACCAACTTGCCCAGAGCGAAGCAGATTCATCAAACGGTTCTCGAGAAAATTTATCTCTATAACGCGTTAATGTGCCTTGCTGGGAGTTTGGCCTCTCGTTTAGATTAACAAGGTGAACCCACTTGCCGAGGAAGAAGCAGGTCCATCAAACGGTTATCGAGCTAGGTAATATTTATATGATGAAAAAGTTGTCCAGAAAATTTATGAAAGTTTGAACGGTCACAGCGCTCAAACGCGTTAATGTGCCTTCCTGGGGGTTTGTCCTCTCGTTTAGATTAACAAGATGAACCAACTTGCCCAGAGCGAAGCAGATTCATCAAACGGTTCTCGAGAAAATTTATCTCTATAACGCGTTAATGTGCCTTGCTGGGAGTTTGGCCTCTCGTTTAGATTAACAAGGTGAACCCACTTGCCGAGGAAGAAGCAGATCCATCAAACGGTTATCGAGCTAGGTAATATTTATATGATGAAAAAGTTGTCCAGAAAATTTATGAAAGTTTGAACGGTCACAGCGCTCAAACACGTTAATGTGCCTTCCTGGGGTTTGTCCTCTCGTTTAGATTAACAAGATGAACCAACTTGCCCAGAGCGAAGCAGATTCATCAAACGGTTCTCGAGAAAATTTATCTCTATAACGCGTTAATGTGCCTTGCTGGGAGTTTGGCCTCTCGCTTAGATTAACAAGGTGAACCTACTTGCCGAGGGGAAGCAGATCCATCAAACGGTTATCGAGCTAGGTAATATTTATATGATGAAAAAGTTGTCCAGAAAATTTATGAAAGTTTGAACGGTCACAGCGCTCAAACACGTTAATGTGCCTTCCTGGGGGTTTGTCCTCTCGTTTAGATTAACAAGATGAACCAACTTGCCCAGAGCGAAGCAGATTCATCAAACGGTTCTCGAGAAAATTTATCTCTATAACGCGTTAATGTGCCTTGCTGGGAGTTTGGCCTCTCGTTTAGATTAACAAGGTGAACCCACTTGCCGAGGAAGAAGCAGATCCATCAAACGGTTATCGAGCTAGGTAATATTTATATGATGAAAAAGTTGTCCAGAAAATTTATGAAAGTTTGAACGGTCACAGCGCTCAAACACGTTAATGTGCCTTCCTGGGGGTTTGTCCTCTCGTTTAGATTCACAAGATGAACCAACTTGCCCAGAGCGAAGCAGATTCATCAAACGGTTCTCGAGAAAATTTATCTCTATAACGCGTTAATGTGCCTTGCTGGGAGTTTGGCCTCTCGTTTAGATTAACAAGGTGAACCCACTTGCCGAGGGCGAAGCAGATCCATCAAACGGTTATCGAGCTAGGTAATATTTATATGATGAAAAAGTTGTCCAGAAAATTTATGAAAGTTTGAACGGTCACAGCGCTCAAACGCGTTAATGTGCCTTCCTGGGGGTTTGTCCTCTCGTTTAGATTCACAAGATGAACCAACTTGCCCAGAGCGAAGCAGATTCATCAAACGGTTCTCGAGAAAATTTATCTCTATAACGCGTTAATGTGCCTTGCTGGGAGTTTGGCCTCTCGTTTAGATTAACAAGGTGAACCTACTTGCCGAGGGCGAAGCAGATCCATCAAACGGTTATCGAGCTAGGTAATATTATATGATGAAAAAGTTGTCCAGAAAATTTATGAAAGTTTGAACGGTCACAGCGCTCAAACGCGTTAATGTGCCTTCCTGGGGGTTTGTCCTCTCGTTTAGATTCAACAAGATGAACCAACTTGCCCAGAGCGAAGCAGATTCATCAAACGGTTCTCGAGAAAATTTATCTCTATAACGCGTTAATGTGCCTTGCTGGGAGTTTGGCCTCGTTTAGATTAACAAGGTGAACCTACTTGCCGAGGAAGAAGCAGATCCATCAAACGGTTATCGAGCTAGGTAATATTTATATGATGAAAAAGTTGTCCAGAAAATTTATGAAAGTTTGAACGGTCACAGCGCTCAAACAAGTTAATGTGCCTTCCTGGGGGTTTGTCCTCTCGTTTAGATTCACAAGATGAACCAACTTGCCCAGAGCGAAGCAGATTCATCAAACGGTTCTCGAGAAAATTTATCTCTATAACGCGTTAATGTGCCTTGCTGGGAGTTTGGCCTCTCGTTTAGATTAACAAGGTGAACCTACTTGCCGAGGGGGAAGCAGATCCATCAAACGGTTATCGAGCTAGGTAATATTTATATGATGAAAAAGTTGTCCAGAAAATTTATGAAAGTTTGAACGGTCACAGCGCTCAAACAAGTTAATGTGCCTTCCTGGGGTTTGTCCTCTCGTTTAGATTCACAAGATGAACCAACTTGCCCAGAGCGAAGCAGATTCATCAAACGGTTCTCGAGAAAATTTATCTCTATAACGCGTTAATGTGCCTTGCTGGGAGTTTGGCCTCTCGCTTAGATTAACAAGGTGAACCTACTTGCCGAGGGCGAAGCAGATCCATCAAACGGTTATCGAGCTAGGTAATATTTATATGATGAAAAAGTTGTCCAGAAAATTTATGAAAGTTTGAACGGTCACAGCGCTCAAACGCGTTAATGTGCCTTCCTGGGGGTTTGTCCTCTCGTTTAGATTCAACAAGATGAACCAACTTGCCCAGAGCGAAGCAGATTCATCAAACGGTTCTCGAGAAAATTTATCTCTATAACGCGTTAATGTGCCTTGCTGGGAGTTTGGCCTCTCGTTTAGATTAACAAGGTGAACCCACTTGCCGAGGAAGAAGCAGATCCATCAAACGGTTATCGAGCTAGGTAATATTTATATGATGAAAAAGTTGTCCAGAAAATTTATGAAAGTTTGAACGGTCACAGCGCTCAAACACGTTAATGTGCCTTCCTGGGGGTTTGTCCTCTCGTTTAGATTCACAAGATGAACCAACTTGCCCAGAGCGAAGCAGATTCATCAAACGGTTCTCGAGAAAATTTATCTCTATAACGCGTTAATGTGCCTTGCTGGGAGTTTGGCCCCTCGCTTAGATTAACAAGGTGAACCTAGTTGTCGAGGGCGAAGCAGATCCATCAAACGGTTATCGAGCTAGGTAATACTTATATGATGAAAAAGTTGTCCAGAAAATTTATGAAAGTTTGAACGGTCACAGCGTTCAAACGCGTTAATGTGCCTTCCTGGGGGTTTGTCCTCTCGTTTAGATTCATTGAACCAAGATGAACCAACTGCCCAGAGCGAAGCAGATTCATCAAACGGTTCTCGAGAAAATTTATCTCTATAACGCGTTAATGTGCCTTGCTGGGAGTTTGGCCCCTCGTTTAGATTAACAAGGTGAACCTACTTGCCGAGGGCGAAGCAGATCCATCAAACGGTTATCGAGCTAGGTAATATTTATATGATGAAAAAGTTGTCCAGAAAATTTATGAAAGTTTGAACGGTCACAGCGCTCAAACGCGTTAATGTGCCTTCCTGGGGGTTTGTCCTCTCGTTTAGATTAACAAGATGAACCAACTTGCCCAGAGCGAAGCAGATTCATCAAACGGTTCTCGAGAAAATTTATCTCTATAACGCGTTAATGTGCCTTGCTGGGAGTTTGGCCTCTCGTTTAGATTAACAAGGTGAACCTACTTGCCGAGGGGGAAGCAGATCCATCAAACGGTTATCGAGCTAGGTAATGTTTATATGATGAAAAAGTAGTCCAGAAAATTAATGAAAGTTTGAAAGGTCACAGCGCTCAAACAAGTTAATGTGCCTTCCTGGGGGTTTGTCCTCTCGTTTAGATTCACAAGATGAACCAACTTGCCCAGAGCGAAGCAGATTCATCATACGGTTCTCGAGAAAATTTATCTCTATAACGCGTTAATGTGCCTTGCTGGGAGTTTGGCCTCTCGCTTAGATTAACAAGGTGAACCTAGTTGTCGAGGGCGAAGCAGATCCATCAAACGGTTATCGCGCTAGGTAATACTTATATGATGAAAAAGTTGTCCAGAAAATTTATGAAAGTTTGAACGGTCACAGCGTTCAAACTTTATCCTTGCTGGGAGCTCTCGTTTAGATTAGCAAGGTAATATTTAGATTCAAAAAGATGAACCAACTTGCCCAGAGCGAAGCAGATTCATCAAACGGTTCTCGAGAAAATTTATCTCTATAACGCGTTAATGTGCCTTGCTGGGAGTTTGGTATCTGGTTTAGATGTGCAGAATGCCGTAGCAATCACCACACCTAAATTATTACCTATAAAGACCCTATTTGGTAGTTTTGAAATTTTTCCAACTTTTAGTTGGGACTTAGAAAAATTTCTGTATAAAAAAAAAATTTTAAAATTTTAAATTTTTCAAATATTAATTTGGACTAAAAAAAGAATTTACTGTTTTAAAGAGAAAATATTAATTCTTAAAATTTTTGACCTTAAAATTAAATTAAAATTAAATTACCTTATCTTACGTGTGTGAGTGTGTGTGTGTTATTTTGGAAGCTTCTGTCTTCGCGCGCCTATAGACGGATGGTGGATGGAGAGACGTCTTTTTCGTAGGGGTAATTAAATTCGGTAGAAGTTTTGGATGTTTATAAGTACTTATTCGAAGATGATCGTTGATTTGGGCCCACGGTGCACCGGGGTAATTTACAAAATTTACATACGTAGAGATAAACGCTCTGTACGAAGATAAAATGCAAAAAGCGGAAGTTTGTTGCTCTCGCACGGCTTTTTATAGGTGATTCGCAATTGTCTCTAAATTTTCATCAGAAATACCTTTTGATAGTCATCTGTCAATCACGGCAATCAACGATCTTTGATGGATTAATTTATGCGCGTCCGATCGGAATTTTGTTGTATACAGGGTCACCGAAAAGTTGTAGATTTTAATTACCACCTACTTTTTGTTCTTTAAATGCCCCTAACTGGCTGGTCTTTCTTCTTGTGTGTGTGGAATTTAATTGTGTGATTTTGTTACAATATTGGTGTGTATTTGTGTACAAAATAAATTATTTGAAATTAATTAATTACCTTACAAAATATGATGGTCATTATTGTGGTGCATTTAACATCTTTCTGTCTTTGTCGTTGGCTGGACTTAACATAAGATCTCTGCTGAGCAACACCCCCCTTCTGCGTCAGATGGGTACTGAGGCAAATCATGACATCGACTCGCACATATGCAAGGAAAATACCGATGGTGCCAACTTGAAGAGTTGCGCCTCCTCTATCATTTGATAGTGTTGACTTGGATTTAAATGAGTTAATTTTAAACAAATACCTCGCATGTGTGCAATCGTGTTAATGTTACATATTTTATAAAATAGAATTAAATTAAATTGAAGAAATACACAGATCAGATAGTTGGTTATAGTTTAATGAATATTCAATTAATTTAGTGTTTTTTTCTTTTTAGATTACCTACAGCTGGATCATCTGTCAACTGACAAGTGGAATTGTAAATATTGAATAAAATGTAATATAACATTACACTCCCCGACAAAACAGGCAAATCTCTCTGATTTGGATGTAAACTCTACTTAAATACCTGAACGAAAAATCAATTTAACGTAAGTTATAAATTTTAAATAAATTAAATGTGTTATTAATACTGTTTTCGTTTCATATCTGTTACTGACGAACATCATATGGATATAAATCTTCAATGGAGAAAATACCTCGTTCTATGTTGGAATCTTGGTGCTGTAAGCGATACGTTTTTGTACCTAGAACTTCGGAAATTATGAATGGACCTTGAAATGGCTTCACAAGAGCCTTTGTGATGTTTTTGCTTCTATCACCTGTCCGTAAGGCCTTTAAAATGACTCTATCACCTACGTGATATGTTAAATTCCTTCTCTTTCTATTTTTAGCCTGGATATTCATGTGCTTATCATGCAATTTATGTAGATGTTCTCTGGTGTCGATAATGAGCTGCGATGTGTCAACATCTTCTTGGATATCAATCCATGGTCGTGGTGGACACTTTCCTGTGTGAAAAGCTGAAGGACACTGATTCGTGACTGTTGATGGCGTATCATTAATAATATCCTGGATGATCGGAAGGTACCTAGCCCACTGGCTGTGATTTTCACTCGTAAAGATCCGTAGAAATTGCAATACGACTCTGATCTGTCGTTCTGCCACATTATCTTGCGGATGTCGTATCGGTGAAAAGGTGTATTCAACGCCTTTCTTCTTCAGGTATGATGTTACCCTTTTCGAATGAAAATACGTGCTGTTATCTGCCAATATTCTTTTAGGCGTACCCATCTCGCTGCAATACCTACTCAGGCATCGAACTACCACGGATCCTGTAGTTCTCTTCGTGGGAAACAGCCTTACGAACCTGCTGAAATTGTCTACAATAACCAAGATGTGTCGAAATTCCATCGATGGTGTCAAATTCTGTACAAAGTCCATTGAAATCAACGTGCAGATATCTTCGCATACGATGTGCTTCGAAATGTGATACGTTCGAAAATTTTTGTGCTTGTTGAATATACAGGTGTCACAAGTGTTTATGAGACGTTTGGTAATGTTGTAATCTCCTTTAGTGATGAAAATCTCTCTAAAAATTAAGAATGTCTTCCGGATACCAACGTGACCATAAGTTAAATGTATTTCATGTAAAACTTTTAATGCAAAATTTTGTGGAAGAACAATCAAACAATCTTTAGCTAGTTTCATCTTCTTGTACAATATATCATCCTTGATTAAATATATTTGCTATTATTAGCTTGATTATTACTCAATTCTTCATATAAATTTGACAGTTCAGAATATTTTTGTTCACGAATGATATTTTGTCTGTTGAATATGGAGTTGGTGTTGTGTGTCAGTGTTACATTAGTTGTAAAATGTTCTATAGCTGTGTCATTACTATTAGCTCGTGATAAATAGTCACTAATACTGTTACATTTGCCTGCTATGTGTCTAATCTCAAAATCAAAATATTGTATTGTTAAGTACCACCTGTAAATTCTGTTGTTACCTACGATTCTAGTATTCAATATAGATGTTAAAGCTTTGTTGTCTGTTTCAATTATAAACCTTCTGCCTAGTAAGTAATATCTAAATTTTACGAAGCTGAAAAGAATAGCGTAGAATTCCTTTTCTAAAATTGTGTACGCCTTCTGCGTCGAATTGAATTTACGCGAAATAAAGGAAATAGGATATTCTACGTTATCTCTAATTTGGAAAAGTACAGCCCCTATGGCAAAATGACTTGCATCGGTCCTTAGTACAAAAGGTTCGTCCCAAGCTGGATGAACTAAGACTAGTGCATTAGAAAAAGCTTGTTTTATTGTAGAAAAATCGATATCTAAATCTTGAGACCACCTAAATTTATTTCCTTTCTTCTATAACTCATAGAAATTTTTACAAATAGAAGCAAAATTTGGAATAAAACGCGAATAATAGTTGATGAACCCTAAAAATGACCTGAGCTTCTTAATATTCCTGGGAGGAGTTAAATTGTTAATATCCTCTAATTTTGATGAATCTATCGAAATACCATTGCTATCAAGAACGTGTCCTAAATAAGTTACTTTATTTTTAAAGAATTCACATTTATCTAAACTTAATTTCATACCAGCCCTACTTAGTGCGGATATGACTACCTGCAGATGATGCTTGTGTTGTTCAATCGAGCTACTGAAAATGAGTATATCGTCAATGTAATGTGAGACAAATTCATGGTAAGGGTCTAAGATGTCTTTCATGGCATGTACAAGAGCTGAAGTTGATGTGTTTAAGCCGAATGGGACGACACGAAACTGATAACTAGTACCATCTATGCTAAAACCGGTGTACTGTCTGCTATCTGGACTTAAGGAAATCAGGTAGAAGCTGTGTCTCAGATCTAGTTTTGAAAAGACTGATTTATTGTGACATCTGCTAATGAGAGCCTCAAAGTTCTCAGGACATTCATACTCTTTCTTTGTGATTTTATTCAGATTCCTTGCATCCAAACACAGTCTTATTTCGCCATTCTTTTTCTTAACAACAACTACAGGATTCAAATACGATGTTTTCGCCCTCTCGATGATCTTATCTTCCAACATTTTCTCTAGCTCAACCCTAACATTATCCTTGTACGCGTGTGGAATCGGATAGCTACGAAAACAAAAAGGAGCCTCACTATCTACCTTCAGATGATGTTCATACCTTCGGTCTGCAATACATGCAACGTCATTTACTAGATTTGGATGATTCTCAAATAACACATTCAAAAATGGTTCATACATCAAATCACAATTGAATTTCCCTTTGAAACATTCATTCTCACCTATACTACTCTTACAAACTAAATTATCGCTATCACATTCACTCCACCTAAGTCTATCCTTATCTAACCCACCCCATCTTAACCTAAAACCATCAGTTGTATACTGCGTGTGACCTCTACTACACCCAGCCTGATATTGGTTTAAATCATTACTATTCTTCCCTCTTGAATCCGTAGATTCTAAACTATTTAAAAGAATCCCTTCCCTTTCCATACTAATGCTATCTAAACTATAATTTTCGAAGGAAATTCTATCGTTTGAAATGCTCATGTGCCCTGAGCCTAAATTAAAATCTACTTTGTGTCTCTTGAGAAAGTCCATACCTAGAAGAGCTTCGTATTTTAGTGAATTTAAGATGTAAAAAGAAGTTGCATAACTACCAGTACCTATTTCTAAATTAGTAACCAAACAATCACATATTCTGCCTAGAATTTTATTAGTACCTGACTTAATATCTGTCCTATTTATCGGAATAATACTTAATTTTAATTCATCAAAATGA
Source organism: Holotrichia oblita (assembly GCA_023690525.1). Lineage (NCBI taxonomy): Eukaryota > Metazoa > Arthropoda > Insecta > Coleoptera > Scarabaeidae > Holotrichia > Holotrichia oblita. The sequence goes on from CM043024.1 coordinate 12,183,263, forward strand.
TCGTCTACAACTGTTCTAGAAATTAAGGAAATTTGAGACCCCGTATCTACTAATGCATGTAATAATATTGACCCTCGTACCTTGACTGAAATAAGTGGCAAAATTTCGTGTGTAATAATTTTATTATTGTCTAAGTTCTCTGTTTGAAATATTTTATTTGGATGTTCATAATTACAATTTTGAATAAATTTAATTGAGGGCTTAGACAAACTTTCTAAAAAACCGAATTGTGTGGTTGTGTGTTCGCAACTTGCGAATTTGGAACCTGTGATGCAGATTCTAAATTGGCGCCATTACTACCGGCGTGTCTATCATGTGTTGAGGGGGCGTGTGTGTTGTATTGTGTATTCGTATTAAAACGATGATTATTGTGTGTATAAGTGTTGTTTCTAGAAGAATTATAATTGTTATTAAATCTCGCATTTCCTTGTTCCTGTCTGGCGTGCTGCTGCTGAAAATTACCGTTTCTAAAGGTACTGTCAAACTGTTTATAATTCCTGTTAAAAGTAGGGTTAGAATTGTGTCTGTTGTCATTATTATTATTTCTAGCTGGACTCTGGAATGTATTGGAAGGCCTATTCTGAGTGTTTGCGCCCTTGTATAAAACATCAAACTCTGCCAGAAGCTCCGTCATTTCTGCAAAACTCCGAATTTTCTGTGAAATGGTTGCCTTTTGTATCTCAAAGCTGAAATGACGAGAAATGTACCTAATAATCTCGTTCTCTTGTAGAGGTGGAGTCAAATACTGTGCCCTAGAAAATTTAATAGTGAAATATGCTTCCATCGATGTACCTCGAGATTTGTCGTAGTGGCCCATCATTAAATCTGCTCGAATATCAGCTTGCTTGGTCTCGGCCCAGAACTTTGAAAGAAACAATTCTTCGAAGGATGCTAAAGAATGACACCTGCTCTCAGCTATGCTAAACCATTTTAATGCTTCATCGGTTAGTGACGTTCGAATAATATTACCCATTAAATTAAAATCGTTAATGTTTGCTAGATGAACCGCACGTTTCAATGCTGTCAAATACTCGATGGGATTTGTCTTACCCGAAAACTTAGGAATTAAATCTTTTATTTTAAATGAGGTGAGTGAACTATTAATATTTGCCATAGCATTTGTATTAGTGTTTGAATTAGTATTTGTATCTTGATTAGAATTACCTTGTTGTGTAGTCCCTTGACTTAAAATGGCTTCTAACTTATTTTCAAGTAGACCAAACCGTTCAGTATTTAATATCATAAATTGCTTTAAAGAGTCACCAACGCTAACTATCTGATCTGCATTTTGCGAAACTTTATCAGTTAAACTTTTTATTAAATTTCGAGTAGATTCACTACTGCTATCACCAGCAGCTTCTTCGTTGCCACCTGACGTAGATCTCGTACTATAAGGCATCTCGTAATTCTGCTCCACTAGTTGGGCGTCAAAACTTGTAATGTGAAATTTGATTTTTAATAAAATCAAGACAATGTGAGTTTTACTCTTTAAATTAAAATTTGGGGTTTAAACAAATTAATCTCAGGGGTTCGTGAATTCTTTGCTCTACAGCGGGTGTAGAGAACAGAATACGAGAGCTTATCGTACGTTGAACAAAATACCCAAGTAAAAAAAAAATTCTAAGTTAAAAAAAAAAAAAAATTTTACAAGACAAAAAGATGTTTTACAAAAAAAAAATATTTTTATTTTCTTCAATAAACCTATAAAAATTTGTTTACACTGTGCAGAATGCCGTAGCAATCACCACACCTAAATTATTACCTATAAAGACCCTATTTGGTAGTTTTGAAATTTTTCCAACTTTTAGTTGGGACTTAGAAAATTTCTGTATAAAAAAAAAATTTTAAAATTTTAAATTTTTCAAATATTAATTTGGACTAAAAAAAAGAATTTACTGTTTTAAAGAGAAAATATTAATTCTTAAAATTTTTGACCTTAAAATTAAATTAAAATTAAATTACCTTATCTTACGTGTGTGAGTGTGTGTGTGTTATTTTGGAAGCTTCTGTCTTCGCGCGCCTATAGACGGATGGTGGATGGAGAGACGTCTTTTTCGTAGGGGTAATTAAATTCGGTAGAAGTTTTGGATGTTTATAAGTACTTATTCGAAGATGATCGTTGATTTGGGCCCACGGTGCACCGGGGTAATTTACAAAATTTACATACGTAGAGATAAACGCTCTGTACGAAGATAAAATGCAAAAAGCGGAAGTTTGTTGCTCTCGCACGGCTTTTTATAGGTGATTCGCAATTGTCTCTAAATTTTCATCAGAAATACCTTTTGATAGTCATCTGTCAATCACGGCAATCAACGATCTTTGATGGATTAATTTATGCGCGTCCGATCGGAATTTTGTTGTATACAGGGTCACCGAAAAGTTGTAGATTTTAATTACCACCTACTTTTTGTTCTTTAAATGCCCCTAACTGGCTGGTCTTTCTTCTTGTGTGTGTGAATTTAATTGTGTGATTTTGTTACAATATTGGTGTGTATTTGTGTACAAAATAAATTATTTGAAATTAATTAATTACCTTACAAAATATGATGGTCATTATTGTGGTGCATTTAACATCTTTCTGTCTTTGTCGTTGGCTGGACTTAACATAAGATCTCTGCTGAGCAACACCCCCCTTCTGCGTCAGATGGGTACTGAGGCAAATCATGACATCGACTCGCACATATGCAAGGAAAATACCGATGGTGCCAACTTGAAGAGTTGCGCCTCCTCTATCATTTGATAGTGTTGACTTGGATTTAAATGAGTTAATTTTAAACAAATACCTCGCATGTGTGCAATCGTGTTAATGTTACATATTTTATACAATAGAATTAAATTAAATTGAAGAAATACACAGATCAGATAGTTGGTTATAGTTTAATGAATATTCAATTAATTTAGTGTTTTTTTTTTCTTTTTAGATTACCTACAGCTGGATCATCTGTCAACTGACAAGTGGAATTGTAAATATTGAATAAAATGTAATATAACATTACAATATGATGAAAAAGTTGTCCAGAAAATTTATGAAAGTTTGAAAGGTCACAGCGCTCAAACGCGTTAATGTGCCTTCCTGGGGGTTTGTCCTCTCGTTTAGATTAACAAGATGAACCAACTTGCCCAGAGCGAAGCAGATTCATCAAACGGTTCTCGAGAAAATTTATCTCTATAACGCGTTAATGTGCCTTGCTGGGAGTTTGGCCCCTCGCTTAGATTAACAAGGTGAACCTACTTGCCGAGGGGGAAGCAGATCCATCAAACGGTTATCGAGCTAGGTAATATTTATATGATGAAAAAGTTGTCCAGAAAATTTATGAAAGTTTGAACGGTCACAGCGCCCAAACACGTTAATGTGCCTTCCTGGGGGTTTGTGCTCTCGTTTAGATTAACAAGATGAACCAACTTGCCCAGAGCGAAGCAGATTCATCAAACGGTTCTCGAGAAAATTTATCTCTATAACGCGTTAATGTGCCTTGCTGGGAGTTTGGCCTCTCGTTTACATTAACAAGGTGAACCCACTTGCCGAGGAAGAAGCCGGTCCATCAAACGGTTATCGAGCTAGGTAATATTTATATGATGAAAAAGTTGTCCAGAAAATTTATGAAAGTTTGAACGGTCACAGCGCTCAAACACGTTAATGTGCCTTCCTGGGGGTTTGTCCTCTCGTTTAGATTAACAAGATGAACCAACTTGCCCAGAGCGAAACAGATTCATCAAACGGTTCTCGAGAAAATCTATCTCTATAACGCGTTAATGTGCCTTGCTGGGAGTTTGGCCCCTCGCTTAGATTAACAAGGTGTACCTACTTGCCGAGGGGGAAGCAGATCCATCAAACGGTTATCGAGCTAGATAATATTTATATGACGAAAAAGTTGTCCAGAAAATTTATGAAAGTTTGAACGGTCACAGCGCTCAAACACGTTAATGTGCCTTCCTGGGGGTTTGTGCTCTCGTTTAGATTAACAAGGTGAACCAACTTGCCCAGAGCGAAGCAGATTCATCAAACGGTTCTCGAGAAAATTTATCTCTATAACGCGTTAATGTGCCTTGCTGGGAGTTTGGACCCTCGCTTAGATTAACAAGGTGAACCTACTTGCCGAGGGGGAAGCAGATCCATCAAACGGTTATCGAGCTAGGTAATGTTTATATGATGAAAAAGTAGTCCAGAAAATTAATGAAAGTTTGAAAGGTCACAGCGCTCAAACAAGTTAATGTGCCTTCCTGGGGGTTTGTCCTCTCGTTTAGATTCACAAGATGAACCAATTTGCCCAGAGCGAAGCAGATTCATCATACGGTTCTCGAGAAAATTTATCTCTATAACGCGTTAATGTGCCTTGCTGGGAGTTTGGCCTCTCGTTTAGATTAACAAGGTGTACCCACTTGCCGAGGAAGAAGCAGGTCCATCAAACGGTTATCGAGCTAGGTAATATTTATATGATGAAAAAGTTGTCCAGAAAATTAATGAGAGTTTGAACGGTCACAGCGCTCAAACGCGTTAATGTGCCTTCCTGGGGGTTTGTCCTCTCGTTTAGATTAACAAGATGAACCAACTTGCCCAGAGCGAAGCAGATTCATCAAACGGTTCTCGAGAAAATTTATCTCTATAACGCGTTAATGTGCCTTGCTGGGAGTTTGGCCTCTCGTTTACATTAACAATTTGAACCCACTTGCCGAGGAACAAGCCGGTCCATCAAACGGTTATCGAGCTAGGTAATGTTTATATGATGAAAAAGTAGTCCAGAAAATTAATGAAAGTTTGAAAGGTCACAGCGCTCAAACAAGTTAATGTGCCTTCCTGGGGGTTTGTCCTCTCGTTTAGATTCACAAGATGAACCAACTTGCCCAGAGCGAAGCAGATTCATCATACGGTTCTCGAGATAATTTATCTCCATAACGCGTTAATGTGCCTTGCTGGAGGCTTGTCCTCTCGTTTAGATTAACAAGTTGAACCATCTGGCCGAGGAGGAAGCAGATCCATTAAACGGTTATCGAGCTAGGTGATATTTGTATGATGAAAAAGTTGTCCAGAAAATCTATGAAAGTTTGAACGGTCACAGCGCTCAAACGCGTTAATGTGCCTTCCTGGGGGTTTGTCCTCTCATTTAGATTAGTAAGATGAACCGACTTGCCCAGATGCAAACTTGACAGACGTGATTTATAGCATCTATAGAACGCATTGCGCCCATCGGCGGCGGCGGATTCAACAAAAAGTTTCCGAGGGTTCTCCGCTTGCCCCAAAACGAAAGGTAGCGCAAGGCGCACGTAACTCCGATCCTATTGCTACGGCGCGCTGCAAACTTGACAGACGTGCTTTATAGCATCTATAGTACGCATTGCGCCCATCGGCAGCGGCGGATTCAACAAAAAGTTTGCGAGGATTCTCCGCTTGCCCTAATACGAAAGGTAGCGCAAGGCGCACGTAACTACAGACGTGTTTATAGCATCTATAGAACGCATTGCGCCCATCGGCAGCGGCGGATTCAACAAAAAGGTTGCGAGGATTCTCCGCTTCCCCTAATACGAAAGGTAACGCAAGGCGCACGTAACTCCGATCCTATTGCTACGACGCGCTGCAAACTTGACAGACGTGCTCTATAGCATCTATAGAACGCATTGCGCCCATCGGCAGCGGCGGATTCAACAAAAAGTTTGCGAGAATTCTCCGCTTCCCCTAATACGAAAGGTAAAGCAAGGCGCACGTAACTCCGCTCCTATTGCTACGACGCGTTGCAAACTTGACAGACGTGCTTTATAGAGAATATAGAACGCATTGCGCGCATCGGCAGCGGCGGATTCAACAAAAAGTTTGCGAGGATTCTCCGCTTGCCCTAATACGAAAGGTAACGCAAGGCGCACGTAACTCCGATCCTATTGCTACGGCGCGCTGCAAACTTGACAGACGTGCTTTATAGCATCTATAGAACGCATTGCGCCCATCGGCAGCGGCGGATTCAACAAACAGTTTGCGACGATTCTCCGCTTGTCCTAATACCAAAGGTAAAGCAAGGCGCACGTAACTCCGCTCCTATTGCTACGGCGCACTGCAAACTTGACAGACGTGCTTTATAGCATCTATAGAACGCATTGCGCCCATCGGCAGCGGCGGATTCAACAAACAGTTTGCGACGATTCTCCGCTTGTCCTAATACCAAAGGTAAAGCAAGGCGCACGTAACTCCGCTCCTATTGCTACGGCGCTGCAAACTTGACAGACGTGCTTTATAGCATCTATAGAACGCATTGCGCCCATCGGCAGCGGCGCATTCAACAAAAAGTTTGCGAGGATTCTCCGCTTGCCCTAATACGAAAGGTAACGCAAGGCGCACGTAACTCCGCTCCTATTGCTACGGCGCGCTGCAAACTTGACAGACGTGCTTTATAGCATCTATAGAACGCATTGCGCCCATCGGCAGCGGCGGATTCAACAAAAAGTTTGCGAGGATTCTCCGCTTGCCCTAATACGAAAGGTAACGCAAGGCGCACGTAACTCCGCTCCTATTGCTACGGCGCGCTGCAAACTTGACAGACGTGCTTTATAGCATCTATAGAACGCATTGCGCCCATCGGCAGCGGCGGATTCAACAAAAAGTTTGCGAGGATTCTCCGCTTGCCCTAATACGATAGGTAACGCAAGGCGCACGTAACTCCGCTCCTATTGCTACGGCGCGCTGCAAACTTGACAGACGTGCTTTATAGCATCTATAGAACGCATTGCGCCCATCGGCAGCGGCGGATTCAACAAAAAGTTTGCGAGGATTCTCCGCTTGCCCTAATACGAAAGGTAAAGCAAGGCGCACGTAACTTCGCTCCTATTGCTACGGCGCTCTGCAAACTTAACAGACGTGCTTTATAGCATCTATAGAACGCATTGCGCCCATCGGCAGCGGCGGATTCAACAAAAAGTTTGCGAGGATTCTCCGCTTGCCTAATACGAAAGGTAAAGCAAGGCGCACGTAACTCCGCTCCTATTGCTACGGCGCGCTGCAAACTTGACAGACGTGCTTTATAGCATCTATAGAACGCATTGCGCCCATCGGCAGCGGCGGATTCAACAAACAGTTTGCGACGATTCTCCGCTTGTCCTAATACCAAAGGTAAAGCAAGGCGCACGTAACTCCGCTCCTATTGCTACGGCGCGCTGCAAACTTGACAGACGTGCTTTATAGCATCTATAGAACGCATTGCGCCCATCGGCAGCGGCGGATTCAACAAAAAGTTTTCGAGGATTCTCCGCTTGCCCTAATACGAAAGGTAACGCAAGGCGCACGTAACTTCGCTCCTATTGCTACGGCGCGCTGCAAACTTGACAGACGTGCTTTATAGCATCTATAGAACGCATTGCGCCCATCGGCAGCGGCGGATTCAACAAACAGTTTGCGACGATTCTCCGCTTGTCCTAATACCAAAGGTAAAGCAAGGCGCACGTAACTCCGCTCCTATTGCTACGGCGCGCTGCAAACTTGACAGACGTGCTTTATAGCATCTATAGAACGCATTGCGCCCATCGGCAGCGGCGGATTCAACAAACAGTTTGCGACGATTCTCCGCTTGTCCTAATACCAAGGGTAAAGCAAGGCGCACGTAACTCCGCTCCTATTGCTACGCCGCGCTGCAAACTTGGCAGACGTGCTATATAGAGGATATAGAACGCATTGCGCGCATCGGCAGCGGCGGATTCAACAAAAAGTTTGCACGGATTCTCCGCTTGCCGTAATACGAAGGATAACGCAAGGCGCACGTAACTCCGCTCCTGCTGCTGCGACGCGTTGCAAACTTGGCAGACGTGCTATATAGAGAATATAGAACGCATTGCGCGCATCGGCAGCGGCGGATTCAACAAAAAGTTTGCACGCATTCTCCGCTTGCCGTAATACGAAGGATAACGCAAGGCGCACGTAACTCCGCTCCTGCTGCTGCGACGCGTTGCAAACTTGGCAGACGTGCTGTATAGATCTATAGAACGCATTGCGCGCATCGGCAGCGGCGGATTCAACAAAAAGTTTGCACGCATTCTCCGCTTGCCGTAATACGAAGGATAACGCAAGGCGCACGTAACTCCGCTCCTGCTGCTGCGACGCGTTGCAAACTTGGCAGACGTGCTATATAGAAAATATAGAACGCATTGCGCGCATCGGCAGCGGCGGATTCAACAAAAAGTTTGCACGGATTCTCCGCTTGCCGTAATACGAAGGATAACGCAAGGCGCACGTAACTCCGCTCCTGCTGCTGCGACGCGTTGCAAACTTGGCAGACGTGCTATATAGAGGATATAGAACGCATTGCGCGCATCGGCAGCGGCGGATTCAACAAAAAGTTTGCACGGATTCTCCGCTTGCCGTAATACGAAGGATAACGCAAGGCGCACGTAACTCCGCTCCTGCTGCTGCGACGCGTTGCAAACTTGGCAGACGTGCTATATAGAAAATATAGAACGCATTGCGCGCATCGGCAGCGGCGGATTCAACAAAAAGTTTGCACGGATTCTCCGCTTGCCGTAATACGAAGGGATAACGCAAGGCGCACGTAACTCCGCTCCTGCTGCTGCGACGCGTTGCAAACTTGGCAGACGTGCTATATAGAGAATATAGAACGCATTGCGCGCATCGGCAGCGGCGGATTCAACAAAAAGTTTGCACGGATTCTCCGCTGGCCGTAATACGAAGGATAACGCAAGGCGCACGTAACTCCGCTCCTGCTGCTGCGACGCGTTGCAAACTTGGCAGACGTGCTATATAGGGAATATAGAACGCATTGCGCGCATCGGCAGCGGCGGATTCAACAAAACGTTTGCACGGATTCTCCGCTTGCCGTAATACGAAGGATAACGCAAGGCGCACGTAACTCCGCTCCTGCTGCTGCGACGCGTTGCAAACTTGGCAGACGTGCTATATAGAGAATATAGAACGCATTGCGCGCATCGGCAGCGGCGGATTCAACAAAAAGTTTGCACGGATTCTCCGCTTGCCGTAATACGAAGGATAACGCAAGGCGCACGTAACTCCGCTCCTGCTGCTGCGACGCGTTGCAAACTTGGCAGACGTGCTATATAGAGAATATAGAACGCATTGCGCGCATCGGCAGCGGCGGATTCAACAAAAAGTTTGCACGCATTCTCCGCTGGCCGTAATACGAAGGATAACGCAAGGCGCACGTAACTCCGCTCCTGCTGCTGCGACGCGTTGCAAACTTGGCAGACGTGCTATATAGAGAATATAGAACGCATTGCGCGCATCGGCAGCGGCGGATTCAACAAAAAGTTTGCACGGATTCTCCGCTTGCCGTAATACGAAGGATAACGCAAGGCGCACGTAACTCCGCTCCTGCTGCTGCGACGCGTTGCAAACTTGGCAGACGTGCTATATAGAAAATATAGAACGCATTGCGCGCATCGGCAGCGGCGGATTCAACAAAAAGTTTGCACGGATTCTCCGCTTGCCGTAATACGAAGGATAACGCAAGGCGCACGTAACTCCGCTCCTGCTGCTGCGACGCGTTGCAAACTTGGCAGACGTGCTATATAGAAAATATAGAACGCATTGCGCGCATCGGCAGCGGCGGATTCAACAAAAAGTTTGCACGGATTCTCCGCTTGCCGTAATACGAAGGATAACGCAAGGCGCACGTAACTCCGCTCCTGCTGCTGCGACGCGTTGCAAACTTGGCAGACGTGCTATATAGAGAATATAGAACGCATTGCGCGCATCGGCAGCGGCGGATTCAACAAAACGTTCTCCGCTTGCCCTAATACGAAGGTAACGCAAGGCGCACGTAACTCCGCTCCTGCTGCTGCGACGCGTTGCAAACTTGGCAGACGTGCTATATAGAGAATATAGAACGCATTGCGCGCATCGGCAGCGGCGGATTCAACAAAAAGTTTGCACGGATTCTCCGCTTGCCGTAATACGAAGGATAACGCAAGGCGCACGTAACTCCGCTCCTGCTGCTGGACGCGTTGCAAACTTGGCAGACGTGCTATATAGAGAATATAGAACGCATTGCGCGCATCGGCAGCGGCGGATTCAACAAAAAGTTTGCACGGATTCTCCGCTTGCCGTAATACGAAGGATAACGCAAGGCGCACGTAACTCCGCTCCTGCTGCTGCGACGCGTTGCAAACTTGGCAGACGTGCTATATAGAGAATATAGAACGCATTGCGCGCATCGGCAGCGGCGGATTCAACAAAAAGTTTGCGCGGATTCTCCGCTTGCCGTAATACGAAGGATAACGCAAGGCGCACGTAACTCCGCTCCTGCTGCTGCGACGCGTTGCAAACTTGGCAGACGTGCTATATAGAGAATATAGAACGCATTGCGCGCATCGGCAGCGGCGGATTCAACAAAAAGTTTGCACGGATTCTCCGCTTGCCGTAATACGAAGGATAACGCAAGGCGCACGTAACTCCGCTCCTGCTGCTGCGACGCGTTGCAAACTTGGCAGACGTGCTATATAAAAAATATAGAACGCATTGCGCGCATCGGCAGCGGCGGATTCAACAAAAAGTTTGCGCGGATTCTCCGCTTGCCCTAATACGAAGGATAACGCAAGGCGCACGTAACTCCGCTCCTGCTGCTGCGACGCGTTGCAAACTTGGCAGACGTGCTATATAGAACATATAGAACGCATTGCGCGCATCGGCGGCGGCGGATTCAACAAAAAGTTTGCGCGGATTCTCCGCTTGCCCTAATACGAAGGATAACGCAAGGCGCACGTAACTCCGCTCCTGCTGCTGCGACGCGTTGCAAACTTGGCAGACGTGCTATATAGAACATATAGAACGCATTGCGCGCATCGGCGGCGGCGGATTCAACAAAAAGTTTGCGCGGATTCTCCGCTTGCCCTAATACGAAGGATAACGCAAGGCGCACGTAACTCCGCTCCTGCTGCTGCGACGCGTTGCAAACTTGGCAGACGTGCTATATAGAACATATAGAACGCATTGCGCGCATCGGCAGCGGCGGATTCAACAAAAAGTTTGCGCGGATTCTCCGCTTGCCCTGATACGAAGGATAACGCAAGGCGCACGTAACTCCGCTCCTGCTGCTGCGACGCGTTGCAAACTTGGCAGACGTGCTATATAGAACATATAGAACGCATTGCGCGCATCGGCGGCGGCGGATTCAACAAAAAGTTTGCGCGGATTCTCCGCTTGCCCTAATACGAAGGATAACGCAAGGCGCACGTAACTCCGCTCCTGCTGCTGCGACGCGTTGCAAACTTGGCAGACGTGCTATATAGAACATATAGAACGCATTGCGCGCATCGGCGGCGGCGGATTCAACAAAAAGTTTGCGCGGATTCTCCGCTTGCCCTGATACGAAGGATAACGCAAGGCGCACGTAACTCCGCTCCTGCTGCTGCGACGCGTTGCAAACTTGGCAGACGTGCTATATAGAACATATAGAACGCATTGCGCGCATCGGCGGCGGCGGATTCAACAAAAAGTTTGCGCGGATTCTCCGCTTGCCCTAATACGAAGGATAACGCAAGGCGCACGTAACTCCGCTCCTGCTGCTGCGACGCGTTGCAAACTTGGCAGACGTGCTATATAGAACATATAGAACGCATTGCGCGCATCGGCGGCGGCGGATTCAACAAAAAGTTTGCGCGGATTCTCCGCTTGCCCTGATACGAAGGATAACGCAAGGCGCACGTAACTCCGCTCCTGCTGCTGCGACGCGTTGCAAACTTGGCAGACGTGCTATATAGAACATATAGAACGCATTGCGCGCATCGGCGGCGGCGGATTCAACAAAAAGTTTGCGCGGATTCTCCGCTTGCCCTGATACGAAGGATAACGCAAGGCGCACGTAACTCCGCTCCTGCTGCTGCGACGCGTTGCAAACTTGGCAGACGTGCTATATAGAACATATAGAACGCATTGCGCGCATCGGCAGCGGCGGATTCAACAAAAAGTTTGCACGGATTCTCCGCTTGCCCTGATACGAAGGATAACGCAAGGCGCACGTAACTCCGCTCCTGCTGCTGCGACGCGTTGCAAACTTGGCAGACGTGCTATATAGAACATATAGAACGCATTGCGCGCATCGGCGGCGGCGGATTCAACAAAAAGTTTGCGCGGATTCTCCGCTTGCCCTAATACGAAGGATAACGCAAGGCGCACGTAACTCCGCTCCTGCTGCTGCGACGCGTTGCAAACTTGGCAGACGTGCTATATAGAACATATAGAACGCATTGCGCGCATCGGCAGCGGCGGATTCAACAAAAAGTTTGCGCGGATTCTCCGCTTGCCCTGATACGAAGGATAACGCAAGGCGCACGTAACTCCGCTCCTGCTGCTGCGACGCGTTGCAAACTTGGCAGACGTGCTATATAGAACATATAGAACGCATTGCGCGCATCGGCGGCGGCGGATTCAACAAAAAGTTTGCGCGGATTCTCCGCTTGCCCTAATACGAAGGATAACGCAAGGCGCACGTAACTCCGCTCCTGCTGCTGCGACGCGTTGCAAACTTGGCAGACGTGCTATATAGAACATATAGAACGCATTGCGCGCATCGGCGGCGGCGGATTCAACAAAAAGTTTGCGCGGATTCTCCGCTTGCCCTAATACGAAGGATAACGCAAGGCGCACGTAACTCCGCTCCTGCTGCTGCGACGCGTTGCAAACTTGGCAGACGTGCTATATAGAACATATAGAACGCATTGCGCGCATCGGCGGCGGCGGATTCAACAAAAAGTTTGCGCGGATTCTCCGCTTGCCCTAATACGAAGGATAACGCAAGGCGCACGTAACTCCGCTCCTGCTGCTGCGACGCGTTGCAAACTTGGCAGACGTGCTATATAGAACATATAGAACGCATTGCGCGCATCGGCGGCGGCGGATTCAACAAAAAGTTTGCGCGGATTCTCCGCTTGCCCTAATACGAAGGATAACGCAAGGCGCACGTAACTCCGCTCCTGCTGCTGCGACGCGTTGCAAACTTGGCAGACGTGCTATATAGAACATATAGAACGCATTGCGCGCATCGGCGGCGGCGGATTCAACAAAAAGTTTGCGCGGATTCTCCGCTTGCCCTAATACGAAGGATAACGCAAGGCGCACGTAACTCCGCTCCTGCTGCTGCGACGCGTTGCAAACTTGGCAGACGTGCTATATAGAACATATAGAACGCATTGCGCGCATCGGCGGCGGCGGATTCAACAAAAAGTTTGCGCGGATTCTCCGCTTGCCCTGATACGAAGGATAACGCAAGGCGCACGTAACTCCGCTCCTGCTGCTGCGACGCGTTGCAAACTTGGCAGACGTGCTATATAGAACATATAGAACGCATTGCGCGCATCGGTGGCGGCGGATTCAACAAAAAGTTTGCGCGGATTCTCCGCTTGCCCTAATACGAAGGATAACGCAAGGCGCACGTAACTCCGCTCCTGCTGCTGCGACGCGTTGCAAACTTGGCAGACGTGCTATATAGAACATATAGAACGCATTGCGCGCATCGGCGGCGGCGGATTCAACAAAAAGTTTGCGCGGATTCTCCGCTTGCCCTAATACGAAGGATAACGCAAGGCGCACGTAACTCCGCTCCTGCTGCTGCGACGCGTTGCAAACTTTGGCAGACGTGCTATATAGAACATATAGAACGCATTGCGCGCATCGGCGGCGGCGGATTCAACAAAAAGTTTGCGCGGATTCTCCGCTTGCCCTAATACGAAGGATAACGCAAGGCGCACGTAACTCCGCTCCTGCTGCTGCGACGCGTTGCAAACTTGGCAGACGTGCTATATAGAACATATAGAACGCATTGCGCGCATCGGCGGCGGCGGATTCAACAAAAAGTTTGCGCGGATTCTCCGCTTGCCCTAATACGAAGGATAACGCAAGGCGCACGTAACTCCGCTCCTGCTGCTGCGACGCGTTGCAAACTTGGCAGACGTGCTATATAGAACATATAGAACGCATTGCGCGCATCGGCGGCGGCGGATTCAACAAAAGTTTGCGCGGATTCTCCGCTTGCCCTAATACGAAGGATAACGCAAGGCGCACGTAACTCCGCTCCTGCTGCTGCGACGCGTTGCAAACTTGGCAGACGTGCTATATAGAACATATAGAACGCATTGCGCGCATCGGTGGCGGCGGATTCAACAAAAAGTTTGCACGGATTCTCCGCTTGCCGTAATACGAAGGATAACGCAAGGCGCACGTAACTCCGCTACGCGTTGCAAACTTGGCAGACGTGCTATATAGAACGCATTGCGCGCATCGGCAGCGGCGGATTCAACAAAAAGTTTGCACGGATTCTCCGCTTGCCGTAATACGAAGGATAACGCAAGGCGCACGTAACTCCGCTCCTGCTGCTGCGACGCGTTGCAAACTTGGCAGACGTGCTATATAGAAAATATAGAACGCATTGCGCGCATCGGCAGCGGCGGATTCAACAAAAAGTTTGCACGGATTCTCCGCTGGCCGTAATACGAAGGATAACGCAAGGCGCACGTAACTCCGCTCCTGCTGCTGCGACGCGTTGCAAACTTGGCAGACGTGCTATATAGGGAATATAGAACGCATTGCGCGCATCGGCAGCGGCGGATTCAACAAAAAGTTTGCACGGATTCTCCGCTTGCCGTAATACGAAGGATAACGCAAGGCGCACGTAACTCCGCTCCTGCTGCTGCGACGCGTTGCAAACTTGGCAGACGTGCTATATAGAGAATATAGAACGCATTGCGCGCATCGGCAGCGGCGGATTCAACAAAACGTTTGCGCGGATTCTCCGCTTGCCGTAATACGAAGGATAACGCAAGGCGCACGTAACTCCGCTCCTGCTGCTGCGACGCGTTGCAAGCTTGGCAGACGTGCTATATAGAAAATATAGAACGCATTGCGCGCATCGACAGCGGCGGATTCAACAAAAAGTTTGCGCGGATTCTCCGCTTGCCCTGATACGAAGGATAACGCAAGGCGCCCGTAACTCCGCTCCTGCTGCTGCGACGCGTTGCAAACTTGGCAGACGTGCTATATAGAACATATAGAACGCATTGCGCGCATCGGCGGCGGCGGATTCAACAAAAAGTTTGCGCGGATTCTCCGCTTGCCCTAATACGAAGGATAACGCAAGGCGCCCGTAACTTCGCTCCTGCTGCTGCGACGCGTTGCAAACTTGGCAGACGTGCTATATAGAACATATAGAACGCATTGCGCGCATCGGCGGCGGCGGATTCAACAAAAGTTTGCGCGGATTCTCCGCTTGCCCTGATACGAAGGATAACGCAAGGCGCACGTAACTCCGCTCCTGCTGCTGCGACGCGTTGCAAACTTGGCAGACGTGCTATATAGAACATATAGAACGCATTGCGCGCATCGGCGGCGGCGGATTCAACAAAAAGTTTGCGCGGATTCTCCGCTTGCCCTGATACGAAGGATAACGCAAGGCGCACGTAACTCCGCTCCTGCTGCTGCGACGCGTTGCAAACTTGGCAGACGTGCTATATAGAACATATAGAACGCATTGCGCGCATCGGCGGCGGCGGATTCAACAAAAAGTTTGCGCGGATTCTCCGCTTGCCCTGATACGAAGGATAACGCAAGGCGCACGTAACTCCGCTCCTGCTGCTGCGACGCGTTGCAAACTTGGCAGACGTGCTATATAGAACATATAGAACGCATTGCGCGCATCGGCGGCGGCGGATTCAACAAAAAGTTTGCGCGGATTCTCCGCTTGCCCTGATACGAAGGATAACGCAAGGCGCACGTAACTCCGCTCCTGCTGCTGCGACGCGTTGCAAACTTGGCAGACGTGCTATATAGAACATATAGAACGCATTGCGCGCATCGGCGGCGGCGGATTCAACAAAAAGTTTGCGCGGATTCTCCGCTTGCCCTGATACGAAGGATAACGCAAGGCGCACGTAACTCCGCTCCTGCTGCTGCGACGCGTTGAAAACTTGGCAGACGTGCTATATAGAACATATAGAACGCATTGCGCGCATCGGCGGCGGCGGATTCAACAAAAAGTTTGCGCGGATTCTCCGCTTGCCCTAATACGAAGGATAACGCAAGGCGCACGTAACTCCGCTCCTGCTGCTGCGACGCGTTGCAAACTTGGCAGACGTGCTATATAGAACATATAGAACGCATTGCGCGCATCGGCGGCGGCGGATTCAACAAAAAGTTTGCGCGGATTCTCCGCTTGCCCTGATACGAAGGATAACGCAAGGCGCACGTAACTCCGCTCCTGCTGCTGCGACGCGTTGCAAACTTGGCAGACGTGCTATATAGAACATATAGAACGCATTGCGCGCATCGGCGGCGGCGGATTCAACAAAAAGTTTGCGCGGATTCTCCGCTTGCCCTGATACGAAGGATAACGCAAGGCGCACGTAACTCCGCTCCTGCTGCTGCGACGCGTTGCAAACTTGGCAGACGTGCTATATAGAACATATAGAACGCATTGCGCGCATCGGCGGCGGCGGATTCAACAAAAAGTTTGCGAGGATTCTCCGCTTGCCCTGATACGAAGGATAACGCAAGGCGCACGTAACTCCGCTCCTGCTGCTGCGACGCGTTGCAAACTTGGCAGACGTGCTATATAGAACATATAGAACGCATTGCGCGCATCGGCGGCGGCGGATTCAACAAAAAGTTTGCGCGGATTCTCCGCTTGCCCTGATACGAAGGATAACGCAAGGCGCACGTAACTCCGCTCCTGCTGCTGCGACGCGTTGCAAACTTGGCAGACGTGCTATATAGAACATATAGAACGCATTGCGCGCATCGGCGTCGGCGGATTCAACAAAAAGTTTGCGCGGATTCTCCGCTTGCCCTGATACGAAGGATAACGCAAGGCGCACGTAACTCCGCTCCTGCTGCTGCGACGCGTTGCAAACTTGGCAGACGTGCTATATAGAACATATAGAACGCATTGCGCGCATCGGCGGCGGCGGATTCAACAAAAAGTTTGCGCGGATTCTCCGCTTGCCCTGATACGAAGGATAACGCAAGGCGCACGTAACTCCGCTCCTGCTGCTGCGACGCGTTGCAAACTTGGCAGACGTGCTATATAGAACATATAGAACGCATTGCGCGCATCGGCGGCGGCGGATTCAACAAAAAGTTTGCGCGGATTCTCCGCTTGCCCTAATACGAAGGATAACGCAAGGCGCACGTAACTCCGCTCCTGCTGCTGCGACGCATTGCAAACTTGGCAGACGTGCTATATAGAACATATAGAACGCATTTCGCGCATCTGCGGCGGCGGATTCAACAAAAAGTTTGCGCGGATTCTCCGCTTGCCCTAATACGAAGGATAACGCAAGGCGCACGTAAGTCCGCTCCTGCTGCTGCGACGCGTTGCAAACTTGGCAGACGTGCTATATAGAACACATAGAACGCATTGCGCGCATCGGCGGCGGCGGATTCAACAAAAAGTTTGCGCGGATTCTCCGCTTGCCCTAATACGAAGGATAACGCAAGGCGCACGTAAGACCGCTCCTGCTTCTGCGACGCGTTGCAAACTTGGCAGACGTGCTATATAGAACATATAGAACGCATTGCGCGCATCGGTGGCGGCGGATTCAACAAAAAGTTTGCGCGGATTCTCCGCTTGCCCTAATACGAAGGATAACGCAAGGCGCGCGTAACTCCGCTCCTGCTGCTGCGACGCGTTGCAAACTTGGCAGACGTGCTACCTAGAACATATAGAACGCATTGCGCGCATCGGCGGCGGCGGATTCAACAAAAAGTTTGCGCGGATTCTCCGCTTGCCCTGATACGAAGGATAACGCAAGGCGCACGTAAGACCGCTCCTGCTGCTGCGACGCGTTGCAAACTTGGCAGACGTGCTATATAGAACATATAGAACGCATTGCGCGCATCGGTGGCGGCGGATTCAACGAAAAGTTTGCGCGGATTCTCCGCTTGCCCTGGTACGAAGGATAACGCAAGGCGCACGTAACTCCGCTCCTGCTGCTGCGACGCGTTGCAAACTTGGCAGACGTGCTATATAGAACATATAGAACGCATTGCGCGCATCGGCGGCGGCGGATTCAACAAAAAGTTTGCGCGGATTCTCCGCTTGCCCTAATACGAAGGATAACGCAAGGCGCACGTAACTCCGCTCCTACTGCTGCGACGCGTTGCAAACTTGGCAGACGTGCTATATAGAACATATAGAACGCATTGCGCGCATCGGCGGCGGCGGATTCAACAAAAGTTTGCGCGGATTCTCCGCTTGCCCTAATACGAAGGATAACGCAAGGCGCACGTAACTCCGCTCCTGCTGCTGCGACGCGTTGCAAACTTGGCAGACGTGCTATATAGAACATATAGAACGCATTGCGCGCATCGGCGGCGGCGGATTCAACAAAAAGTTTGCGCGGATTCTCCGCTTGCCCTGATACGAAGGATAACGCAAGGCGCACGTAACTCCGCTCCTGCTGCTGCGACGCGTTGCAAACTTGGCAGACGTGCTATATAGAACATATAGAACGCATTGCGCGCATCGGCGGCGGCGGATTCAACAAAAAGTTTGCGCGGATTCCCCGCTTGCCCTAATACGAAGGATAACGCAAGGCGCACGTAACTCCGCTCCTGCTGCTGCGACGCGTTGCAAACTTGGCAGACGTGCTATATAGAACATATAGAACACATTGCGTGCATCGGTGGCGGCGGATTCAACAAAAAGTTTGCGCGGATTCTCCGCTTGCTCTAATACGAAGGATAACGCAAGGCGCACGTAACTCCGCTCCTGAAACTGCGACGCGTTGCAAACTTGGCAGACGTGCTTTATAGAACATATAGAACGCATTGCGCGCATCGGCGGCGGCGGATTCAACAAAAAGTTTGCGCGGATTCTCCGCTTGCCCTGATACGAAGGATAACGCAAGGCGCACGTAACTCCGCTCCTGCTTCTGCGACGCGTTGCAAACTTGGCAGACGTGCTATATAGAACATATAGAACGCATTGCGCGCATCGGTGGCGGCGGATTCAACGAAAAGTTTGCGCGGATTCTCCGCTTGCCCTGGTACGAAGGATAACGCAAGGCGCACGTAACTCCGCTCCTGCTGCTGCGACGCGTTGCAAACTTGGCAGACGTGCTATATAGAACATATAGAACGCATTGCGCGCATCGGCGGCGGCGGATTCAACAAAAAGTTTGCGCGGATTCTCCGCTTGCCCTAATACGAAGGATAACGCAAGGCGCACGTAAGTCCGCTCCTGCTGCTGCGACGCGTTGCAAATTTGGCAGACGTGCTATATAGAACATATAGAACGCATTGCGCGCATCGGCGGCGGCGGATTCAACAAAAAGTTTGCGCGGATTCTCCGCTTGCCCTAATACGAAGGATAACGCAAGGCGCACGTAACTCCGCTCCTGCTGCTGCGACGCGTTGCAAACTTGGCAGACGTGCTATATAGAACATATAGAACGCATTGCGCGCATCGGCGGCGGCGGATTCAACAAAAAGTTTGCGCGGATTCTCCGCTTGCCCTGATACGAAGGATAACGCAAGGCGCACGTAACTCCGCTGCTGCTGCTGCGACGCGTTGCAAACTTGGCAGACGTGCTACATAGAACATATAGAACGCATTGCGCGCATCGGTTGCGGCGGATTCAACAAAAAGTTTGCGCGGATTCTCCGCTTGCTCTAATACGAAGGATAACGCAAGGCGCACGTAACTCCGCTCCTGCTGCTGCGACGCGTTGCAAACTTGGCAGACGTGCTATATAGAACATATAGAACGCATTGCGCGCATCGGCGGCGGCGGATTCAACAAAAAGTTTGCGCGGATTCTCCGCTTGCCCTAATACGAAGGATAACGCAAGGCGCACGTAACTCCGCTCCTGCTGCTGCGACGCGTTGCAAACTTGGCAGACGTGCTATATAGAACATATAGAACGCATTGCGCGCATCGGCGGCGGCGGATTCAACAAAAAGTTTGCGCGGATTCTCCGCTTGCCCTGATACGAAGGATAACGCAAGGCGCACGTAACTCCGCTCCTGCTGCTGCGACGCGTTGCAAACTTGGCAGACGTGCTATATAGAACATATAGAACGCATTGCGCGCATCGGCGGCGGCGGATTCAACAAAAAGTTTGCGCGGATTCTCCGCTTGCCCTGATACGAAGGATAACGCAAGGCGCACGTAACTCCGCTCCTGCTGCTGCGACGCGTTGCAAACTTGGCAGACGTGCTATATAGAACATATAGAACGCATTGCGCGCATCGGCGGCGGCGGATTCAACAAAAAGTTTGCGCGGATTCTCCGCTTGCCCTGATACGAAGGATAACGCAAGGCGCACGTAACTCCGCTCCTGCTGCTGCGACGCGTTGCAAACTTGGCAGACGTGCTATATAGAACATATAGAACGCATTGCGCGCATCGGCGGCGGCGGATTCAACAAAAAGTTTGCGCGGATTCTCCGCTTGCCCTGATACGAAGGATAACGCAAGGCGCACGTAACTCCGCTCCTGCTGCTGCGACGCGTTGCAAACTTGGCAGACGTGCTATATAGAACATATAGAACGCATTGCGCGCATCGGCGTCGGCGGATTCAACAAAAAGTTTGCGCGGATTCTCCGCTTGCCCTGATACGAAGGATAACGCAAGGCGCACGTAACTCCGCTCCTGCTGCTGCGACGCGTTGCAAACTTGGCAGACGTGCTATATAGAACATATAGAACGCATTGCGCGCATCGGCGGCGGCGGATTCAACAAAAAGTTTGCGCGGATTCTCCGCTTGCCCTGATACGAAGGATAACGCAAGGCGCACGTAACTCCGCTCCTGCTGCTGCGACGCGTTGCAAACTTGGCAGACGTGCTATATAGAACATATAGAACGCATTGCGCGCATCGGCGGCGGCGGATTCAACAAAAAGTTTGCGCGGATTCTCCGCTTGCCCTAATACGAAGGATAACGCAAGGCGCACGTAACTCCGCTCCTGCTGCTGCGACGCGTTGCAAACTTGGCAGACGTGCTATATAGAACATATAGAACGCATTGCGCGCATCGGCGGCGGCGGATTCAACAAAAAGTTTGCGCGGATTCTCCGCTTGCCCTAATACGAAGGATAACGCAAGGCGCACGTAACTCCGCTCCTGCTGCTGCGACGCGTTGCAAACTTGGCAGACGTGCTATATAGAACATATAGAACGCATTGCGCGCATCGGCGGCGGCGGATTCAACAAAAGTTTGCGCGGATTCTCCGCTTGCCCTAATACGAAGGATAACGCAAGGCGCACGTAACTCCGCTCCTGCTTCTGCGACGCGTTGCAAACTTGGCAGACGTGCTATATAGAACATATAGAACGCATTGCGCGCATCGGCGGCGGCGGATTCAACGAAAAGTTTGCGCGGATTCTCCGCTTGCCCTAATACGAAGGATAACGCAAGGCGCGCGTAACTCCGCTCCTGCTGCTGCGACGCGTTGCAAACTTGGCAGACGTGCTATATAGAACATATAGAACGCATTGCGCGCATCGGCGGCGGCGGATTCAACAAAAGTTTGCGCGGATTCTCCGCTTGCCCTGATACGAAGGATAACGCAAGGCGCACGTAAGACCGCTCCTGCTTCTGCGACGCGTTGCAAACTTGGCAGACGTGCTATATAGAACATATAGAACGCATTGCGCGCATCGGTGGCGGCGGATTCAACGAAAAGTTTGCGCGGATTCTCCGCTTGCCCTGGTACGAAGGATAACGCAAGGCGCACGTAACTCCGCTCCTGCTGCTGCGACGCGTTGCAAACTTGGCAGACGTGCTATATAGAACATATAGAACGCATTGCGCGCATCGGCGGCGGCGGATTCAACAAAAAGTTTGCGCGGATTCTCCGCTTGCCCTAATACGAAGGATAACGCAAGGCGCACGTAACTCCGCTCCTGCTGCTGCGACGCGTTGCAAACTTGGCAGACGTGCTATATAGAACATATAGAACGCATTGCGCGCATCGGCGGCGGCGGATTCAACTAAAAGTTTGCGCGGATTCCCCGCTTGCCCTAATACGAAGGATAACGCAAGGCGCACGTAACTCCGCTCCTGCTGCTGCGACGCGTTGCAAACTTGGCAGACGTGCTATATAGAACATATAGAACGCATTGCGCGCATCGGCGGCGGCGGATTCAACAAAAAGTTTGCGCGGATTCTCCGCTTGCCCTGATACGAAGGGTAACGCAAGGCGCACGTAACTCCGCTCCTGCTGCTGCGACGCGTTGCAAACTTGGCAGACGTGCTATATAGAACATATAGAACGCATTGCGCGCATCGGCGGCGGCGGATTCAACAAAAAGTTTGCGCGGATTCCCGCTTGCCCTAATACGAAAGATAACGCAAGGCGCACGTAACTCCGCTCCTGCTGCTGCGACGCGTTGCAAACTTGGCAGACGTGCTATATAGAACATATAGAACACATTGCGCGCATCGGTGGCGGCGGATTCAACAAAAAGTTTGCGCGGATTCTCCGCTTGCCCTAATACGAAGGATAACGCAAGGCGCACGTAACTCCGCTCCTGAAACTGCGACGCGTTGCAAACTTGGCAGACGTGCTATATAGAACATATAGAACGCATTGCGCGCATCGGCGGCGGCGGATTCAACAAAAAGTTTGCGCGGATTCTCCGCTTGCCCTGATACGAAGGATAACGCAAGGCGCACGTAAGACCGTTCCTGCTTCTGCGACGCGTTGCAAACTTGGCAGACGTGCTATATAGAACATATAGAACGCATTGCGCGCATCGGTGGCGGCGGATTCAACAAAAGTTTGCGCGGATTCTCCGCTTGCCCTGGTACGAAGGATAACGCAAGGTGCACGTAACTCCGCTCCTGCTGCTGCGACGCGTTGCAAACTTGGCAGACGTGCTATATAGAACATATAGAACGCATTGCGCGCATCGGCGGCGGCGGATTCAACAAAAAGTTTGCGCGGATTCTCCGCTTGCCCTAATACGAAGGATAACGCAAGGCGCACGTAACTCCGCTCCTGCTGCTGCGACGCGTTGCAAATTTGGCAGACGTGCTATATAGAACATATAGAACGCATTGCGCGCATCGGCGGCGGCGGATTCAACAAAAAGTTTGCGCGGATTCTCCGCTTGCCCTAATACGAAGGATAACGCAAGGCGCACGTAACTCCGCTCCTGCTGCTGCGACGCGTTGCAAACTTGGCAGACGTGCTATATAGAACATATAGAACGCATTGCGCGCATCGGCGGCGGCGGATTCAACAAAAAGTTTGCGCGGATTCTCCGCTTGCCCTGATACGAAGGATAACGCAAGGCGCACGTAACTCCGCTCCTGCTGCTGCGACGCGTTGCAAACTTGGCAGACGTGCTACATAGAACATATAGAACGCATTGCGCGCATCGGCGGCGGCGGATTCAACAAAAAGTTTGCACGGATTCTCCGCTTGCTCTAATACGAAGGATAACGCAAGGCGCACGTAACTCCGCTCCTGCTGCTGCGACGCGTTGCAAACTTGGCAGACGTGCTATATAGAACATATAGAACGCATTGCGCGCATCGGCGGCGGCGGATTCAACAAAAAGTTTGCGCGGATTCTCCGCTTGCCCTAATACGAAGGATAACGCAAGGCGCACGTAACTCCGCTCCTGCTGCTGCGACGCGTTGCAAACTTGGCAGACGTGCTATATAGAACATATAGAACGCATTGCGCGCATCGGCGGTGGCGGATTCAACAAAAAGTTTGCGCGGATTCTCCGCTTGCCCTAATACGAAGGATAACGCAAGGCGCACGTAAGTCCGCTCCTGCTGCTGCGACGCGTTGCAAACTTGGCAGACGTGCTATATAGAACATATAGAACGCATTGCGCGCATCGGCGGCGGCGGATTCAACTAAAAGTTTGCGCGGATTCTCCGCTTGCCTTAATACGAAGGATAACGCAAGGCGCACGTAACTCCGCTCCTGCTGCTGCGACGCGTTGCAAACTTGGCAGACGTGCTATATAGAACATATAGAACGCATTGCGCGCATCGGTGGCGGCGGATTCAACAAAAAGTTTGCGCGGATTCTCCGCTTGCTCTAATACGAAGGATAACGCAAGGCGCACGTAACTCCGCTCCTGAAACTGCGACGCGTTGCAAACTTGGCAGACGTGCTTTATAGAACATATAGAACGCATTGCGCGCATCGGCGGCGGCGGATTCA
Organism: Holotrichia oblita; assembly: GCA_023690525.1. Classification (NCBI taxonomy): domain Eukaryota; kingdom Metazoa; phylum Arthropoda; class Insecta; order Coleoptera; family Scarabaeidae; genus Holotrichia; species Holotrichia oblita. The sequence goes on from CM043024.1 coordinate 12,207,387, forward strand.
ACAAAAAGTTTGCGCGGATTCTCCGCTTGCCCTGATACGAAGGATAACGCAAGGCGCACGTAACTCCGCTCCTGCTGCTGCGACGCGTTGCAAACTTGGCAGACGTGCTATATTGAACATATAGAACGTATTGCGCGCATCGGCGGCGGCGGATTCAACAAAAAGTTTGCGCGGATTCTCCGCTTGCCCTGATACGAAGGGTAACGCAAGGCGCACGTAACTCCGCTCCTGCTGCTGCGACGCGTTGCAAACTTGGCAGACGTGCTATATAGAACATATAGAACGCATTGCGCGCATCGGCGGTGGCGGATTCAACAAAAAGTTTGCGCGGATTCTCCGCTTGCCCTAATACAAGGATAACGCAAGGCGGACACGTAACTCCGCTCCTGCTGCTGCGACGCGTTGCAAATTTGGCAGACGTGCTATATAGAACATATAGAACGCATTGCGCGCATCGGCGGCGGCGGATTCAACAAAAAAGTTTGCGCGGATTCCCCGCTTGCCTTAATACGAAGGATAACGCAAGGCGCACGTAACTCCGCTCCTGCTGCTGCGACGCGTTGCAAACTTGGCAGACGTGCTATAGAACATATAGAACGCATTGCGCGCATCGGTGGCGGCGGATTCAACAAAAAGTTTGCGCGGATTCTCCGCTTGCTCTAATACGAAGGATAACGCAAGGCGCACGTAACTCCGCTCCTGCTGCTGCGACGCGTTGCAAACTTGGCAGACGTGCTTTATAGAACATATAGAACGCATTGCGCGCATCGGCGGCGGCGGATTCAACAAAAAGTTTGCGCGGATTCTCCGCTTGCCCTGATACGAAGGATAACGCAAGGCGCACGTAACTCCGCTCCTGCTGCTGCGACGCGTTGCAAACTTGGCAGACGTGCTATATTGAACATATAGAACGCATTGCGCGCATCGGCGGCGGCGGATTCAACAAAAAGTTTGCGCGGATTCTCCGCTTGCCCTGATACGAAGGATAACGCAAGGCGCACGTAACTCCGCTCTGCTGCTGCGACGCGTTGCAAACTTGGCAGACGTGCTATATAGAACATATAGAACGCATTGCGCGCATCGGTTGCGGCGGATTCAACAAAAAGTTTGCGCGGATTCTCCGCTTGCTCTAATACGAAGGATAACGCAAGGCGCACGTAACTCCGCTCCTGCTGCTGCGACGCGTTGCAAACTTGGCAGACGTGCTATATAGAACATATAGAACGCATTGCGCGCATCGGCGGCGGCGGATTCAACAAAAAGTTTGCGCGGATTCTCCGCTTGCCCTAATACGAAGGATAACGCAAGGCGCACGTAACTCCGCTCCTGCTGCTGCGACGCGTTGCAAACTTGGCAGACGTGCTATATAGAACATATAGAACGCATTGCGCGCATCGGCGGCGGCGGATTCAACAAAAAGTTTGCGCGGATTCTCCGCTTGCCCTAATACGAAGGATAACGCAAGGCGCACGTAACTCCGCTCCTACTGCTGCGACGCGTTGCAAATTTGGCAGACGTGCTATATAGAACATATAGAACGCATTGCGCGCATCGGCGGCGGCGGATTCAACAAAAAGTTTGCGCGGATTCCCCGCTTGCCCTAATACGAAGGATAACGCAAGGCGCACGTAACTCCGCTCCTGCTGCTGCGACGCGTTGCAAACTTGGCAGACGTGCTATATAGAACATATAGAACGCATTGCGCGCATCGGCGGCGGCGGATTCAACAAAAAGTTTGCGCGGATTCTCCGCTTGCCCTAATACGAAGGATAACGCAAGGCGCACATAAGTCCGCTCCTACTGCTGCGTCGCGTTGCAAATTTGGCAGACGTGCTATATAGAACATATAGAACGCATTGCGCGCATCGGCGGCGGCGGATTCAACTAAAAGTTTGCGCGGATTCCCCGCTTGCCCTGATACGAAGGATAACGCAAGGCGCACGTAACTCCGCTCCTGCTGTTGCGACGCGTTGCAAACTTGGCAGATGTGCTATATAGAACATATAGAACGCATTGCGCGCATCGGCGGCGGCGGATTCAACAAAAAGTTTGCGCGGATTCTCCGCTTGCCCTAATACGAAGGATAACGCAAGGCGCACGTAACTTCGCTCCTGCTGCTGCGACGCATTGCAAACTTGGCAGACGTGCTATATAGAACATATAGAACGCATTTCGCGCATCTGCGGCGGCGGATTCAACAAAAAGTTTGCGCGGATTCTCCGCTTGCCCTAATACGAAGGATAACGCAAGGCGCACGTAAGTCCGCTCCTACTGCTGCGACGCGTTGCAAACTTGGCAGACGTGCTATATAGAACACATAGAACGCATTGCGCGCATCGGCGGCGGCGAATTCAACTAAAAGTTTGCGCGGATTCCTCGCTTGCCCTAATACGAAGGATAACGCAAGGCGCACGTAAGACCGCTCCTGCTTCTGCGACGCGTTGCAAACTTGGCAGACGTGCTATGTAGAACATATAGAACGCATTGCGCGCATCGGTGGCGGCGGATTCAACGAAAAGTTTGCGCGGATTCTCCGCTTGCCCTAATACGTAGGATAACGCAAGGCGCGCGTAACTCCGCTCCTGCTGCTGCGACGCGTTGCAAACTTGGCAGATGTGCTCTATCCGTTATCCTTCGTATGAGGGCAAGCGGAGAATCCGCGCAAATTTTTTGTTGAATCCGCCGCCGCCGATGCGCGCAATGCGTTCTATATGTTCTATATAGCACGTCTGCCAAGTTTGCAATGCGTCGCAGCAGCAGGAGCGGAGTTACGTGCGCCTTGCGTTATCCTTCGTATTAGGGCAAGCGGAGAATCCGCGCAAACTTTTTGTTGAACCCGCCGCCGCCGATGCGCGCAATGCGTTCTATATGTTCTATATAGCACGTCTGCCAAGTTTACAACGCGTCGCTGCAGCAGGGGCGGAGTTACGTGCGCCTTGCGTTATCCTTCGTATTAGGGCAAGCGGAGAATCCGCGCAAACTTTTTGTTGAATCCGCCGGCGCCGTTGCACGCAATGCGTTCTATATGTTCTATATAGCACGTCTGCCAAGTTTGCAACGCGTCGCAGCAGCAGGAGCGGAGTTACGTGCGCCTTGCGTTATCCTTCGTATTAGGGCAAGCGGAGAATCCGCGCAAACTTTTTGTTGAATCCGCCGCCGCCGATGCGCGCAATGCGTTCTATATTTTCTATATAGCACGTCTGCCAAGTTTGCAAAGCGTCGCAGCAGCAGGAGCGGAGTTACGTGCGCCTTGCGTTATCCTTCGTATTACGGCAAGCGCAGAATCCGTGCAAACTTTTTGTTGAATCCGCCGCTGCCGATGGGCGCAATGCGTTCTATATTTTCTATATAGCACGTCTGCCAAGTTTGCAACGCGTCGCAGCAGCAGGAGCGGAGTTACGTGCGCCTTGCGTTATCCTTCGTATTACGGCAAGCGAAGAATCCGTGCAAACTTTTTGTTGAATCCGCCGCTGCCGATGCGCGCAATGCGTTCTATATTCTCTATATAGCACGTCTGCCAAGTTTACAACGCGTCGCAGTAGCAGGAGCGGAGTTACGTGCGCCTTGCGTTATCCTTCGTATTACGGCAAGCGGAGAATCCGTGCAAACTTTTTGTTGAATCCGCCGCTGCCGATGCGCGCAATGCGTTCTATATTCTCTATATAGCACGTCTGCCAAGTTTGCAACGCGTCGCAGTAGCAGGAGCGGAGTTACGTGCGCCTTGCGTTATCCTTCGTATTACGGCAAGCGGAGAATCCGTGCAAACTTTTTGTTGAATCCGCCGCTGACGATGCGCGCAATGCGTTCTATAGATGCTATAAAGCACGTCTGCCAAGTTTGCAACGCGCCGCAGCAGCAGGAGCGGACTTACGTGCGCCTTGCGTTATCCTTCGTATTACGGCAAGCGGAGAATCCGTGCAAACTTTTTGTTGAATCCGCCGCTGACGATGCGAGCAATGCGTTCTATATTCTCTATATAGCACGTCTGCCAAGTTTGCAACGCGTCGCAGTAGCAGGAGCGGAGTTACGTGCGCCTTGCGTTATCCTTCGTATTACGGCTAGCGGAGAATCCGTGCAAACTTTTTGTTGAATCCGCCGCTGCCGATGCGCGCAATGCGTTCTCTATTCTCTATATAGCACGTCTGCCAAGTTTGCAACGCGTCGCAGCAGCAGGAGCGGAGTTACGTGCGCCTTGCGTTATCCTTCGTATTACGGCAAGCGGAGAATCCGTGCAAACTTTTTGTTGAATCCGCCGCTGCCGATGCGCGCAATGCGTTCTATATTCTCTATATAGCACGTCTGCCAAGTTTGCAACGCGTCGCAGCAACACGAGCGGAGTTACGTGCGCCTTGCGTTATCCTTCGTATTACGGCAAGCGGAGAATCCGTGCAAACTTTTTGTTGAATCCGCCGCTGCCGATGCGCGCAATGCGTTCTCTATTCTCTATATAGCACGTCTGCCAAGTTTGCAACGCGTCGCAGCAGCAGGAGCGGAGTTACGTCCGCCTTGCGTTATCCTTCGTATTACGGCAAGCGAAGAATCCGTGCAAACTTTTTGTTGAATCCGCCGCTGCCGATGCGCGCAATGCGTTCTATATTCTCTATATAGCACGTCTGCCAAGTTTGCAACGCGTCGCAGCAGCAGAAGCGGAGTTACGTGCGCCTTGCGTTATCCTTCGTATTACGGCAAGCGGAGAATCCGTGCAAACTTTTTGTTGAATCCGCCGCTGCCGATGCGCGCAATGCGTTCTATATTCTCTATATAGCACGTCTGCCAAGTTTGCAACGCGTCGCAGCAGCAGGAGCGGAGTTACGTGCGCCTTGCGTTATCCTTCGTATTACGGCAAGCGGAGAATCCGTGCAAACTTTTTGTTGAATCCGCCGCTGCCGATGCGCGCAATGCGTTCTATATTTTCTATATAGCACGTCTGCCAAGTTTGCAACGCGTCGCAGCAGCAGGAGCGGAGTTACGTGCGCCTTGCGTTATCCTTCGTATTACGGCAAGCGGAGAATCCGTGCAAACTTTTTGTTGAATCCGCCGCTGACGATGCGCGCAATGCGTTCTATAGATGCTATAAAGCACGTCTGCCAAGTTTGCAACGCGTCGCAGCAGCAGGAGCGGACTTACGTGCGCCTTGCGTTATCCTTCGTATTACGGCAAGCGGAGAATCCGTGCAAACTTTTTGTTGAATCCGCCGCTGCCGATGCGCGCAATGCGTTCTATATTCTCTATATAGCACGTCTGCCAAGTTTGCAACGCGTCGCAGCAGCAGGAGCGGAGTTACGTGCGCCTTGCGTTATCCTTCGTATTACGGCAAGCGGAGAATCCGTGCAAACTTTTTGTTGAATCCGCCGCTGCCGATGCGCGCAATGCGTTCTATATTCTTTATATAGCACGTCTGCCAAGTTTGCAACGCGTCGCAGCAGGAGGAGCGGAGTTACGTGCGCCTTGCGTTATCCTTCGTATTACGGCAAGCGGAGAATCCGTGCAAACTTTTTGTTGAATCCGCCGCTGCCGATGCGCGCAATGCGTTCTATATTCTCTATATAGCACGTCTGCCAAGTTTGCAACGCGTCGCAGCAGCAGGAGCGGAGTTACGTGCGCCTTGCGTTATCCTTCGTATTACGGCAAGCGGAGAATCCGTGCAAACTTTTTGTTGAATCCGCCGCTGCCGATGCGCGCAATGCGTTCTATATTCTCTATATAGCACGTCTGCCAAGTTTGCAACGCGTCGCAGCAGCAGGAGCGGAGTTACGTGCGCCTTGCGTTATCCTTCGTATTACGGCAAGCGGAGAATCCGTGCAAACTTTTTGTTGAATCCGCCGCTGCCGATGCGCGCAATGCGTTCTATATTCTCTATATAGCACGTCTGCCAAGTTTGCAACGCGTCGCAGCAACAGGAGCGGAGTTACGTGCGCCTTGCGTTATCCTTCGTATTACGGCAAGCGGAGAATCCGTGCAAACTTTTTGTTGAATCCGCCGCTGCCGATGCGCGCAATGCGTTCTATATTTTCTATATAGCACGTCTGCCAAGTTTGCAACGCGTCGCAGCAGCAGGAGCGGAGTTACGTCCGCCTTGCGTTATCCTTCGTATTACGGCAAGCGGAGAATCCGTGCAAACTTTTTGTTGAATCCGCCGCTGCCGATGCGCGCAATGCGTTCTATATTCTCTATATAGCACGTCTGCCAAGTTTGCAACGCGTCGCAGCAGCAGGAGCGGAGTTACGTGCGCCTTGCGTTATCCTTCGTATTACGGCAAGCGGAGAATCCGTGCAAACTTTTTGTTGAATCCGCCGCTGCCGATGCGCGCAATGCGTTCTATATTTTCTATATAGCACGTCTGCCAAGTTTGCAACGCGTCGCAGCAGCAGAAGCGGAGTTACGTGCGCCTTGCGTTATCCTTCGTATTACGGCAAGCGGAGAATCCGTGCAAACTTTTTGTTGAATCCGCCGCTGCCGATGCGCGCAATGCGTTCTATATTCTCTATATAGCACGTCTGCCAAGTTTGCAACGCGTCGCAGCAGCAGGAGCGGAGTTACGTGCGCCTTGCGTTATCCTTCGTATTACGGCAAGCGGAGAATCCGTGCAAACTTTTTGTTGAATCCGCCGCTGCCGATGCGCGCAATGCGTTCTATATTCTCTATATAGCACGTCTGCCAAGTTTGCAACGCGTCGCAGCAGCAGAAGCGGAGTTACGTGCGCCTTGCGTTATCCTTCGTATTACGGCAAGCTGAGAATCCGTGCAAACTTTTTGTTGAATCCGCCGCTGCCGATGCGCGCAATGCGTTCTCTATTCTCTATATAGCACGTCTGCCAAGTTTGCAACGCGTCGCAGCAACAGGAGCGGAGTTACGTGCGCCTTGCGTTATCCTTCGTATTACGGCAAGCGGAGAATCCGTGCAAACTTTTTGTTGAATCCGCCGCTGCCGATGCGCGCAATGCGTTCTATATTTTCTATATAGCACGTCTGCCAAGTTTGCAACGCGTCGCAGCAGCAGGAGCGGAGTTACGTCCGCCTTGCGTTATCCTTCGTATTACGGCAAGCGAAGAATCCGTGCAAACTTTTTGTTGAATCCGCCGCTGCCGATGCGCGCCATGCGTTCTATATTCTCTATATATCACGTCTGCCAAGTTTGCAATGCGTCGCAGCAGCAGGAGCGGAGTTACGTGCGCCTTGCGTTATCCTTCGTATTACGGCCAACGGAGAATGCGTGCAAACTTTTTGTTGAATCCGCCGCTGCCGATGCGCGCAATGCGTTCTATATGTTCTATATAGCACGTCTGCCAAGTTTGCAACGCGTCGCACCAGCAGGAGCGGAGTTACGTGCGCCTTGCGTTATCCTTCGTATCAGGGCAAGCGGAGAATCCGCGCAAACTTTTTGTTGAATCCGCCGCCGCCGATGCGCGCAATGCGTTCTATATGTTCTATATAGCACGTCTGCCAAGTTTGCAACGCGTCGCAGCAGCAGGAGCGGAGTTACGTGCGCCTTGCGTTATCCTTCGTATCAGGGCAAGCGGAGAATCCGCGCAAACTTTTTGTTGAATCCGCCGCCGCCGATGCGCGCAATGCGTTCTATATGTTCTATATAGCACGTCTGCCAAGTTTGCAACGCGTCGCAGCAGCAGGAGCGGAGTTACGTGCGCCTTGCGTTATCCTTCGTATCAGGGCAAGCGGAGAATCCGCGCAAACTTTTTGTTGAATCCGCCGCCGCCGATGCGCGCAATGCGTTCTATATGTTCTATATAGCACGTCTGCCAAGTTTGCAACGCGTCGCAGCAGCAGGAGCGGAGTTACGTGCGCCTTGCGTTATCCTTCGTATTAGGGCAAGCGGAGAATCCGCGCAAACTTTTTGTTGAATCCGCCGCCGCCGATGCGCGCAATGCGTTCTATATGTTCTATATAGCACGTCTGCCAAGTTTGCAACGCGTCGCAGCAGCAGGAGCGGAGTTACGTGCGCCTTGCGTTATCCTTCGTATTAGGGCAAGCGGAGAATCCGCGCAAACTTTTTGTTGAATCCGCCGCCGCCGATGCGCGCAATGCGTTCTATATGTTCTATATAGCACGTCTGCCAAGTTTGCAACGCGTCGCAGCAGCAGGAGCGGAGTTACGTGCGCCTTGCGTTATCCTTCGTATTAGGGCAAGCGGAGAATCCGCGCAAACTTTTTGTTGAATCCGCCGCCGCCGATGCGCGCAATGCGTTCTATATGTTCTATATAGCACGTCTGCCAAGTTTGCAACGCGTCGCAGCAGCAGGAGCGGAGTTACGTGCGCCTTGCGTTATCCTTCGTATCAGGGCAAGCGGAGAATCCGCGCAAACTTTTTGTTGAATCCGCCGCCGCCGATGCGCGCAATGCGTTCTATATGTTCTATATAGCACGTCTCCCAAGTTTGCAACGCGTCGCAGCAGCAGGAGCGGAGTTACGTGCGCCTTGCGTTATCCTTCGTATCAGGGCAAGCGGAGAATCCGCGCAAACTTTTTGTTGAATCCGCCGCCGCCGATGCGCGCAATGCGTTCTATATGTTCTATATAGCACGTCTGCCAAGTTTGCAACGCGTCGCAGCAGCAGGAGCGGAGTTACGTGCGCCTTGCGTTATCCTTCGTATCAGGGCAAGCGGAGAATCCGCGCAAACTTTTTGTTGAATCCGCCGCCGCCGATGCGCGCAATGCGTTCTATATGTTCTATATAGCACGTCTGCCAAGTTTGCAACGCGTCGCAGCAGCAGGAGCGGAGTTACGTGCGCCTTGCGTTATCCTTCGTATCAGGGCAAGCGGAGAATCCGCGCAAACTTTTTGTTGAATCCGCCGCCGCCGATGCGCGCAATGCGTTCTATATGTTCTATATAGCACGTCTGCCAAGTTTGCAACGCGTCGCAGCAGCAGGAGCGGAGTTACGTGCGCCTTGCGTTATCCTTCGTATCAGGGCAAGCGGAGAATCCGCGCAAACTTTTTGTTGAATCCGCCGCCGCCGATGCGCGCAATGCGTTCTATATGTTCTATATAGCACGTCTGCCAAGTTTGCAACGCGTCGCAGCAGCAGGAGCGGAGTTACGTGCGCCTTGCGTTATCCTTCGTATCAGGGCAAGCGGAGAATCCGCGCAAACTTTTTGTTGAATCCGCCGCCGCCGATGCGCGCAATGCGTTCTATATGTTCTATATAGCACGTCTGCCAAGTTTGCAACGCGTCGCAGCAGCAGGAGCGGAGTTACGTGCGCCTTGCGTTATCCTTCGTATCAGGGCAAGCGGAGAATCCGCGCAAACTTTTTGTTGAATCCGCCGCCGCCGATGCGCGCAATGCGTTCTATATGTTCTATATAGCACGTCTGCCAAGTTTGCAACGCGTCGCAGCAGCAGGAGCGGAGTTACGTGCGCCTTGCGTTATCCTTCGTATCAGGGCAAGCGGAGAATCCGCGCAAACTTTTTGTTGAATCCGCCGCCGCCGATGCGCGCAATGCGTTCTATATGTTCTATATAGCACGTCTGCCAAGTTTGCAACGCGTCGCAGCAGCAGGAGCGGAGTTACGTGCGCCTTGCGTTATCCTTCGTATCAGGGCAAGCGGAGAATCCGCGCAAACTTTTTGTTGAATCCGCCGCCGCCGATGCGCGCAATGCGTTCTATATGTTCTATATAGCACGTCTGCCAAGTTTGCAACGCGTCGCAGCAGCAGGAGCGGAGTTACGTGCGCCTTGCGTTATCCTTCGTATCAGGGCAAGCGGAGAATCCGCGCAAACTTTTTGTTGAATCCGCCGCCGCCGATGCGCGCAATGCGTTCTATATGTTCTATATAGCACGTCTGCCAAGTTTGCAACGCGTCGCAGCAGCAGGAGCGGAGTTACGTGCGCCTTGCGTTATCCTTCGTATCAGGGCAAGCGGAGAATCCGCGCAAACTTTTTGTTGAATCCGCCGCCGCCGATGCGCGCAATGCGTTCTATATGTTCTATATAGCACGTCTGCCAAGTTTGCAACGCGTCGCAGCAGCAGGAGCGGAGTTACGTGCGCCTTGCGTTATCCTTCGTATCAGGGCAAGCGGAGAATCCGCGCAAACTTTTTGTTGAATCCGCCGCCGCCGATGCGCGCAATGCGTTCTATATGTTCTATATAGCACGTCTGCCAAGTTTGCAACGCGTCGCAGCAGCAGGAGCGGAGTTACGTGCGCCTTGCGTTATCCTTCGTATCAGGGCAAGCGGAGAATCCGCGCAAACTTTTTGTTGAATCCGCCGCCGCCGATGCGCGCAATGCGTTCTATATGTTCTATATAGCACGTCTGCCAAGTTTGCAACGCGTCGCAGCAGCAGGAGCGGAGTTACGTGCGCCTTGCGTTATCCTTCGTATCAGGGCAAGCGGAGAATCCGCGCAAACTTTTTGTTGAATCCGCCGCCGCCGATGCGCGCAATGCGTTCTATATGTTCTATATAGCACGTCTGCCAAGTTTGCAACGCGTCGCAGCAGCAGGAGCGGAGTTACGTGCGCCTTGCGTTATCCTTCGTATCAGGGCAAGCGGAGAATCCGCGCAAACTTTTTGTTGAATCCGCCGCCGCCGATGCGCGCAATGCGTTCTATATGTTCTATATAGCACGTCTGCCAAGTTTGCAACGCGTCGCAGCAGCAGGAGCGGAGTTACGTGCGCCTTGCGTTATCCTTCGTATCAGGGCAAGCGGAGAATCCGCGCAAACTTTTTGTTGAATCCGCCGCCGCCGATGCGCGCAATGCGTTCTATATGTTCTATATAGCACGTCTGCCAAGTTTGCAACGCGTCGCAGCAGCAGGAGCGGAGTTACGTGCGCCTTGCGTTATCCTTCGTATCAGGGCAAGCGGAGAATCCGCGCAAACTTTTTGTTGAATCCGCCGCCGCCGATGCGCGCAATGCGTTCTATATGTTCTATATAGCACGTCTGCCAAGTTTGCAACGCGTCGCAGCAGCAGGAGCGGAGTTACGTGCGCCTTGCGTTATCCTTCGTATCAGGGCAAGCGGAGAATCCGCGCAAACTTTTTGTTGAATCCGCCGCCGCCGATGCGCGCAATGCGTTCTATATGTTCTATATAGCACGTCTGCCAAGTTTGCAACGCGTCGCAGCAGCAGGAGCGGGTTACGTGCGCCTTGCGTTATCCTTCGTATCAGGGCAAGCGGAGAATCCGCGCAAACTTTTTGTTGAATCCGCCGCCGCCGATGCGCGCAATGCGTTCTATATGTTCTATATAGCACGTCTGCCAAGTTTGCAACGCGTCGCAGCAGCAGGAGCGGAGTTACGTGCGCCTTGCGTTATCCTTCGTATCAGGGCAAGCGGAGAATCCGCGCAAACTTTTTGTTGAATCCGCCGCCGCCGATGCGCGCAATGCGTTCTATATGTTCTATATAGCACGTCTGCCAAGTTTGCAACGCGTCGCAGCAGCAGGAGCGGGTTACGTGCGCCTTGCGTTATCCTTCGTATTAGGGCAAGCGGAGAATCCGCGCAAACTTTTTGTTGAATCCGCCGCCGCCGATGCGCGCAATGCGTTCTATATGTTCTATATAGCACGTCTGCCAAGTTTGCAACGCGTCGCAGCAGCAGGAGCGGAGTTACGTGCGCCTTGCGTTATCCTTCGTATCAGGGCAAGCGGAGAATCCGCGCAAACTTTTTGTTGAATCCGCCGCCGCCGATGCGCGCAATGCGTTCTATATGTTCTATATAGCACGTCTGCCAAGTTTGCAACGCGTCGCAGCAGCAGGAGCGGAGTTACGTGCGCCTTGCGTTATCCTTCGTATCAGGGCAAGCGGAGAATCCGCGCAAACTTTTTGTTGAATCCGCCGCCGCCGATGCGCGCAATGCGTTCTATATGTTCTATATAGCACGTCTGCCAAGTTTGCAACGCGTCGCAGCAGCAGGAGCGGAGTTACGTGCGCCTTGCGTTATCCTTCGTATCAGGGCAAGCGGAGAATCCGCGCAAACTTTTTGTTGAATCCGCCGCCGCCGATGCGCGCAATGCGTTCTATATGTTCTATATAGCACGTCTGCCAAGTTTGCAACGCGTCGCAGCAGCAGGAGCGGAGTTACGTGCGCCTTGCGTTATCCTTCGTATTAGGGCAAGCGGAGAATCCGCGCAAACTTTTTGTTGAATCCGCCGCCGCCGATGCGCGCAATGCGTTCTATATGTTCTATATAGCACGTCTGCCAAGTTTGCAACGCGTCGCAGCAGCAGGAGCGGAGTTACGTGCGCCTTGCGTTATCCTTCGTATCAGGGCAAGCGGAGAATCCGCGCAAACTTTTTGTTGAATCCGCCGCCGCCGATGCGCGCAATGCGTTCTATATGTTCTATATAGCACGTCTGCCAAGTTTGCAACGCGTCGCAGCAGCAGGAGCGAGTTACGGGCGCCTTGCGTTATCCTTCGTATCAGGGCAAGCGGAGAATCCGCGCAAACTTTTTGTTGAATCCGCCGCCGCCGATGCGCGCAATGCGTTCTATATGTTCTATATAGCACGTCTGCCAAGTTTGCAACGCGTCGCAGCAGCAGGAGCGGAGTTACGTGCGCCTTGCGTTATCCTTCGTATCAGGGCAAGCGGAGAATCCGCGCAAACTTTTTTGTTGAATCCGCCGCCGCCGATGCGCGCAATGCGTTCTATATGTTCTATATAGCACGCCTGCCAAGTTTGCAACGCGTCGCAGCAGCAGGAGCGGAGTTACGTGCGCCTTGCGTTATCCTTCGTATCAGGGCAAGCGGAGAATCCGCGCAAACTTTTTGTTGAATCCGCCGCCGCCGATGCGCGCAATGCGTTCTATATGTTCTATATAGCACGTCTGCCAAGTTTGCAACGCGTCGCAGCAGCAGGAGCGGAGTTACGTGCGCCTTGCGTTATCCTTCGTATCAGGGCAAGCGGAGAATCCGCGCAAACTTTTTGTTGAATCCGCCGCCGCCGATGCGCGCAATGCGTTCTATATGTTCTATATAGCACGTCTGCCAAGTTTGCAACGCGTCGCAGCAGCAGGAGCGGGTTACGTGCGCCTTGCGTTATCCTTCGTATCAGGCAAGCGGAGAATCCGCGCAAACTTTTTGTTGAATCCGCCGCCGCCGATGCGCGCAATGCGTTCTATATGTTCTATATAGCACGTCTGCCAAGTTTGCAACGCGTCGCAGCAGCAGGAGCGGAGTTACGTGCGCCTTGCGTTATCCTTCGTATCA